>OZ053299.1:7223262-7633318 GCA_964056655.1 Arabis hirsuta | reverse complement strand
GATTGAGGCAGGGGGGTTTGTTGAACAGCGAAGAAGAAGAAGAGTGTTGATCAAATGATGCATATGTGAACAAGAGAGAAAGATTTGTTGTCTTCTCCACTGTGCCGACAAGTGAACGTGTCACTTCACATTGCACTCCAAATTATTGTTTTACCCCTCCAACTTCTCCATATTCCTAATTTTCTACCCCATTTATTAAGCTTTTAATTAATACCGAAATTTTGGTTTAACATCGAATTTGTCTTGTACAATCCCTTTTTTATAAATCAAAATCAATATTCAATGTTTTATTTGACTAAATGATTAGAAAACCATAGCTTAATAGCTCGTGTTAATAGTTTGTTAGTATGTCCATTTCAACCGAAAACAAAAAAAATATTTGTTTAGTATGCCAATTGCTCTTTACTGTATAAAAAAAGAAGTACTACTAAACAAAGGTTTTCATGTGAGAAGTTCTATATAAATATCCTCAGACAGATCCCAACTCATAAATGCATTATAAATTTCAAAGATGAGATAGTGACCATCCAAAAATAGTTACATCAGTTTATAAACAAATAAAGGAAAAATAAAATATAACTAAGTTGCAAGAAAATAATAATCTATTAACAAAATCAAGACCATCATGTTTCCCTTAACAACTAATCGTGTTTTGTTAACTGGTAAAAACGGTTCGAAGAAAAGAAGTAAACTTTTCTAACTTGAGTTCGATTTTCTCTAGGAATACTTTCATTTCAATTTAGCCAGTCGAAATGGTATCATGCTTTCGATTTATTAGAAAACTTGGTGAGTGGGTTACCCGATGGCTACAGTTATCCTGGGAGATTAGTCGGATAGTAAAAATTCTCAGTAAAAAAAATTCAAAAAAAAAACTAATCGTATTTTGGATCTTTCGATACTGCTGTAAAAGTCATAGACCATATATCACCATTTTTGGCAAAAGATAATTAAATATACAATAATGAAAACTTTAAAAATTGATTAAATGACAATGACAAGGCAATACATATTTGTTCAGACGACAATAAAAAAATGCAAATTCTTCAAGTGTTATCACACTCTCAAGAGTTTACATTTTCCTATATCGTTTATTGCTTAGTGTAATTAAATCTAAAAAAATGATTCAAAGCATTGACAAAAATCAAAGAGACAAGAATAGATGATCGAAAAGAACATAAAATACCAAAGAGAGGGTAACACACTTTTGTAGAGTTCGAATACAATTTTCAAAAAATAGTATTATTTTATCACACAATTCACACACAAAATAAAATCTGAATCCATGTATCATGGTTATGATACAAAGTAAACGCTAATAGAAACTACAAATCTAAAAAATTGGTTTATCAGAACAATTTCGTTGCAAATTGTAACAATATCTCATTCTCAAAACCATAGTTTGCATTCTGTTCTTCATACAAGATTAAAACTGAGCAAAAAACAATTAAAATATTTGCCACTATTTAGAGCATGATTATAGGTAGTAAATATGTTGGAGTAATATATGAATTTTATAATATTAATTGTATTGGGATTAACATTAGAACCCCAATTTATTTTTTTGTTATTTTTTGTGTTTATAGGTAGTAAATATAAAGGGGTTCTAAAAAAAATAAAACTGAAAAACTTTGTAATCATACATTTTGAATTGTCTATGAGTCCCCTCTTGTTTGAATTGAAAATCATAATCAAGTTATAGATGAAGCAATGCTGATTTTGTTTATTCGGTGATCCGAAATCATTTTCCAAAACCAAAAACAGCACGGATCCTATGGAAGATAAGATCCCTCCATTCTCTCTCGGTGTTTTCCACCACAGTAGCATTCCTATATCTGCATCAATCAATGGAAACATCAGAGACAATAAGTTACATCAATGGAGCAACATTCAATAACACAAAATCACTTTAACACATATGCCATAGATACCAAGAAAACCATAAAGTAAAAAACAACCTTTTAAGATATTTGCTTCACAAAACAAGGAATCATAGAATATGGACAAACATATACATCACAGACACTTAGGAATAAGCTAACAAGTGTTAATAAGGAACAAAGAAGAATTCTACCATCAGCATAACCTAAGAGTTAGTGGCAAGGAATTGCATAGATAGTTTATTGAACAGACATGTGGGTTAGTGGGAAATTTTGAGATTCTCTCTAGTGATCCCAAGGTTCTAGATTTAGACGTCGTGGATAGGAGTGTTCTAGCATACACCAAGCTATACAACAAACCCAAATTCCACTAAAAATGCATTCTCTTTCTCATTCACAAAACATGTCACTCATCACTTTTTTCCACAATGTGTATGACGAATAACATGTTAAGAGTTCCAAAAACTTAAAAGCTCCATTCTATTTTTTTCTCCAATTTCCACAGTTAAGACTCAGAATCAAAGCAACTCATTATAAGAAAGGCAAGAACACAACAATTCCAAAAGTAACACTAACTTGTCCTCTTCAGGGACGTTAGTGTGAGTAAGATTGATAATGGTGACTCTGGTTCAGGCTCATCAAAAGTGATCTTCACCTGAAACGTCAAAGCAAAAAAAGCCAATACATCAACCACAATCAAATTGAAAATCAGGTTATTATATCTTTCGCCATTCACAAGGAAAACAATCACTTAAATTAACCGTTGAATCAAGTGATTGTTTTAAAGTAGTGAAGGAGAAGAAGAAGGCTAAGACAAAGGAAGGGTTCAAGACGATTACTATGACTGAGAAGTTTAATTGCAGAGCTTGAAGAAGGCAAATCGATTGTCCAGAAGTGGAGATTTGGGAGCTGGCCTGATGAATGCTTAATCAAGGAAAATAATCCTTCACTACTTTAGTCTCCACCGCAGCAGATACCACCGGAGAACCACCGGACTTCTCAACCGCCACCGTAGCTGCAGACCCAGCCGCCACCGATTTAGACGCGACTTTTTTCGTCTCCAACTCGTCCTTGCACGGACCTCTTTTCGCCATTGTCTCCACATAAACCTTAACCTTCTCCATAATAATCGATTTCCCCTTTGACACCATCGCTTCCTTCAAGGTCTTACCAATCGGTCCTTCGTCCTTCACCGAAAACCTAATCTCCGAATCTTCATCTGCATTCTCATCGGAGATATAAGGCATCTCCACCAATCCATCAGCCTTCAAGAGTAATTTCCCTTCGGAATCCTTCGCTTCACCTTCCCAAGATAGAAAATCGAGAGAGAGAAGAAACTGAGTTTTTTTTCTCTTTTTGTTTTTTAATTTCGACCAATCAGATCAACCCACATCTCTATAATTACCGCAAATATAAAGTCTAGTTTTAGAACCGTAAATATAGTTTTGAACCCATTTTGATTTAATTAAATCAGTTTA
Source organism: Arabis hirsuta (assembly GCA_964056655.1). Lineage (NCBI taxonomy): Eukaryota > Viridiplantae > Streptophyta > Magnoliopsida > Brassicales > Brassicaceae > Arabis > Arabis hirsuta. The sequence continues at coordinate 7,629,963 of OZ053299.1, read as the reverse complement.
ATTGTTAAAACCTCCCATATATACTATTATTTACTACCGCTAATGATGTTCTTACATTTCTTCTTGTAATAAAAAATAAATTTTGTTTAAATTAAAAAAAAAACCGTATTGTAGAGTAGTAAGCCCAATAAAATGAGCCTGAGCCCAATAAAGCCCAATTCACTAAGTGATTTTCTTCCTCTGACCAGTTTCATCCCTTTCTTTGCTCGACAAAACAAAACTGATCGACTCTTTCTCATTTCTAGGGTTCCAATCTATCTGTCTGCAACAAAAATGGCTTTCGCTGGTCGTATCAGATCGGGAATCTCCGTCTTCAAGAACATCTCCTTCTCAGATTCCGTCTCATCTGCTAGATGCTCTCCTCGTGGAGCCTCGATTCTCCCTGCGGTATTCGTCTTCTTCAAAATCGAATCTCAGAAGTCCATTTTCTTTTCTGGGTTATGAATGGATTCCTTACGAATCAGTCGATCCGATCTTCTGATTAGCTTAATAACAGGAGTCGATAGAATTGTTGTATTCTCGGGTTTACATTGTTCACCATTCGATATTTTTAAAGTTCTTAATCTAAATGTTATCAATTAATCCTTACTTTTTTGTATTGTTTATCGCAGTTGAGAGATTATGCAACTGCTTCGGCTCCAAAAACCGTTAATGTTAAGGTACTTTTACACACCCTTTACACTTCAATGTTTACTAATTGTAGGAAGATTGTTCGTTTTCTTAGTTAGTTTTTGTGGTAAGGTTGATTGCATCTGTATGTATCACGTTATTTCATCGATGTGAGAATCGCCTCAAAGGGCATAGCTGGATTTTGTAATAGTATGTGTGGAAGTGTATACTTGTTGTGTTGTTACATTGTGTGTGTATGTTATTTCAGGTGCCTATAGCTTTAGTTGGTGAATCTGGCAACTTTGCTTCGTGGTTGTATATTGCAGCTGTGAAACTTAATGCCTTGGAAAAGATTGAGTTGGATCTTTCTGAGATGATTGAGGCAATGAAGACAAGCCCTACTTTTGCACAGTTCACAAAAGATCCTTCTGTTCCTAGAGAGACAAGATTGGCTGCTATTATGGATCTCTGTGGTCAAGCAAAGTTTGCCGAACCAACCAAGAACTTCCTCTGTATGTAACGAAAGCTTTAAAGTTATTTGTTTATGATTTCGGTTAACGGTGTTGTAGAGTTTTGATCAGAATGTTGTTTGCTTTTCTAAAAATAGCTTTGTTAGCTGAGAATGGAAAGCTGAAGAACCTGGATGTGATTGTGAAGAAATTCTTGCAGCTGACAACCGCGCATAGAGGAGACATCAAAGTTTTGGTCACCACAGTCATGGTAAAGCTATAAGTTTCATCCTTTTGTTATCTCTTAAGAAACAAGAACTCATCATTGTGGATTTTAAACAAAATGTATTTGACCAAACAGCCGCTTCCCGCTGCTGAGGAGAAGGAACTGAAGGAGACTCTCCAGGAGATAATCGGAGAAGGGAAAAAAGTAACTGTGGAACAAAAGGTATGTAAATACGCGATTGCGCATCACAATGCTTGTGATTCTAAACCGTTAAGGCGGAAACTAAACATCAGTGTCTGTTTGTTTTGCAGATTGATCCGAGTATCTACGGTGGGCTAATTGTAGAGTTTCAACAAAAGGTGTTGGACATGTCTATCAGGACTAGGGCTCAACAGATGGAGAGGCTTCTCCGTGAACCTGTTGACATCAGCAACCTCTGAAAATCTGAGAGTTTCCCTCCCAAGAAAACCTGTTTGTGATGTTGCAACCAATTGACAAATAAATGACCCTCGTGGGAAACAATATATAGTCACTACTTGCCCTTTTTTTGAAATTTGTCGTTTGCATTTTACATTTGTTGTTTGCTTCGAAATAAGCTTTTTCGAGACGTCAAATTTTCAACTTTTGTTATGTGTTAAGATTTGAATAGAGATGGTCAATTTGGTCAAATATTTATGAGTCACACGAGTAATGAAAATAGAGAGAGCCACGAAACAAACGCAAGTACATTAAGGTGCCACGAAGATGCATATTATCAAAAGAGTATATACTTTTTGATAAAACGAAATTTGGCTAAAAAAAAAAAATTAGTAAAAGCAAAAATTGACGATTTCTCGAGCACTATTTTTTTTAAAGGATTAATCTTTTTGTTTGTATCGACCATCATCCCTAACCTTCAGATTTTCTCGTCCTTGCTTCGAGCGAAACCCTAGATTCAGCCATTACCCGATTGAGCAAAGATGCTTCGAGTAGCAGGGAGGAGGCTTTTCTCTGTTTCGCAGAGATCTTCGACTGCGACCTCCTTCGTCCTTTCCAGAGACCATACCGTCTCCGATGGTGGCGACTCTTCTTCAGCCACCAGATCTAATCCATCTGCAGATATTTCATGTTTCAATTCTTATCACCGGAGCCTTATCAGAGGTAAGCCGATCTACAAACCCTTTCTTTCCCTCTCTCTCTCTCTCTCGATTGATTTCAATTTTGATTTCTGGTGTTGATTCAATGATTTTTTGAAAAATCGTTTCTTTGGCTTGCAAGTCCGGGGAATGATTTAGGTTCATTGTATCAAATCTACGAAATGATCCGTTGAAACAAAATTTGTTTTTTTTGTGTTTTGAATTCCATGAAACTAGGACAGCTTTTTAGAGCTTGATGTGTACCATTTCGTTTCATTCTTCTCCTTGCTACAGAATAGTATTGTCTTCTTCTTTCGTCCGAAAGGAAATTGACAACATTTGAGTTGATTGGTCGGATATGAATTGACCAGTTCTTAGATAGTCCTTTGTGTGATGAGAAAAAAGCTTCGTGCTTGTAAATATCCTTGGGATATTGTGATTCACACTGGCTCTTTGATTGGTAAACGTTTGATCTTGTGTATTCATGTATTTCTTTAGTATTAAGGATATGGATGTTTTATAGTCACTGGGCACATCATGTTAATATATTCTTGGTTTAGAAGATTTATAGCAGAACTTGCATCAGTAAAGGAATCTGGAATTGAATTTGTTAACCAAAATAGCTAGTTTGCAATCTTAGTTTTGGGGCTTTTGTTTGTGAATTGTGATGTAAGCGTTTCTGTATTGACACAGCATCTGATTATTGAATTTGTTTTATGATATTATGGTAGATATGTTTGGATAAATCTGTTATATTCATGCATTGTTCCTAACCTCATGGATTCCATTTTATGTACCTGTGTTTTTTCTTTGGAAGCGTATACATTAATGTCATTTCATCAACATTCTGTTGCTTAATTTGTAGAACATAGACTGGGAAAAGGTTTGCTTTTATGTGAATATATTAATGTTTCATGCTATTTTCAGGTTTCTCTTCTCAAGTCCTTACTCAAGGAAATGAGATAGGTTTTGGTTCGGAACTCCCAGCCACTGTTGAAGCTGTCAAAACACCTAACTCAAAGATTGTCTATGACGACCATAACCATGAGCGTTACCCACCTGGTGACCCAAGCAAGCGTGCATTCGCCTATTTCGTCTTGTCGGGTGGGAGGTTTGTTTACGCCTCTGTTCTCCGCCTTCTTGTTCTGAAGCTCATTGTGAGCATGTCTGCAAGTAAAGATGTCCTTGCCCTTGCATCCCTCGAGGTCGACCTGGGAAGCATCGAACCGGGAACTACCGTTACTGTCAAGTGGCGTGGAAAGCCCGTCTTCATCAGGCGAAGAACAGAAGATGACATCAAGCTAGCCAATAGTGTGGATCTTGGATCTCTGAGGGACCCACAAGAAGACTCTGTTAGGGTGAAGAATCCGGAATGGTTAGTCGTGGTTGGAGTCTGCACTCATTTGGGGTGCATCCCCTTGCCTAACGCTGGTGACTACGGCGGTTGGTTTTGTCCTTGTCACGGTTCACATTACGATATCTCTGGAAGAATTCGTAAAGGTCCTGCACCCTACAACCTGGAAGTACCAACCTACAGCTTCTTGGAAGAGAATAAGTTACTCATTGGTTGATGATGATGAATAAAACACAACACACAATCAGTGTCTATTTCTGGATGAACTTAATCTGTTTTTGTTTTTATATTTTCACGCATTTTAGCGTGCAAGGTTGTCTTGTTTTGTTCACACTTTGGTCTCTCAGCAAGATTGTCTTGTTTTGCTGAATAATACAAACTTGTCATTGTATGACTTAGCATCTGGTGAAAAAAACAATGTTCATAGTCTGTGTTTATTATTTGAAAAGAATTTTGGATTTTCAATAGTATCATGTTTCGCTCAGTTTGGTGATTCTAGAGATTTTGGAACATGACTCTGTCGTTTTCTTTTATATATTTGCTTCGTATTAGCCAGGTAAAACTAGATTCCTATACAAAGAAAAAGCGTTAGACCAAAATATATATCGTAAAACAAAAAAAAAAAACAGAAGAGTCCACGTCATCAAAATCCTCATGTATATTTTTGATAATATAAAAAAAAAAAAATTAATTGTTAAAACAAATTGACCTTTTCTTTTCTCGAAAACTAAATTTAAGGGACTATTCTTCTCTTTGCATCGGCCGTCCCTAGCCTCAGGACTCCGTTCTTGCTCACAGCGAAACCCTAGATTCGGCCATTTCCTTAATTCAGCCGAGATGCTGCGAGTAGCAGGGAGGAGACTTTTCTCTGTTTCGCAGAGATCTTCTACTGCGACCTCCTTCGCCCTCTCCAGAGACCACACCATCTCCGATGCCGGAGACTCTTCTTCCGACACCAGATCTAGCCCATCTGCAGATCTTTCATGTTTCAATTCTTACCACCGGAGCCTTATCAGAGGTACGCCGATCTACAAACCCTTGTTTATTATATCTGGATTGATTTTCATTTCAGGTGTTGTTTGCAGTTTTATTGATTGGATTTTTTTTTTTTTTTTTTAAAGTCATTTTTTGTTGTTGCTTGTATGAGTGAGATTATTAGTATCGTATCTGGGCGATGATCCGTGAGAACAAATGTGTTTGAATTCCATTTGAGTTTATTGATCGTATATGAATTGACCAGTTCTTAGATAATCCTTTGTTTGATGAGAAAAAGCTTCCTGCTTGCAAAATCCTTGTGGGTTCTTGATTTTGTAAAAGTTTGATCTTTTGTGTATCCATGTAATTTCTTCATCATTAGGGAGATAGATGTATGTATTAACTATATACTATGTTTGAAGAATTTTGAGCAGTCAAAATGTTGAGGAGCTTGCATTCTCGAATCCCTTGAGAGTTTTGTTGTGTTTTAATCATTTCTGTAGTATACACAGCTTTATGATTGAATTTGTTCTTCTTGATTTTCGCATTGATGAATGTAGTTTACGTTTCACTGCTCCCCCCCCCCCCCCCCCCTGGAATTTGATATTATGGTAGGATTAGTCTCTTATGCTCTTATATTATTCTTACACCTCCTGGATTCTGTTCTATGATGTACTTTTCTTCTTTTTTCTCTTGAGAAGCTTATACATTAATGGCCACATCTTGATAGTGGTAGTGTAGACCTTTTTGTTGCTTAATACTTATTGTTGTAGAACAATTGACCGAAAAAAGTTTGCTTTAATGTGAATATGTTAATGTTCCATGCTGTTTTCAGGTTTCTCTTCTCAAGTTCTTACTCAAGGAAATGAGATAGGTTTTGGTTCTGAACTCCCAGCCACTGTCGAGGCTGTCAAAACACCTAACTCAAAGATTGTCTATGACGACCATAACCATGAGCGTTACCCACCTGGTGACCCAAGCAAGCGTGCATTCGCCTATTTTGTCTTGTCGGGTGGGAGGTTTGTTTACGCCTCTGTTCTCCGCCTTCTTGTTCTGAAGCTCATTGTGAGCATGTCTGCTAGTAAAGATGTCCTTGCCCTTGCATCCATCGAGGTCGACCTGGGAAGCATCGAACCGGGAAGTACCGTTACTGTCAAGTGGCGTGGAAAGCCTGTCTTCATCAGGCGAAGAACAGAAGATGACATCAAACTGGCCAATAGTGTGGATCTTGGATCTCTGAGGGACCCACAAGAAGACTCGGTTAGGGTGAAGAATCCGGAATGGTTAGTCGTGGTAGGAGTCTGCACTCATTTGGGATGCATCCCCTTGCCTAACGCTGGTGACTATGGAGGTTGGTTTTGCCCGTGCCATGGTTCCCATTACGATATCTCAGGAAGGATTCGGAAAGGTCCTGCACCATACAACCTGGAAGTACCAACCTACAGCTTCTTGGAAGAGAATAAGTTACTCATTGGTTGATGATGAAAAATAAAGTGCAACAATCAGTGTCTGGTTCTTAATGAACTTGATCTTTTGTTTTAATTTTATTTTATATTCGGGCATTTTAGAGCAAGATTGTCTTGTTTTTGCTGAATAATAAAAGCTTGTCATATTTATTGAAACATATACAACTGGAGCTTTGTTTTTCCATTGCTGGTGAAAGACTCTGTTCATAGTCTGTGTTTGTTTATTGTTTATCATGCCCATAAAATACACACACACACACACGAAGGTAGTTAAAACAAGTTTATATCCCCCGAGTCCGAGATGATACGAATAAAATAGTTTGAAGCAAGGAGTGAGGAGAGAACATGAGGTATAGAGAGAAGCAGCAAACAAGACTTTAACACTATCTGAGTCTGTGAGTTTGTAGACAGCACCGGACCACTCAATCTTCCCCCAAACCTCCAATCCCTCGCTGCAGGGAAATCTCAGCAGAGCATAGCTCCAAACTCTGAGGACCTTGAGGCTGGGCGTTCCATCCTCCCAGCAGAGTTTCTGATAAGTTTGGTGATCTCATATTGGACCTTGGTGTCGTCGGGCTGGTCTCGAGAGTCTTCCAAACCCTTAACTTCCTTGAAACCACCAGAGAGAACGTGTGGGAGGTGTTCCAAACCCATGACTTCCGTCCAATCCAAGTCATGTGGCAAACACCACAGTATTGTCCCGCGGGTACCACGGCAGAATAAGAATCCCATAAGTTTGTGCAGATTTGTGTTTGGTTTAACACATAGTTATTCTGTTGGAATGAATCTTAAAGAACAAAGGAGTGTACAAGGTTTTCTGGTTATCTCTGGATTTAAGCTATGGTTCTGCAGCGGGTATCTTGGCGTGTCTCAATTATTTCTCAGTAAAAGGAAGTAGTTGTGGACAAGAGTTTAACGGTAAACGAGGCTGCATATTTTGTTTGGGAAGTTTTCTCAGTGTTACTTTGCAATGGCTTGTGCCATGATTGTGTGTCGATAGTCTTCCTATCTAAGGGAGTTAGGCGGCGTGTTATGTTTCTGTTCAAGCAGTGCTGCACATATTGGTATATGTTTATTTTGCAAAGGGAGAGATCAAGGTCTATGATTTCGAATCTGAGGTGGAGATTGTTAAAGGTCAATCCAAGTTATTCTCAATCAAAATGTGAGGAAGTTTCCAAGTTAAATTAAGTCATGATTGCAGAATCATAGAAAGGTTCTTGGCGATTCTTCGGATACAAACGAATTTGTGGAAAGTGGTTTCTTAGAGAGAAAGATGTTTGTGTCATATGTTGTGACACATATTCTCAAACAAGAAGCCATGGTTAAACCTTCTGATACAAAAGACAAAGAGAATGTCAACATGTGTAGAGCTCATCTGGTGTTACAATCTGAGGTTTACAGATTTGGGTGGAGTCTTGTTGTTGTGAAAAACACTAAAATATAGTTGCATATTTCTGAAAATTCAGAGAGTGTGGCATGAGATGAAATGTATGGAAGTGGTTCAGTGGAATCTCTACATGAAAAGCTGACAGAGACAAATTCAAGTGATACGTGAATTGTCTCTGAGTTATTCACTTGAAGAAGCTGAATTTGTTTGTGCTTCTAGCACAAAAACGGGTCATCTCCAGGCTGGTATTTGCAACTGGTATGAAGTCCTAGAAAGGAGGCAAATGCGAAAGAATCAATTGTATTTGGAAGACAACAATTAAAGAGTATAAGTTGTTGTTGCATCCTGAGGAGCTTATGTAAATATCTTCTGAGGGAAAGACACTTACATGTTAGTCAAATAATAGATCTTCAAGTATCAGGAACGAAAAAGAAGGAAGATCTCACATTCATTGACGTTAGTGTCAGTTTTTTTTTTGTGGAGTCTATACACGAGTTTGTTGCAGATGCTGCTACAGCAGGAAGTGCATCAAGATTTCTAGAATTGATGCAGAATGGCTGTACAGATTTGTCTCAGGTATATCACTGGGTTTGTGGACGTGAGACATGTTATAAGGTTGCTAGTAGTGGTTAAAATCACATGATATACTGTGTGATTGGAGAATTCTTAAGCCGTAAAGCTTAGGAAGAATTTTGATGTTTCAAGTTTCCAAGATTGGAAATGGTAATGGCTCAAGGAAGGTTGTGTAGTGTTCAAGTTCAGAGTTATTGGATTGAATGTCTGGATCGTTGATGGTTATTTCAGGGTATTGGAGATTGGAATTGCTAAGGTTGGAGCTGGTAATCTAAGTTTCAAGGGGGAGTTTACAAGGAAGTCTTCAAGGTTGAATCAAAGGTCTTCTTCTAGTGAGAGTTACATGATTCAAGACTATGAATGCATCAAGATTGATTAGTGGGAGTTGAGTTGAAGCACAAAATTGTGCTTAAAGTTGGTTGCAACTCAAATGGACGTTAAATGTCAAGGTTGAGTAAGCATACTCAGGAACCTAGACTAGAGTTCATATATTTGAAGAAGGTATTCTCTCCAAGATAAGTGCAGGCGGTTTGGTGTGATCATCATGTTCTCAGGTGGAGATTTGTGAAGATATGAGAACTTGATGAACAAGTAAGCAAGGATAAGGGTTAACTATAGTTAATGTAACTTAACTCGGGTCAGGTTAAGCCCATGCTTTTAGGACCAAACCAAAAGAACATCAAAAGAGTCAGCGAGAGCTATTGTGATACAAGAGAAGGATAACTTGTCTCTTTGTGTCTAGGTGGTCCAAACCAAAGCAACATCAAAGGAGTCTCCTTTAGGGTTTTGGTTGCTCCACTATATAAAGGTTTGGTGAAGTTTTGGAGACATCAACCGCAAGAAAGAGAGAAGAACACTAAGAAAATGTAGAAGAAAGGGTGAGAGAAAACCATTGTAAAGTATAAACGTTAAGTGGGTTTTCTTGGGTAGTACATGAAGGAATACAAAGAGTGATACTGTTGAGCTTGTATTCTTGTACTTCGTGTTCTTCTCATAGTGGATGGTTGAGGGACCGTTTTCCCTCTCCAGAGAGTAGCTCCTCCACATTGGAGGGTGAACTCTGGGTGAACAAAATCTTGTGTGCTCCTCTCTTTCTCTCTAATCTCTCTCTGTTTTTTTATCTCTGTTTCTGTGTTAATCTCTCTCTGTTTCGAATCAATCCACTTCAGGTCTTGGTCTGTGTTGATTTAAGCTCATAAAGTCAGAGTTTGTGAACATCTAAACCTAATAGTATAAAAAACATTATTACCTTTAAATCTACATATGTTTCTATAGAGAGAAATCCATCCCTTGTTTCACCATAAACAAATATCATGCCTATTTTTCTTTTGTACTATGAGACTCTTTGTATCTCAAGTTTATTGGCAATCAAAAGTTGTATTAACATTTGAATCCCAATAGTATCTATGCTCACCATGATTATAAAAAGATTATTTCACTCAGATTAATCTTCCTTTTTTCAAAATCTTTAAAAAATTAGTTAAGAAAAACAAAATCTTTGGCATTTTTCCAGTTATTGGATCCGGATAGTAGCACCCCTTCTTCAGCCTTACCCTAATCAGTGTCCTGATTATTGCATACACCAAAAGCCAAAGTCCGACCATTGCAATCTAACAATGGCCATTACAAATCATTACACAACAACCTAAAAGGTCTTCGATTAACCACCCTCTCATGTTTACCATAAGACACTTCTCTGTAGATTATTATTACTTTATTATTTACATCATACAGTATATCAGACAAATATCTAGTAATTTCTATATGGTAATTTAACAAATCAGCATCAAAATTGTGGTGGCTAATGAGCAAAAATATTTGTTCATAAAATGTAATAAACTATGGTAGATAATGTAAAATATGACATCATAAAAGACGTAGAAATTAGAAATGGTCAACTATAAATTATGATTAATTCGTCGTTTGCGTTCCCGACCTAACTCCATCATTCACCAACCCCATTTTTTCCCCTCTCTTCTTGTTTTTATCCTCCGATCAAACCAAGAAAACTTTCATATTTCACCAAACGCACAAAAAATGGCGACCATTTCGAATCTCGCTAATCTTACACCCGCCACTTCCCTCGACTCCAGATCTTCTTCTTCTTCTTCTTCTCTTTTACCCAGATCCTTCGTCAATTTACGTGCTTTGAGCTCGAAGCTTTCCTCTTCTCAGCTTTCCCTTCGTTACAATCACCAATCCAGACCTTCCCTCTTGTAAGTACATGTGTTATGTGTCTGTATATGTCTGTTTCTCGCTTTCCTGTTTGGTAAAGCTTGTTTCTTTTGGTAAAGTTTGTTTCTTTTGGTAAAATCTGATTTTTGGTGATGATTGTGTTTGGTAAAGTTTGTTTCTTTTTGGTTAAATTTTCAAGTGTGAGGTGTTCAGTCTCTGGTGGAAATGGAAGTGCTGGAAAAAGAACGACACTTCACGATCTATATGAGAAAGAAGGACAGAGTCCTTGGTATGATAATCTATGTCGTCCAGTCACTGATCTTCTCCCGTTTATTGCCCGTGGCGTTCGAGGCGTAACTAGCAACCCTGCGGTATATTTCTTTATTCATCTCTGTGTTTTTGGTTTGTGATTGATGTTGTGGTTGTTTCATTTGTCTTTACTCTTTCATTGTATAAACTTTTTGCAGATCTTCCAGAAAGCCATATCCACTTCAGATGCTTATAATGACCAGTTCAGGTACTCCTTTACTCTATATGGATTCATATCTTTGTGATGATGCTTTTTGGCAGCTTTAGATTCATATCTAATCGTATTAGGCTTCGCTTGCTTGTTTGTTTGCTTGTTTGAGTTTTTGTTTATGTTTTAGTGTGTACATGCTAATAGACTTTTGTATTCTTGTCTGTCTGAAAAGTTTGTTCATGGTATCTCAAACTTGTTTTGTTTTGTTCTATATTGATTTTGGATGTATACACTATTAGGACACTTGTGGAGTCAGGAAAGGACATTGAAAGCGCTTATTGGGAACTTGTGGTGAAGGATATTCAGGATGCTTGCAAACTTTTTGAGCCAATCTATGACCAGACAGAAGGTGCGGATGGATACGTCTCTGTTGAAGTTTCGCCTAGGCTTGCTGATGATACCGAAGGCACTGTTGAAGCTTCTAAATTTCTTCACAAGGTTGTGAACCGTCGTAATGTCTACATTAAGATTCCTGCTACTGCTCTATGCATTCCTTCCATCAGGGATGTCATTGCATCTGGGATAAGTGTCAATGTCACGGTAAGGTTTCCTAAAATGTATCATTTTATGCATGTCATGATTGCAAGTGTTGAAGAACCTCAAAGTAAAATGAATTATAATACTTCAAACTCTTGTAGAGTGTAATGGTGTGCTAGATTACTAGATTTGTAGGGAGGTTTTAAAACTGAAACTAGATTAGTTCGAGGGCGTAAATCGAATTTGGATGCACTGATATTGCGTTTGCTAAATCTTGTTTCTCATATGGTCTTATTTGATATATCCTTGTTATGTTCTGTTTCAGCTTATATTCTCAATCGCCAGATACGAAGCAGTGATCGATGCGTATTTGGATGGCCTCGAGGCGTCTGGACTTGATGACCTCTCAAGAGTTACCAGTGTTGCTTCCTTCTTTGTCAGTAGGGTGGATACTCTCATAGACAAGATGCTTGAGCAAATTGGTACCCCAGAAGCCCTAGAGCTCCGTGGCAAGGTAAAGTTCGGTTCATCACCTAAAAATCTTACACCAGCCACTGTGAATCGAATCGACTATGAACTTTTGACACATGATATATTACTCTTGCAGGCTGCTGTGGCTCAAGCTGCATTAGCATACAAGCTGTACCAGAAGAAGTTCTCAGGTCCAAGATGGGAAGCTCTAGTGAAGAAAGGTGCCAAGAAACAGAGGCTTCTCTGGGCATCTACAAGCGTCAAGAACCCAGCATACTCCGACACCTTATATGTCGCACCCCTCATCGGTCCTGACACCGTAAGTCCTCTTTTTGTTTGTTTTGTTGGATATTTCGAGATGATGGATCTATATTGAATATCGAAAGGTTGTAGTTGGCTTCTGGATCTTGTAAACAAGCGTTTCTGCTTTTTTGGTGCGGTTTTTTAGGTTTCAACCATGCCTGATCAAGCCCTTGAAGCATTCATAGATCATGGAACCGTGAAGAGGACGATAGATGCGAATGTATCGGAAGCGGAAGGGATATACAGTGCACTAGAGAAGCTGGGAATAGACTGGAACAAGGTAGGACAACAGTTAGAAGAAGAAGGAGTTGATTCATTCAAGAATTGTTTCGAGAGTCTTCTTGGTACACTTGAAGACAAGGCCAACTCTCTCAAACTAACCCGCCATTGAGGAGGAGAAAGAATCCTGTTTGAGTATGAGTTATCATTTTGTGGTGGTAATAAAATAAAAAGAAAGAAAGCTTTGGCTTTGTTCTTCTTCTACGCTTTATGATTTTGCTTGATGTTTCATAAGATGGTCTCTATCTTTATTTGTTCTTGCCTGAAGTTTCAATGGAGGTTTTTTAGATTTGTTTGCAATTTACACTTTCACCAAAAATATTTGGCGAGTAAAACTATCCTTTTATTTGTACCAATCACATTTCACCAAAAACTTTTCAATTAAGAAAGTGTACCAATCAACTATTTTTGTTAAGCTTTTTTCAAATTTGTGGACTTTTATTTTGGGAATAGTAAATAGTGAGAAGCCTAGAAGTCTCTCTACAAAATAAAAAGCTGAGGCTCTCTTTCTCTCTTCTTGGACATTACAAAAATTCCGTTTTTAAAGTTTGCAACTTTAATGGCGTCGATTTCAGCCTTTGGTTATCTTCCTCCGTCTCCGCCTCAATCCACATCGCTCACCGGAGCTTCCTCCACCACCGTACGACGCCGAACCCATCTCACTCCTTCCTCTTCTTCCTCATTCACTCACTGAATCTCAATTTCTCATTTTGATTCTCAGAGATGCCGGACTACTGTGTCTTCTCGCTTAGCCGACCAAACAGATGACTTCTCTCCTCTTCGCTCTTCTGGTTTGCTTCTGCATTTTTAACTTTCCTTCTCCTCTCGAAATTTGACTGCCGAATTGAAGTATTGATTTGCTTTGAAAACAGGTGGGAATTGTGGGTGTGTTCATAGTGATCGCAGAAATTTTTTGGTTTCTTCTGTTGGATTGTTGATTGGAGCATTGGCATACGATGCTAAAGATGGAGGAGATGTTGCATTAGCCTCCCAATTCGCTGATAGTAAGAATCTTTAATTGTTATCGAATTCGAGTATACTAGTTTCCTTTGTGCCTTTCTTTTGTAGCATAACTCAAGATGAAGTAAATTATTATATTGGCATTTGAAATGCTGTTTCTTTGACTCGTTCACTGTTAGGAGTTTTGGGTTTTGAGAGAGATGTGTTTGTTTAGATGAATCATGAATGTATCCATTCAAAGTTTCTTTGGTTTGTTGACAGATTATTGCCCTCCTCATATTGATTGCTGATACGTTCTTAACGTGTGCAGTGCCAGCGATTAGAGGGAAAGATTACGGCAAAACGAAAATGAAATATCCAGATTATACAGAAACACAATCTGGTCTTCAGTATAAGGTTACCCCTCATTAGTGCCATGTCTTAATACATTTTATAGTTTATTGGTTAGACTATGCGATGATTTGTTCATCTCTTTAACTTGGAGATTTGATATGAGTGCAGGATTTGCGAGTAGGAACTGGGCCTAAACCAAAGAAGGGAGAAAAAGTTGTGGTAAGGAAATTTCTGCATACCTATGGTTTATATCCTTGTGCTCTTAAGTTCAAACTTGAAGCTTGTCATGTTTAGATAATTTGAAGTTTGATTATAATGTTTCAAAGACCAGAATTTGTTTGTAGTTATAAAAACAAATTGAGCTGGGTTTTTCAGGTTGACTGGGACGGTTACACAATAGGTTACTATGGCCGCATATTTGAAGCTCGCAATAGAACAAAAGGAGGTTCTTTTGAGGTATGAACATGGTTCTGTTCACGTTCTTTCATTAGCAACATTTATTCAGTCCTTAATCTATTTGTTCTTTTCGTGAATATGTAGGGGGATGAAAAGTCATTCTTTAAATTTACCTTGGGCTCCCATGAGGTGTGTGCAATTCTAAGTTCTTCTAGTTGCTATATCGGTTTTTCCTATTGCTGAGTGTATGAATTTTGCTTCTTTTCGGATGCTGCATGGCTTTGGTGTTCCAGGTGATACCTGCTTTTGAGGAGGCTGTCTCTGGGATGGCTATTGGTGGTATCAGAAGGTTCGACATCTTTCTTATATCTCTCACTCGAAAGTTTTTCATTCGGAAGTTCATTAAGCAAACAGAAACTCACCTCCTTGAATCTTGATTCTCTCTCATAACCATGAATTGTAAAAGAAGAGAATCTCAGTCTCATACAAATGATGTATGGTAGAATAGAATGTATCAGTGTAGTAAATAGCTTGGTATTGCAGGATTGTTGTACCGCCAGAAATCGGATACCCGGAAAACGACTACAACAAGAGCGGGCCGAGGCCGACAACTTTCTCTGTGAGCCTCTTTTGTTATTGTTTTATGTATGTATGTATAAGAAAGACATAACTATTAATGCCCTCCTTTACTGTTGTGCAGGGACAACGTGCATTAGATTTTGTGCTGAGGAACCAAGGGCTCATAGATAAGACACTTCTCTTTGATGTTGAACTCCTCAAGATCGTACCGAACTGATATAAATCTCTATACTTATCAATGTATATACACATGTGTATACTTCATAGGCACAATTTGTGTACATTGAGCTCAGTTTATATCATACAATGTTAGCTTTCCCTTGCAAGCTTTAAGGATTTGTAACGAAATGTTAGCATTCTTATGGAGTTTTCTAGAGCTTGGACCAACTTGCATGCGTCTAGGGATGTTAAAGTGGGTTAAAAGTCAATAGGTTCTTATACTAATCAAACAAATAGTCATAAAATGCTTAAGCAGAACTTATTCATTGACTAATAAATTTGATTAATTGTTTTTGAAGTCACCTTTGTTTTTACTTCGAAACAAAATCGGATTGGTTTTAATTCGTATTAAAAGATAATTAGGTAAGGGTTTTTACTTGTGTTGCAATTATTGAAGAATTTTTATATTGGCGTAGTCTCAATTTCAGAATTCAAGAACACTATTAACTAACAAATTTATTGGAATTTCTATTGTATAGCTAATAACCTTTTACAAGATTTGGACTTTGGATAATATGAATATTCCTTGGTTAGATTAGTTACACTATTACATTTCATAGATTTTCTCGATAAAAATAAATATGAACACAAACCAGTCTTAAGCTTCTGTTGTTTGACTTTGTTGTATATATAGCCAATGTCAGAGAGTCAACATTAATGGAAACTATAAAAAAAAAACAAGTTGCAGTAAAGTGGCTCATTGTAGAAAAGCCTTTCAATGAAATTTATGTCTTCCAAGTTCCAAACAGAGCAAATGATTTTAAATTTTACATCAGTACATATCAAGAAACATAACTCTTTTTGTTTTTCCTCTCTTGAACGTTTAAACTGTGGACAACATGGGACTCCACGTGCAATTAATGCCTACTCTTCTGCTACCACTTACCAGTTAGCTCCTTCTATTTAATTCCATCTTCCCAATTTAAGCTACTGCATTTATACATTTCTCTAACCAATCCTCTAACATCATTTTCTTGTTACACATTTCGTTTGGTTGATATCAATTAATCACCTTATATCCCTCTCTATTAATGTGTTAAAGGCTCTCACTGTAGAGATTCAGTTTTCATGGTTCTATGAGAAAATATATCGATTACTATGGGTGTTTCGGAGATTAAATCACCGGTGAGTGTTCCCGATACACCGGGAGGTTGTTCGAGTTCCTCAGTGCATAGGAAGCAGTTGAGTGTGTTCTTTATAGAGTCAGATAATAGACGTCTTGCTCTTGGCCGTGGCTATACCGGAGGAACCACACCGGTTAACATCCATGGCAAACCGATCGCTAATCTTTCCAAAACCGGTGGTTGGATCGCAGCTTTCTTCATTTTTGGTAACTTGTTTGTTTGTTTTGTTTCTTAATTGGCATTTAGATATGATCAATATAGGTCTACTTACTAGTAGCTTACTTTTGGTTTGGTAATGCAATATTATTAGGAAATGAAATGGCAGAGAGAATGGCGTATTTCGGATTATCGGTGAACATGGTGGCTTTCATGTTCTATGTAATGCATAGGCCTTTTGAGAGTTCCTCAAACGCAGTTAACAACTTCCTCGGTATCTCTCAAGCCTCCTCTGTTCTTGGAGGGTTCTTAGCTGATGCATACTTGGGTCGATACTGGACTATTGCCATCTTCACTACCATGTATCTTGTGGTAAGTAGTAGAAAATATTCAATTTGGATTTCGGTTCGGTTTATCTAGTATGAACAACATATAAATGCAAACATATGTTTTGTTATGGATATTTGAAATGTAATTTGTGTTTTTTTTTTTCATGTGAGAAGGGGTTGATAGGAATAACAGTGGGTGCAAGTTTGAAGATGTTTGTACCAGACCAGACCAACTGTAACCAGTTATCATTGCTCTTAGGAAATTGCCAACCAGCAAAATCTTGGCAAATGCTTTACCTCTACACGGTTCTCTACATAACCGGATTTGGAGCAGCTGGTATAAGGCCATGTGTTTCCTCATTTGGTGCAGACCAGTTTGATGAGAAGAGCAAAAACTATAAGACACATTTAGACCGTTTCTTCAACTTCTTCTATCTATCGGTCACTTTAGGCGCAATCATTGCCTTCACTTTGGTTGTGTATGTTCAAATGGAACATGGTTGGGGTATGGCTTTTGGCACATTGGCCATAGCTATGGGAATTTCTAATGCTTTGTTCTTTGCTGGTACACCGCTTTATCGCCATAGGTTGCCTGGTGGTAGTCCCTTGACAAGGGTTGCTCAGGTCTTAGTGGCAGCTTTCCGCAAACGAAATGCAGCCTTTACAAGTGGCGAATTCATCGGTCTGTACGAGGTTCCAGGCTTGAAGTCTGCTATAAATGGCAGTCGTAAAATCCCTCATTCCAATGATTTCATGTAAGTTTTCTTCTTCCTTTGTACCATCACATTGAACTCCATTACCAACTTTAATGATTGTGTGTGGCGTAGATGGCTAGATAAGGCGGCGCTTCAGTTGAAAGAAGATGGATTGGAGCCATCACCATGGAAGCTATGCACAGTAACACAAGTGGAAGAAGTAAAGATTCTGATCAGACTGATCCCAATCCCAGCATGTACTGTGATGCTTAGTTTGGTCCTAACAGAGTATCTAACACTCTCAGTGCAACAAGCTTATACATTGAATACACACATTCAACACCTCAAGCTTCCAGTGACATGCATGCCAGTCTTCCCAGGACTCAGCATTTTCCTTATTCTCTCCCTTTATTACTCTGTCTTTGTCCCTATCACCAGAAGAATCACTGGCAATCCCCATGGTGCTTCCCAGCTTCAAAGGGTACACTATTACTCAAACTTTTCAGCAGATTTCTCAACTCTTTTCAGGCTTTAAACTTCCAATTCCAGGGTTTGCATTTTCAGTTTTGAAAATATGTCCCAAAATTGTTTTAAATTGATTTCATTTGGTTATAAAATTAAATTTTAGCTGATATGATATAACTGAGAGTATATTCAAACATATAATTCAAAACATTAAATTTAGTTTCGGTTTGGAAGAAAATATTGTTACCATTTGGTTTGAAATATTTTGAATGTTTATGTCCATCTCTAATCATTACTTGCAAAATCGGTTTTAAATTTTTAATACAGGTGGGAATAGGACTAGCAGTTTCAATCATATCAGTAGCTTGGGCTGGACTATTCGAGAACTACAGGAGACATTACGCGATACAACACGGCTTCGAGTTCAACTTCTTGTCCCAAATGCCTGATCTAACCGCGTACTGGTTGTTAATCCAGTACTGTCTCATCGGAATCGCAGAGGTTTTCTGCATCGTAGGACTATTGGAGTTTCTTTACGAGGAAGCACCTGATGCTATGAAGAGTATTGGATCGGCTTACGCTGCGCTAGCCGGCGGTTTAGGGTGTTTTGCTGCCACAATATTGAACAACATTGTAAAGGTTGCTACTCGGGGATCAGATGGAAACTCATGGTTGTCGCAAAACATAAACACGGGTAGATTCGATTGTTTGTACTGGCTGCTCACGCTTCTGAGCTTCTTGAATTTCTGTGTATTCCTTTGGTCAGCTCATAGGTACAAGTACAGAGCTGTTGAAACTGAGGAAGACAAGAGTAGATCATCTCTTTAAAGTTGTTAGACTGTTACTTGCCTATTATATATTCTTTTTTGGAAAACAAACACTAATTGACAATTATGTCTTCTTGTTTTTGTTTTCCTATAGCTATGTTTATGTTGTGACACATAAATTTTAAGACTATAAAAATAAGTTTTGAAAAGTGTATCTTTGCGATTTCCAATGCATCCATAGAGAAACAAAGGCAAAATAAAGGTAAGAAAGTGGAGATTTAAAAACATTTTGTTTCACAATTTCTGTTACACAAAAAAAAGGGGCTCGAAACATACTAATTCTACGACTGTCTAAATATATCTCTGCCCATTTATAAATTGCTGCCTAGATATCACATACTGAGCCGCAGAGTATACAATGCCTAAAACACCCAGAAGCCGAACCTGAAACACGTCGGTTATTACCACGGCTGCAAAGCTAAGTGGCACGGTCAGCATCGGCGATGCGTCTGACTGTTTTGTGGTGTAACTCCACACGTACCTGTTGAATATAATGTGACCTGGTGATGTGAGTATTAGGAGCGCGAGGTTCTTCACTGCAAAGAACCATTCACGCCCTCCGATTTCTACTCCCCAACCCGTGTTTCCACCGAACCAAACTTCTTCCCATATAGTGTAGAGAGAGGATAACGCCAAGTATGTTGAAATGGCGAGTGTAACCGGGAAGTATCTCTGTTTATCGCTGAACCCAGATAAGAGATCGGAGTCTTGGTTCAGGAGAAGTAAGATTGGAGCCAGGAAGAATATCGCTTGGCTTGAACCGCCAGAGAGGTGGATGTTGAGGATTAAGCATATGGCAAAGCACATGATGGTGGCGACGTTACCAACTGCAGGCATCCAGGCCGCTCCTTCTTCTGACATTTTCTCTATTGCAAAGCTTTGGGTCGAGGTGGCTCGGCGTTGCTGCATCAACCTCATTCGTGTTGGGAACATCCCTCTTGCGCCGCCTTGGGTTTTTGACTGACCACTCCTCTCAGAGAATTTCTCACGCAATAGGGAAGTGAGCTCAAACTTAATCAAGAGAGCTATAAGCATAAATATCGCTGCATAGAGACCTAGAAGAGATGTTCTTGCACCTTCAATCGCCAACATGGTTGTAACTTTCTTATCCTCCTCCCTTGCATCCCAACCCCATGCAACATTATCACTGAAAACGTTTTTAATTCTGACCTGCCCTTCTAACAAATATGTCACGGGAAATAGAGCCACAAGAAGAGCAAACACCCAGGGAAGCAGCTTTGTGCTTGAGGCAGATGGAAAATGGGTGAAGATGACAAAAACTGAGGCACACACCATTGTTACAATGATCAGGGCGTGTAGAACAGCAGCTTGTAGAAAGAACTCTGCAGATATGTAAACACCGAGAGCTAAACCCATGGCGATGGAGTAAAATGCTCTCAGTTCCACCACGTACTTGATTGGGATGAGAGATGTAGCAGCCGAAAGAATCAACAGGAGTGCCACAATAAGCAACCAAGACGGCCAAGTCGGTTTGGATGCCATGAATCCGTAGATGGAGATGTCATCAGCTGACTGACGAGCAGCCTTGATCATGTCTGAATGGTAACTCCACGTCATAGGCATTGGTGGCTGCATCAGAATAAACATGCATCCAGTTGCCACTACCAATACCAAGCTTCTCTTAGCCGACTACAAGAAATAAGAAAATTGTCCTGATCAGTAAAAGGCAACAGCTGAACCATCTCTTTTTAGTATTTAAACTCGTAAAATCAAGACCTTATTTCCAGCACAACTACAACTAGATACAGTCTTACTAGTACTACACCATGGAGTTTTAAGTTGAAGTCTATAACACTAATGCGTTCAAGAAATAAACTAGGTAGAACAATTTTCCTTCAAAACATCGATAAATATTTCATTTTTTCATGCTTTATTTTAACTCCATGATGTAGCCTCTGATAGTAATCGACAAACTCATAACATGTTAATCGACCTCATAGGAACCAAGAACTAGATATTTGCTAAAGAATGCTGCTGACTCTAAGTCCACCTAAGAATCTTGTTGGAGAACTCTTTCCTAGGTAGCAACAATAACTGGCTTGGCTAAAAAATGGAAGATCGGTTCCTTTTAGATAATCAAACTGACATAAGAAAAAAGTATAACAGACATACCAGGACATGGGAAAAGTGGAGGGCAACAATTGGTATACAGGCCAGACCAATCAAAACGATGCAGAAACCAAGAAGCAAGCCATCAGATGGAGGTCTTCCATTCCACCACTGTAGAGCATCAAATATTGTTTCCCGGCAAAACCAAACAGAGACAGCAACCACTACGGCATGAGCATAACCTTGCCATGGTTTCATTTTAGAGGCAGATTTCGTCTTCTCCCTGCACAATCCACCAATGGAGTAAAATAGAATCAATGTTCAAATTCAAGATGAGATGATGCTTCTTAAAAGTCAAAATGCCTAGTACATACTTGTATAGCAGTAAGGGAGGAGTAACAGCCAGCAATAGAGCTGCAGACACCCATACAATTGATTTTGATGAAAGGAACAGCATAGCCAACTTTGCTGAATACAGACAGGTCAAGATCCAGACTGCCTTTGATCCAATTCGGTGATCAGCAAATAGTCTTCTCACCACAGCCAATCCAATTAGAGTCGTCAAGATAACCATGTAGCTAGGGTACATCACATCATCTTCCATTCCATAATAGTATATGCTTGAGTAATTGAAAAAGCGGTCCTCAATGTAACACAGCAATAATGCGTGGGCAACCATACCAGCTTCAGTCAAGAAGAGAAATTTTGATGGGAGAAGAACAAGACCAGGGATGACCATGGCTATGATAATGTTAGCCACTATAAGCTTACAGAACGATTTGAGGAACATGCCAGCTAACCATATGTTTAAGTCCCAGTAATTATGCATTACGAACCAGATAACCATTAAGCTTCCAAGAGCAACAAATGCAAAGTACGAGGGCACACTTTTCTTCGTAAAAAACCGAGCAAAATAAAGCCCAGCGACTGCAGGAAGCGGAGTAAACTGCAAAATAAACAGAGAATGTGAAGTTCCGTAGTTACTATAGAGGTGCTAATAAATCAAAGACAGGACATAACATATGAGGCAACTAATAAAATCCAATGTGTCAATTGTCAGACAGGAAACCTTCGTAGATGGACAAATGTTTACTAGCAGTAAACCGTAAAGCAACTATATCAACTAGCTGCAGCAAGTTCTACAAGACTATTGTGAAGATGTCAGCTGCCACATACAAGTCAACTTTCTTTAACTAAGAGACAGAGTGGATTTTATAAGACGCACCCGCAGAGGAGGATCGCCAATAAACTGTCAACATATTCCTTAGTCTATATGTCATACATATACTTAGAATCAAAACTTTTAGGACCATGCAACATTTCAAACTTTAAATGCTACGGTTTTAAGATTCTGTAAACAGTTTTGCTATAATTTGGACCTACAGTCTTCCAAAGCTTATACCGCCAATCCAGACTTAAATACAAGAAAAATAACAATTTTTCCATTCCTATGACCAGCTATTAAATAACATACACCTCTGGTAGCTTGCAATATGCTAGCCTAAAAGAAACAAGGTCCATGGGATACCTACTTGTCTAATTACAATCAAAATTTGATTACAGGAAAGCTCAAGTAACTAGTTATTGATTACAATAGTAGTAGGAGCTGTGCAGTTAAAAGTAGAAATACTTACCAGAAGTGGAAATCCTACAACGATAGCTCCTGCAGAACTCACAATCACAGCCAAAGCTGTGAAAAAGGCTGAGCTAAGAGCATTCGAGATCATTCCAAGAACAGAAGCACCAGCTCCAGCAGCACCTCCAAGCATTGTTATGGTCACCAGAAGGTAATTCAATGGAGGGGGAACTTGAATATACTTCCCAAAAGAGCGGAAAACAACTCTAATCTCCAAACAGATCACGATAATGACCATGGCAATGGCCCCATTCACAATCCGAATGCTCTGTAGTTGATTGGAATTCTTTGTAACCCACCATAAACCACCTCTTGTGGAGGCATAGAGCTGGAACAAGAAAGGGATAAAGAACAGAAGCCCCAAATCGGAGATTGCAGATGCTGATGAGAATATCACAGAGTAATGTGAAGCAACGTGAAAGAGAAGCGGCATAAACATCAAATTCAGTGAAAGGAAACAGCTCTCGAGCGGTCCAAGGATAAAGTTATCATCAGGGACTTCTCCTCCATGGTACTTAGCTTCCTGCTTGGTCTTGTATGAAGAAACCCTAGGAATACCGAAAACCCAGTAGAAGATGCAGGCGAACAAGAGGAAATAGTAAGAAGAGTTGTTCATCCCAACGGCGGAGATGGTAGCCCAGGCGAAAAACGAAGATGCAGTGAAGGGTACGCAGGCGAACAAGAGTCGCTCTAGAGCAACAACAATGGAAGGATTTTCCAGCTGAAGCCACTTGAACTGGAGAGAAGTCCAGCATCCGATGAGGAAAGTGGTCTCTGCGCAGAGAAAAGCCGCGAGTAACCCGAGAGGGACGGAATTGAAGGATGAAATGAGAGAAGAGGAGAAGAAGAAAGCGATCTGAGAAGTTATCAGCGACATCCATATTCCCAGGAAGGCTCCGAATTTGACGTTGAGAGAATCGACGATGTATGATATGAGGAGGCCGATGGTGAGAGTAGCGACAACCGGAGCGCCGCCGAGGTCGAGGAGGAAGGCGGCACAGGGGACAAGAGCAATGGCGATCCGTCCATTGTAGGCGAAGGAAGAAGGAGAGAATCGAGAGTTGCTGGATCTCGAAGCAGGAGTAGTTCGATCGATGAAGTTTCTTGTGGAGGCAGGGCTCATGTGAGGAGAGTAAGAGGAGGAAGACAACGCAGGTTCACTGGAGGAAGTAGCTATATGCGGCCGGAACAGCCGTGGCTGTAGCTCCGGTGGCATCATCGTCGCCGGAATTTCCTTCGAATAGAGAGAGATTGATGGCGAGTAATCTCCGTTCACTGATGAAGAAAGGATCTGTGTGTTGATTTCGCGGAAACGGTGACGTGTCTGGAAAAGTAGCAGCCCTTGGATCTAATTAGTGGGCCCCACATTCCTCTAGCTTTCGTAGGTTTGCATACAGAGAATACTAGCTCAGGCTATGCGAAACGATGCCGTTTTGTCATGTGAGAGAGAGAGAGAGAGAGACCGAGACCAAGACCGAGAGTTAACACATTTATTTTCGGACCATGTCCTCATATACCTGTATGACTTTTTTTTAATTTATCTCTACCCTAAAATTGTCTTAATACCCTTATGTAATAAAATTAAAGATGGAAAAAAAATTAAAATTCCGATGGGTCCCACCTGTGTCTCTTCTAATCTCGACCTTCTTTTTCGCCTTCTCTCTTCTTCGCGAAACCACCATTAACATCCGACCAAGCTTTGAAAAATTGGATTGAGGTCCGATTTCTTGTTCTATTTCGTATATAAAACTCATAAATTATGTATTAAAGAAAATCTTGTACAATGTGAACCATAATTTTGTAAATTAATTGAATTAAGTATTTTGTAGATTTCAATGTTTTTCTTGAATGCTCATTCTAATTTCTCATTCTCGTTTGTTCTTGTAGTCGTAGTCGATCTGGGTTGAATTTTGATTAATATGCATAGATTGTAGTTACACTTGAATTGAATTGAATTGAATCGTAGGATGAAGAACTGAATTGATTTAGTACATTTCGGTATAACTTGGTAAATGGCAAAATTGTGCAACTTGTATAACTTGGTATCATTTGGTTTATTTGATTTCGGTACAACTTGTTGAACTTGGTATAACTGGTTAAACTTGGTTTACTGGATTTCGGTACAACTTGTATAACTTGGTATAACTTGTTAAATAACTAAATCGTGCAACTTGTATAACTTGGTATAACTTGTTAAACTTGGTTTACTGGATTTCGGTACAACTTGTATAACTTGGTATAACTGTTCAAAATCAAATCGTGCAACTTGTATAACTTGGTATAACTTGAAAAAAAAAGAACACCTTGGTATAACCGAATCTAATTTTTTTTGTATTGAATTTCAGGGGGGCGCATTGAGTAATAATCCTCGCATGAAGATAGTTTTTGATTTTGGGGGATACTATTTGAAAAAAGGAAATGAAAACAAATGGATTTCAAGTCAAATTCATCAATTTCTTAGATTGGAGAGATCGTACAAAGACGTCACTTATTCATATTTGGTGAATAAAATATGTTTAAAGGCAAAGGTTGATGAAGCTAAGACTAAGCTGAGATTGAGTTACGTTGCAGATCCAGTGGACCGAACGATACCACTATATATCTTCGATGATGATGATGTTGTATCTTTTTTGGAAATGAATGAAGATAAATTCTATGTTTTGCATGTGGAAGTTGTCAAAGATAAGGAGCATGAGCGTGAGCAAGATCGAGGAAGTTTATTTGTTGGAAGTAATGATGAGGTGAATAAAAGTGGGACATGTTCAGATGAGAACACGACTGAAGATGAGAACACAACTCATTTTGAAGGAGAAGCGTCAAAAAATTCTAACGTTGGGGCCACCATGGTTATCTGTGACGAAGAACGAGAAAATATAGATAACTATGAAACATTTGAAGGTGAGGCAACCCCGACGGTAAATGTAGAATGGGAAGATGGCTTGAATCTGAAGATACGTCAAGAATTTCCAAGTAAGAATGCAGTGAAAGATATAGTTGAGGCAGCGGCGCACAAAAACTGTTTTGAGTTTGACATAGTGAAGTCGGTAAGGTGTTGTTTGTGGTAAAATGTTGTGAACGTAAAAAAGGTTGCAAGTGGTTTCTTCGAGCTGCGAAGGATATGCCGTCAGATACTTTCTCGGTCAGAACGTACCACAAGATGCATACATGCTCGCGGTCAACTACGAGTACAGTGAGACAGAAAAGGAGAGACACAGCACGATTGGTTGCATCTGTATTGCGAGAAGATTACCCATGTTCGATACAGACTCCAGCTCCAAAACATCTCATCCCTTTGGTTCAATCAAGACTTGGTGTTAAAGTCGCATATTCGACCGCAAATAGAGGGAAGAAACTAGCAGCTGCTGATGTTCGCGGTACTCCAGAGGATAGCTATAGGAATGTGTATTCTTATTTGCACATGTTGGAGAAGAAGAATCCCGGTACAGTTTCATATGTTGAACTGGATGAAAAAAGAGGTTTAAGTACCTATTTTTTGCTTTGGGTCCTTGCATTGAAGGCTTCCAAGCCATGAGGAAAGTGATCATTGTGGATGGCACATGTATTACTAATAAGTTTGGTGGAGTGCTTATCGTGGCAACAGGTCAAGATCCAGATCATCACCATTATCCGATTGCTTTTGGTGTAGTTGATCGTGAGAAAGATGCAAGTTGGACCTGGTTTTTTGAAAAGTTGAAAACAGTTGTACCAGATTATCCTGAACTGGTCTTCTGTTCTGACAGACATCAAAGCCTCATCAAGTCCGTAAGTCTCACCATGGGTATTGTATTTATCATTTGTCTCAGAATGTTAAATTGAGCTGCAAAAACGTCAACAGAGATTTGGTTGCAAAAACTTTCATGGAGTAGTGTAGGGCTTACACAGAGCCTGAGTTCTTGAACCTCTTTGCTGCTTTTGTCAAAAAGTATCCGAACGCAGGTGCGTATCTGAAGAATAGTATTGGACAGGAGAAATGGGCAAGGTGTTATTTTCCCGGGTCAAGGTACAATATAGATACAACTAATAATGTTGAATCGATTAATGGTGTTTTTGTACAAGCGAGAACATATGCGTTGTTACCAATGATCGATGCGATTATTGAAAAAGTTACTGAATGGTGGAACAAGCATAGAAAGATGTCCGTGGAGACACCGGAAGGGCAGAAGCTAGTTCCGTATGTTGAGAAATTGATGCACACACGATGTACGGAAGCTAAGCTCTTACCAGTGACCGAGATAAACTTGTACTTTCTTGAGTACAAGGTGACTGCAATTGATGGGAGTAGTTATGTGGTTGATTTGAAGAATAAGACATGCGATTGCAAGTGTTTTGATATTGACAAATATCCGTGCGTGCATGCTATAGCTGCTGCCATGGCAGCAAAGAATAGCACGGGTACTGAGTTCCCATTGCATGAATTTTGCTCTAAGTATTACTGGATGGAGCAGTGGACATTGGCATATGCGAAGTCGATATATCCAGTTCCTAGTATGGATATGTGGACGGTGCCTCAGGATGTGCGTGATTTGATTGTCCATCCTAAGGCGTATGTGAAAAAGAAGGGAAGAAAACGAACAAGGAGG
Organism: Arabis hirsuta; assembly: GCA_964056655.1. Taxonomy (NCBI): domain Eukaryota; kingdom Viridiplantae; phylum Streptophyta; class Magnoliopsida; order Brassicales; family Brassicaceae; genus Arabis; species Arabis hirsuta. The sequence continues at coordinate 7,603,215 of OZ053299.1, read as the reverse complement.
TTTCCCTCAACCGGAGAACAAGGACGTCGTACCTCGAGATCATCTTCCATTCCTCGATCGTCTTCCGTGCCTGAGCCATCTTCCATGCCTCAGCCTCAGCCTCAGTCGTCTTCCGTGCCTGAGTCGTCATCTGTTCAACAACCGGGAAACTTTGCTGATCGTTGGTTTAATTGTGGAGTGTAATGGATATTGATGGTTTTATCTTTGTATAACTATGTACAACTTGTTTCGTGATTGTCCAACTAGACTTGTGATATTAATCTTCATCTTTTTTATTTACTTGTTACACTATTGTTAGATGTTGTTTTAAAATAATATTTTTAAAACTAATTTATTTAATTTATATTACAATAATTATTTTCTAGTTTTTGTTAAATTTATATTATTTAAATAATGATATTTTATTTTTTAAAAATATATAATTAATTTACTAGTTATTAAATTATATAATTGATTTATTACTTATTAAATTATATCATTGATTTGTTACTTATTAAATTATATTATTGATTTATTACTTACTAAATTAAAAAAAATTAAAAAAAAAAGTTATATTAAATAAAAAACGGTAACATTATTTTTACTAAATATAAATTTTGAATATTTATGTCATATTCAAATTAACATTGGAGTACAAAAAAATAATATAAATTTTGAACAATTGGATGTGTTACTTGGTTATAATATCTCATGTTAGACATTACAGTTTAATGGTTACTTTCCATATGTTAACCACTTAAACTTACAAATGGTCATTAAAATTATGTTCTGTCAAATATTATTCCACAAAACTGTTTCTATTATATATAAATTACCATAAACCATTTTTGCAACTACAAATGTTGTCATTAAACATGTGTATACCTAACATTTAAGAAATTTTTTAAAAAGTACAACTTGCCAAAAATTGTACAACTGGTCAATCATGTACAACTTGACACATTTGGCAGCTACACACGTGCGAAAAGGCGGTGCACGTGTGAATCCTTTTTTCCAAAGATTGAAAAAATTCAAAAATCCCTCTCGCATCGTCCTCTTCTCCATTTCTGATTTTCAAAAGGCGGCACATCCCTCCTTCAAGTGGGTTCCTTCAATCCCTCTACAAATCGATTCGATTTTCTTTTGCCTTTCGCAAATCGATTTTCTTTCCTTTCATAAATCGATTTTCTTTCCTTTCATAAATCGATTTTCCGATTCCGTTTACTGTCCCATTTTCGATTTTTCGAATCCTTTTACTTGGCTTTTCCCGATTTTCTAATTTCGATATGAGCTGCAACTCTGAAGCATCGACGAACACATATGGCACATTCTCTAAACGAATTAGGGTTCCTGGAATTCCAAAAAATGTCATTGCGGATCCGTGATTATTGAAAAAATTTCTGGGTCGGTATCGAATCCTTGTCGTCGGTACTACCGGTGCTTGTATGCTGCTCAAAGGAAGGTACATCTCTTAACTTGACTGAATTCACATGACCCGAATTCACATCTTCTTTACACTTTCACATTTGTTCAATAAATTATGTAGCTTGTGAACGATGGCCATGTTTTTAAGTGGGTTGATGAAGCATTTTTGGATGAGATAGAACAGTTGGATTTTCAAGTCAGTGTTCTTGAAGAAGAAGTTCTCCTGTTGAAGCAAGAAAGTAAGAAAACGAGGACATTACTGATTTTATGTTCTTCCCTTCTTCTTATTGGAACAATGATTATCAAGATTGTGTAACTAAGAATAACTAGGTCTCGTATTGGTACAACTAGGTAAGGACCGTTTATTTCTTCAACTATTTGTATTTAAGGACCGTATTTAAGGACCGTATGTTTGTACAACTATGTAAGGACCGTATGTTTGTGGAATTAGAGGTTGAATTGTGGTTTTGGAACTTGAATTGTTGATATGTTTTACTCCTAAAAAACTTGCACCAAGTTATCCTTAGAAAACACAAGTTGTACCAAGTTAAATCCATACAAAAACAAAAACACCAAAAAAAAAGAGTTCAAATCAAAGAGTTCAATCAAATAAAAGGAGAGTACAAACACACTCTAATCCTTCTTTTGTCCTAAAATCTTGTCGCGCTGCCTAGTACCAATAGGACTCCTCAACACAACGGTACTTCCCTTTTCCTTCCCCTTCGCTATATACTTGATCTTATGCGTTGTTTCTGCTGGAACCTCTGATGAAGCTTCTGCTGGAACCTCCGATGAAGCCTCAGCTGGAACCTCGGCTGCTCTCTTTCTCTTCCTCCTCTCATAAAGCCTCGGTTGTACCTCGGTTGCAGCCGGTTGTACCTGTTCATACATCATATATCATATATCATATATTATCATTGATTTATTACTGATTTTTAGGTTGCAACAAGTTGTACCTGTTCCGCAGCAGGATGCACCATGGTTGCATCAGGTTGTACCTCGGTTGCACCAAGTTGTACCTGTTCCGCAGCAGGTTGCACCATGGTTGCATCAGGTTGTACCTCGGTTGCACGAGGTTGTACCTGTTCATATATCATAGCATATATCATATATTATCATTGATTTATTACTGATTTTCAGGTTGCAATAAGTTGTACCTGTTTTGCAGCAGGTTGCACCATGGTTGCATCAGGTTGTACCTCGGTTGCACCAAGTTGTACCTGTTCCGCAGCATGTTGCACCATGGTTGCATCAGGTTGTACCAGCATGGTTGCATTAGGTTGTACCTCGGTTGCACGAGGTTGTACCTGTTCATATATCATAGCATATGTCATATATTATCATTGATTTATTACTGATTTTCAGGTTGCACCAAGTTGTACCTGTTCCGCAGCAGGTTGCACCATGGTTGCACCATGGTTGCATCAGGTTGTACCTCGGTTGCACGAGGTTGTACCTGTTCATATATCATAGCATATATCATATATCATATGTCATATATCATATATCATTGATTTATTACAGATTTTCAGGTTGCACCAAGTTGTACCTGTTCCGCAGCAGGTTGTTCCTCTTCAAACCGAGGGTTATAGTCATCAAACCCACGGTTATACTCATCCTCTTCTCTTTCCAACCTCAGAGATGATTCAATAGAGGAGACTCTGGTTCCAAGGCCTTCAATCTTCATATTAAGTTCGGAAAACATTTTTTCAATCAGGCCCTTTAGCGCAACCATTTCATTTCTCCACTGATAAGGAGCATTAGCAGGCATAGTAGGAGCATCTGCAGGCATAGTAGGAGCAACCGCAGGTATAGACTCAGGAGCATCCGCAGACGTATTCTCAGGAGCATCTTCGGGTATAGTCTCATCCCGAATAACACCACTGAAACCCACAACATCGTCCTCATCACCCACATCAGGATCTAATCCTCTGGCCTTTACATCTTCAATGTAAAGATCCCGAGACCATACCATCTTCTTCTCCACCAGAATAAGTCTTGTCCACCCATCAGTCAATGCATCATCATTATCGTTCCATCCATTATCAATATCCATGAGTTGCTGCAACATACGCCTCTCACGACTGGTTAGAGTTAGGATACTCTGAATATCCTGAGAAAATTAATAAATACAAATTAATAACTACCAAGTTGATAAAAAAAATAAAACGTTTTTGCAATATAAATGGATTACTAACCTTAGTTGTACCAAGTTGGACATTGATGTCCTTAAGAGCAAACCCTTTCATCTTGCCGGATTTGAACTTCATCTTGCACATACGAGGACAGCTTTTGTGTGCAGGAACAACTTCAATGCAACTATTCTTCAGGGCATGAATGACCTCAAACGCAAGATACTACACATAATCACACAAAATCCAAGTTATACTTAGTCATACGAACTGAGTTATACCAAGTTATACCAAGTTGTACCACGTTATACCAAGTTATACCAAGTTATCCCTTTTGGTCCGAATTCAATTTGAGCTATACTAAGTTATACATTTTTAAAAACTTACCTCCAGCGGGATAATGAAGCTAGGAAAGACCCATTGTCCTCTCACATCCCCTCCATAGTGGTTCATACAATGGAAGATGTCTTTAATGTTCTGCTCAAACGCCTCTCGTCCCCACGGATATGAGCGGCACCCTTCAAGATCTTCCACCGCTCTAATAAAGAAAGGGTGGACAGAGGGTGCTTGCTTTCCTCCCTTTCGTTTCCCGATAAGAACGGTGCACAAAAAATATAGCACTGCCATCTTCAACCGATTTTCAGAAGGTTTCTTCATTGAAAATAACACCACTGAAACCCACAACATCGTCCTCATCACCCACATCAGGATCTAATCCTCTGGCCTTTACATCTTCAATGTAAAGATCCCGAGACCATACCATCTTTTTCTCCACCAGAATAAGCCTCGTCCACCCATCAGTCAATGCATCATCATTATCGTTCCACCCATTATCAATATCCATGAGTTGGTGCAACATACGCCTCTCATGACTGGTTAGAGTTAGGATACTCTGAATATCCTGAGAAAATTAATAAATACAAATTAATAACTACCAAGTTGATAAAAAAAATAAAACGTTTTTGCAATATAAACGGATTACTAACCTTAGTTGTACCAAGTTGGAGATTGATGTCCTTAAGAGCAAACCCTTTCATCTTGCCGGATTTGAACTTCATCTTGCACATACGAGGACAGCTTTTGTGTGCAGGAACAACTTCAATGCAACTATTCTTCAGGGCAGGAATGGCCTCAAACGCAAGATACTACACATCATCACACAAAATCCAAGTTATACTTAGTCATACGAACTGAGTTATACCAAGTTATACCAAGTTGTACCACGTTATACCAAGTTATCCCTTTTGGTCCGAATTCAATTTGAGCTATACTAAGTTATACATTTTTAAAAACTTACCTCCAGCGGGATAATGAAGCTAGGAAAGACCCACTGTCCTCTCACATCCCCTCCATAGTGGTCCATACAATGGAAGATGTCTTTAATGTTCTGCTCAAACGCCTCTTGTCCCCACGGATATGAGCGGCACCCTTCAAGATCTTCCACCGCTCTAATAAAGAAAGGGTGGACAGAGGGTGCTTGCTTCCCTCCTTTTCGTTTCCCGATAAGAACGGTGCACAAAAAATATAGCACTGCCATCTTCAACCGATTTTCAGAAGGTTTCTTCATTGAAAATAACTTCTTCTTGACTTTTTCCAGAGTTATTGTTGTCCCCACCCCAAACTGAGCACCAACAAATGCGGTCCCGCCGAAAGTGTCTTTGTTCGCTGGATAGTTATGGCAATAAAATCCAGAGATGAGTGCCATTTCTCTTAGAGAATACCGGATTGGAACTCCGTTCACTACGAACCAACATTCCTTTGTCTTCGCTATCTTCGCCGTGCGAAGAAAAAGCATCCACATGCCCATCAACTTATGATTCGCGGATTTGGGCATATGGAAGAAATGTTTGAATTGTGGGTGATTGCGGAACCACGACATCTCTTCCTGTGTAAGATGGTCTTCAAGGAGTTTCACCGTCTCTTTAATACTACACTTAGCCGAAATCTTAAACGGCTTTGTATATTGAGACGGTGGAAAGTACATCTCTAGCCTTCTTTCTAACGCAACTTCCTCGTTAGAATCCTGCAATCAAACAAAATTAACAAAGTTAATCCTTTTAGTTTTCCGGAATATATTACAAAAATCTAACAAGTTATACCAAGTTACCCCTTTTGTTTCCGAATTTTCCAAGTTATACCAAGTTATACCACGTTACCCCTTTTGTTTCCGAATTCAATTCCAAGATGTACCTTAGTAAAACTAGCATGTTATACCAAGTTATAACTTGTTATTTAACCGATTACTAAGTTACAAACACTAGTAAGTTATATCAACATTTACCAACTTTTGTTTCCGAATTGAATTCCAAGATGTACCTTAGTAAAACTTGCAAGTTATACCAAGTTATACCAAATTATTTAACTATTCAAAAATTTACAAAACTTGCAAGTTATACCAAATTGCACTTAGTTGGCCACAGTAATGAGTCATACCGTGGAATGGCTAGAGTCCGACACAGTTTGTTCTGAGTCATTTACAAGTGGTTCACTGTCATTCGAACTATCAGGGACTCCGACTTCGCGTTGTCCTTGAGATGTTTCACCAACATAACTTGCGTTCTTCGTGCGCGGCATTTATCTTCGAAAAACCAAACAAACCCAACATTATAACTTCCGAAATCGGTTAAGCATTTTAACCTAATTTCATCGCGAATTCTACTCGGATTTGAATATAGGAAGTAGATTCGGACTTACCTTGGAATTAGATTTCGTTTTAAGAACAATTATCCTTGGTTGTACTTGGTTGAACTTGGTTGAGAAGAAGTGAAAAGAGGGAGAGTTGAATGTTGTCGCGGACTTGTGTTTTTTCTAAAAAAGAAGTTGATTCGATTTCGGGTTAAAGAGGAGAGGGAGAGTGGAATCCGAATTAAACGGGTTTGGGTGTGGGTTGATCGAATTCGGTTGGTTGTACTTGTAGAAGAAGAAGTGAAGAGAAAAGGGAGGGTTCGCGGAATTGAAATTTTTTTTTTTAAAAAGAAGTTGATTCGAAATCAGTTTTCTCGGGTTAAGGAGGAGAGGGAAAAGTTGGGGTCGGGTGTGGTCCGTAATTAAGAAATTTTAGTAAGGGTTTTTTGGTATTTTTCTTATTTTTCGATTTTTTTCACAAAATTTAAATCAAAAATAAAATTTTATTTGGTTGGAAGTTATATCTGATTTAAAAAAAAGTCACAAAGGCATCGGAGGACATGGTCCTTTTTTTTCGGCTCTTTTGGTAAGCTTCTAAACGATTTATAAAAAAAGAATTTGTTATAGTCGATGATTGTAATATGAGAATAAGGATCCACCAATTTGACATTGATATAGCCAAGTTTATACACGGGGTTTTGTTTATCTTTGACTATGATTATTACACCCTCTTCCTCAAGTCTTACAAATGGCGGTTTTATCGGTTGGAGTGTAGCTCATGAGGCTCCCAAGACGGAGTTTTCCGGCTGACAAACTCCGAAACAACCGCCGCCTCCAATATCTTCAAGGCTTCTTCGTTTGTCACCGACCTCGGCGTCTTGAACTGACTCACAGAAGAGCCTCGAGACAGGAAGAAATTCATGAGCTCATCGAAAGTGCCACGTTTAACAACCTTAATCTCAAGTGGTCCAATGTTCTTATCATTCTTTCTTCCTTTTCTGTACACAGCGTCGAGAGACTCCTCAACGGTAAAGCAGCATTCCTCCATAACCTCGGGTTTAAGCTCTAGCTTTGCGTCCTTGACTTTGCTCCCGAGTTCCCAATAGAGCACGTAGTGTCCTGGAAACGAAGAGGAATCCACACGGCTAGTGAAATCTATGATCATTAGGTCATGTGGCTCGAGCAAGAGCTTTGCGTTTGTCACGGCCTTGAGGAGGTCTTCTTCGTAGGTCTTGTCCATGTCGATGCTCAGGACAACTTTTTGTCTTCCCACGAAATGAAATTGTGGCGCATTGTTGTAGAAACCAGCCACTCGTAAAACATCCCCCACGCGGTACCTATAGAGACCTGTAATTACATAAAGATAGATCTTGTGAGAAGTATATAGATTTTTGACACGCATTAAGAAAACATCTAAAATGTTATTTTTCTCAAACAAAGACTCTGTAGTAAATTCTATATCAACATTTAGATTGAAATGGAGAGAGCAAACAAGAAATATTCTATACCAGAAAACGTTGTGACAACAGGTTCATAATCATGGCCGATTTTAACATCGACAAGATCGACAACCGCATGGTTCTTTGCGGGATCATGAGCAACTTCTTCTTGATGATCTTTCTCCACCTCTAAGAACTCGAAGTATGCCATATTTGGAATGATAGTGTACGACACATCACAAGGCTTGCACAAAGGATTGACATTGACACCGATGAAACATTCAGAGCTGCCGTAGAACGATGAAATCAAAGGGAGGGCTCCGCCATAGAATTCCAACATTGGAATGTACTGTGCCATGGACCCGGTAATGACAGCTTCAATGCATTTTGCTTTTGGCCATAGTCTCGGCACTATTGCCTCCCATGATGTTTTACTGCATTCTTGCTCGATCAGGCATGCCAGTTCCGGATTTGGACAGGTGAGGTACTTACCGATCCCTGAAACACATTGCGGGTCTGTGATCCAGTCGCTGAGACGGCCAGTCCTTATGTTTAAGCATACCTCATGCCAGTGATCTTCCAAGAACTTGATAACTTTGAGCAAGGAAGAAGCAAATGGTGCACCGAGGCGAGCTACATTTTCGCGTTGTAGAAGCCCACAAAGCAATTGGCAGTACATACTCTGAGTAGTGTCTGCACAAGTCAAAATCTCATGCGGGCTTATTTGTATTCGATCCCTGTAAAGCATATAACAAAGCACATTGAAGAAACACGAGCACACCCTCAAGATTAGTCAAGAGCCTCGGCGAAACGCAAATATAATGTGTGAGCAAATGATTTACCAAAGAAATGAGTCGGTTGTTGGGTTCACACTTTTCAAAACACAAGTTATCATAGTCCTGACCATCAACCCAGAGGCAGTCTTGCTTTCTCGGTTGACGAAATAAAAACTGAGAGATTTTCCTTCGCTAAGTCCTTCGATGTGCCTGAAAACAGTAACAAGAATGGGTTTGGTTTTGGGTTTTACTTGCTCTTTCTTTGGTACCAACAAAAAAAGATAACACATTTTGGAGTTTGGAAGCCATTACTTGCGGATTACAGGTGAACAGAGAGATGTAAACGATATCCTCTGTCCCAATTCCTCTGTTGTCAAAGGAATCAACTTTGGAACTCCTCCTGAAGTACCCGAGCTGCAAAAAAAAACAATCTCTTCCTTAAATTCACTCTACCCACAAGTTTTGTCCAAATTTCCTCAAATATTTTGTCTTTTATATCACAAAGAGGAATTATGAACATGCATGTGGGTCGATTTCAAGTCTCTCTTCTAAAACTCTAGTAAAAAATTGGTCCAGTTTAACTTTGCATCACCATAAGCTTCGAAATTTCTTTAGTTATCACATATTCACATAGCAGAGATTGAAAAATGGTACCTGGACAAGAGTACACTGATGGGTCGATCACAAATGAGATCATGGGACTCCCCATTAGCGATACGATCGATATAAGACCGATAATCTTCATAGGTCACAACAGGTAGGTTCTTCTTGAAGCTTTGCTTATCAAGTTGACCATTGAGGAAACCTTTAAGGTACTCGGTTTGAGCATTACGTGAAAGTATAGCTTCCAAAACGCAATCTTGAATCTGCTTTACGTTGGTAGTCACATCTTCAAGAAGTGACAGGCAAGCTTCTGGGTTTGTAAGATCGAAGTTTGGCAACATGCTTACTGCTTTTTTTTTTATTACCTGCACAACAATAACAAAAACGCCCTAATTCTCTTGCTTTATAGGTTAAAAGCAAAGTTTCTTTAATCACTTGTTGGTGACGAAATTGCTTACGATAAAGAGTGAGGAATATCAAAAACTCTGAGATTTGGTGGATAAAGCAGACAAAAAGGTGTGGTGTGGCGAAAAGTAGCGCAGCGATTGATAAGTAGATTTTGTTTTTGGTTTCCAAGATAGAGAGAACAAAGGATAAGAAAAAAAAATCCAACTTCTGGTGAGTACTACGAAGAGATTTAAGCTTTTTTAAGGGAAAATCAATTGACACATTTGTCGTCGAGTGTGATTTTTTATGTTTTTTTCTGTCTACATGCCTAATTTTGCAAATCGATGTAATTCATTTTGACTTTTACAAGGTTTTTTTTTTTTTTTTTTTTTTTTTGAAACTTATTTATTTTGGTCTTTGAAGAGTAATCTTGCTTCTTGTTACAAAATGTATAATAAACTTGTATAAGTACTCCAACTCTTTTCACAATATGACTATTTTATGATATAAATTTTAAAAAATGCCACATTTCCTATGCCATTTTGCAAAACTGCAACTTTTTTACCATGTTTACAAATATGCCACTTTTCTTATATCATATTCTTGAAATACCCTTTGACAAACAAAATTGATGTCTCTGAGCATTTTTTCTTCCGATCTGAGCTTGAACCACTACCATCAACGATTGAAGATTGATTTTCCGATTAAACTTTGACCATCTTCGCCGCTTTAAGATGACCGTAGATTAACGGATCTAGCCGATCTCTTCGAGATCGAACCGGAATCAACACCTGCGGAGATGGAGGCGTTGTTCTTCGTCGGATTCGTCATAACGCTATAATTATTCGTTGTAACTCCGTTTTTTGGTCAAAATTGGAGGTGAGATATGAGATTTATCATGTTTTTGTTTATACCAAGTGAAATGAGATGAAAAATGGTGTAAACAATGTCCAAAAATGTTGGCAACCATAGATCTGGGTTTCGAAGGTCGTGAAGTGAGAGAAAGAAGAAGATAACTTCAAATTACGTATTTGCCATTAATAAATATAAAATATAAAAATAGCACAAATGTAAAAGTCTGTTTGTCTTTATCTCCATCATTACTAATCTATAAAGTCTCATTGACTTTTCACCCAAAAAAATAAAGTCTCATTAACTAGTTTTGTTAGGGTTTGCAAATGTAAGATTATGATTGGCTAAACAAAAAACACCTTTCAATGATCAAGTTTCTTAATTTTTCAAGGATCGGCATAAGAAACATGAGTTTCGGCTTCTTCAAATTGATCTTCAACTCCCACATTCTTCACGGGATCAGTTGAAGTCTTGTCCTTCGCAGCTTACATAGTTTGTAAAGGGTTAAAAAATTATAAAGATAAACATCTTTATAAACTAGTAAAAAACGTTATAAAATGTTTAAAAAAAGTGTTAAAAATCTTTATAAAATTTTTAAAAAATCTTTATAAAACCGTTAAAAAAAGTACCGAAGATTTGTTGAAATAATGTTGAAAAACTTTATAAAACTTGTAAAAAGAGTGTTAAAAATCTTTATAAAATTCTTAAAAAATCTTTATAAAATCCTTTAAAAAAGTACCGAAGATTTGTTGAAATAATGTTGAAAACCTTTATAAAACTTGTAAAAAAAATGTTAAAAATCTTTATAAATCCTTTAAATTTTTTTATAAAATCCTTATAAAATTCTTAAAAAATATTTATAAAATCCTTAAAAACGTACAAAAGATTTGTTGAAATAATGTTGAAAAGATTTATAAAACTTGTAAAAAAACTGTTAAAAATCTTTATAAAACAGTGTACAAAAAGCTCTGATCGAGCTGTTCAACAGTTTTTATAAAGTTTTTTAGAGAATGTAATTCTTATTATATATTTACATCAGGCGATTTATAAAACTTGTAAAAAACCGTTATAAAATATTTTTAAAAAGTGTTAAAAATCTTTATACAATCCTTAAAAAATCTTTATAAAATTCTTAAAAACGTACAGAAGATTTGTTGAAATAATGTTGAAAAGCTTTATAAAACTTGTAAAAAACTGTTAAAAATCTTTATAAGATCGGCATAAGAAAAACAAAAAACACCTTTTAATGATCAAGTTTCTTAATTTTTCAAAGATCGGCATAAAAAACGTGAGTTTTGTCTTCTTCAAATTGATCTTCAACTCCTACATTCTCCACGTGATCAGTTGAAGTCTTGTCCTCTGCAGCCTACATGTTTTATAAAGGGTTAGAAAATTATAAAGGTAAATATCTTTATAAAAATGTTTAAAAAAGTGTTAAAAATCTTTATAAAATCTTAGAAATATTTTTAAAGGTAAACATCTTTATAAAGGTAAACATCTTTATAAAACTTGTAAAAAATGTTATAAAATATTTTAAAAAGTGTTAAAAATCTTTATAAAATCCTTAAAACGTATAGAAGATTTGTTGAAATAATGTTGAAAAGCTTTATAAAACTTGTAAAAAAACTGTTAAAAATCTTTATAAAACAGTGAACAAAAAGCTCTGATCGAGCTGTTCAACAGTTTTTATAAATTTTTTTAGAGAATGTAATTTTTATATATTTACATCATGCGATACCGGATCGGTATAAGAAGCGTGAGTTTCGTCTTGTTCAAAGTGATTTTCAACTCCCAAATTCTCCATGGGATCAGTTGAAGTCTTTTCCTCAGCAGCCTACACGTTTTGTAAAGGGTTAGAAAATTATAAAGGTAAGCATCTTTATAAAACTTGTAAAAAACGTTATAAAATGTTTAAAAAAGTGTTAAAAATCTTTATAAAATTCTTTAAAAATCTTTATAAAATCCTTAAAAAATTTTTATAAAATTCTTAAAAACGTAGAGAAGATTTTCTATTAAAAATTGAGAGGACATAGTGGAGGACGTAGATTTCGTCCCTTTCCTCGCAAACCCCATTTGCCTTTGAAAAAGTCTTTGCACACCTCAATTTCCTTCTCATATGAGCACAAAAGCAAGGGGATCCATATCTCTCACACACTGTTTGTACCAAAGATTTCAAGCATTCTAAATCTATCTAAGTGAACAAAACCAAGAACTGAGCCTAGCATATCAAGCACTCTAAACAACAATTTCACATCGACCAATCTCTTCAGCTTCTACTGCAACGACATGTGTAGAATCAAATGCATATTTTTCATATCACAAACAAGAGAATCAAAACAATGACAATTGTAAAAACTTGAACCAAATGGTCAAATTAACAAACTTTCACAGAAGATCAAATCAAATATTCATCAAATGATAATTAGAATGTAATAAGACACTACACACTACAAAGAGATAATATAATCCATGAAGCTATCACTTACTACTTAAAAAAATCAGATTAAACTCTTCTCGAAGTTGCAAAAAAAAAAACTTTTTTCCAAAAAACAAAGAGTTGCAGATATATAAAAAAAACTTTTATCAATCCCTAAAAAAAAAAATTTCTTTCATTTCTTCTGGTCTAAACAATCCCAGTTTCTATCTGAATTCTTTCATATCATAAAACTTGATAAACTCTGATTTCATCTCCTCTGTTTCGTCTTCCTTCCTCTTCCCTTCTTCTAATTCCTTCCAACACAAAAATTGGTAATTCGTGTCCTCCTCTGATTGCATAAACACAAGAAACAAGCTTTTGGAACAAAATCAATAGAGCATAGTGAGTAGGTGCAATGAACACACATATTCCCACGAAACAAGAACAAAACCACAAAATTTCTCAGACAAAAGCAGTAGAGATGATAACCCGAGAACTCCTTAGTGTTGAACTCCGTTAGGCAAGCTCCTCCAACGACCTTTTTCTCTTTTAAGCTCTTCTCTCTCTCTCTCTCTCTCTCTCTCTCTCTCTCTCTCTCTCTCTCTCTCTCTCTCTCATCTTCCAATCTCTTCACCTTCGATTGCAACGATATTTGTAGAATTAACTCACAAATTCAGAAACCAAACAAAATGCAAATCTGAAATTGAAACACAAAAGCATGATCGATTGGAGATTTACGCGAGATGGATCGACTTAAGCATCGGAGCTCATCGACATAGAATTTTCTCAATTTCTCCAGCCATGGAACATAAGAGATCTCTGCGATGGTTTCTCCCTCATCGAATTCCAGTGGTGACGGTTTCTCCCTCATTAATTTGCCACATACCTCATCAACTGAAACTTCGATGTTCATGGCTGGAGAAATTTTTTTTGGCCAAAATTGTCTTTTTTAGATAAAGTAGTGGCATTTATGCAAGAGGCACTCTACGAGTGGCACACTTGCAAATTTTACTTTGGTTTGTGGCATTTTCGTAAATGCCCCATTTTATAATTATATATTATTTTAAATTACAAAATATCAAATATGCCTATGTTTTCTAACTATTTACTTTGTATGTTTTCAAATAAAAACAGATAGGTTTTTCGTCGAGTTTCCAAAACAAGATCAAATGTTTTTGCTGCGTTTTCAAATTAAAATTTGTAAAAAACGCATTTTCATGACGTTTTTCGCATTTCCAAAAATATTCAATTTTAAAATGTGAAATAGACCTCAAACGAAACCTAACCTAAAACCTAATTATTTGGCTACTTCTCGTTCAAGGTAAGCTTAAATGATATCGTTTCATCATGTGAAGGTGACAAATTGAGAAAAAATGTTGTCTCCGTCAGACTTACTTATTTTCGTGCCTAAGAGCATGCCCATTGAGAGTTTCTCAATGGGTTTCTCACCTTAAAAATTTAATAAAGTTTAGAAAAATAAGGAAAGAGACTCAAAAGAGTTTTTCTTTTGAGAGACTATCAACAAAAGTTGAGGCTATCTCCAACGGTTGGACACTGAAGGAGTTTCTTATTTAATATTTTAAAAACAATTTAATTATTTATTTAATTTTTAAATTATTAAAAGCATTCTCAATCAATCAAATAAGGACAATTTGAAATGAGTTTCTCAAATTTATAAGAACCGATTCTTCATCAAGAGACTCTCACCTTTCTCTCTCATGCTTTTATGTCCACTAGGTGAGTACTCCGTGCATACGCGCGGGTTTCGATTAGTAAGTCAAAAACAATATTGTTTTCAGCCATGTTTTCAGATTCAAATACTGAAGTTGAAGGATGAATTTCTAATTACAAACATTACTTGATACTGTTATTTGTGGTCATTTGACATTAATGAATAGCATATCTGAATTAATTGTTGTTATATTTGATCTTACATGACACTACAGAAATAAAAGAGCATTGTTAAAAGTGTGTACCATTTGTTGTCTTCTTCCTCGTTTACTCATGTACACCATGAGCATCAAATCTACGTGAAAGTTGAAAGTAATATAGAGAAGAGATAAAAGCAAAACTATCAATCTATTACATCAACGTTGACATATATTTTGTGTTTTACCAAACTTCATTGGTCATTGTGAAGTTTCCTCTTTTCATAGAGTTCTTTAAAGACTTTTTTTTTTTTTTTATTGGGATGATCTGGTTTTTTTTTTTTTGTGATTATGTCAAATACCATTGGCTTAATTTGTGTCACTTGCTCGGTTTTAGTTTAGTTTTTAGATTATATGTAGATTATTTGTATCAATGTATAGGGTGAAGGAATTTTTTTCCCTTCTTACTTGTCTTTTACCCTAACCAAGTTCGAGCGTTTCCGGGCATTAATTTACCCCTCTTCCAAGCTTTCCCTACTTTCATGAAAAACTTTTTCGTTATAATAAACCAATCAATCCAGAGCCATTGTCTCAGGCATCGAATAGTGTTTGTGAGTACCTAGATTTTTCGTTTATTTGTTATATCTAATATCTTTAGCTTTACACTTGATGTGAGCAATGTAATAGTTATTAAAACCTTTAGAAAAATGAAAAGAAGCATAAGAATTTACATTACATAACAAATAAGAAAGTTCGCCTATACAGAGTAGTAAATATCCTGACTCAGAATCAAAAGCAACAAGCAACATCAACCTTTTGGATTGTTGTAGATGAGAGTGAAAAATGTTCCACGCACATAAACAAAGAACGTGAAGAGAAGATAGACGAAAAATTTATTTTGTTGACTAATAGGTATATGACCCGTAGGTATCTCATATACTGGGTTTATCAATCACAAGTGATACCCCAAATTTGGTATCTTATAAATTCTCTCTACGGAAACAGAACTTGGTGGAGGTTTAGTGAGAGTAAGCAAGTTCAAATTATATGCATAAGCAATAACATAGATAGACGAGAGTAACTATTTGTTAGTAAGTAACTCACCTTTCACCAACTCTACTCTTTGATTGCTTCACAACGATCTTTTTGTAAATGCTTCCAGTTTGGCCTACCAAATTGGGCATGACTCGCAGTGCCGTGCCTAGCATTTTTGGGGCCCTAGGCGATAATTTATAAAGTTATCATATTTAAATTTAAAAGAAATATTATAGAAAATACTATTTATTTCAAAATAGTTGTCATTGTACGTTATTTCAGGTGTATTAAAAGTTCTATATTAGCCAGAAAAAATTGACTATTGATATTCTTCATAAGACTTGAAATTAAATTTGGCATTTAAACCCAAAATTTACATTGAAAAGTGTAAAAAACAAGATAAAATTTGAGAAATGTTACTTTTCAAAAATGCCATATTTTCAAAAAATTTGTAAAAATATCACTTTTTCAAAATTATTTATTCATTATATTATTTATGTTTGAATTAACTATATTGTATTAGATTTTAGTTTTAAGGGTTTAGAGTTTGTTATGGGTCAAAACATTTTTTAGGGTTTATAATTTTAAGATTTAGGTTTTAAAAATCTATAACTACTAGCATTTTTGTAAATTAAAAATCCATTGTGGTATTTTTCCAATGTCTCACACCAAAAATGGCATTTTTACAATTGTCCCAAAAAACAACTATTTAAAAAAAAAAAATTAAAATGTATTCACTGTAATGTATAAAGTATATTCAATTATAAGAAAACACCATTTATAAAATTGTGTGTATATCTTCATCAATTTTTTTAAATTTAATTACTTATATAATTATTGTGAATATATAAAAATCATATGAATTAAGACAATTATATTATAATCAAATTTGTTCAAAAGGAAAAAAAGAAGCAAAGAGAAGACATAAAAATTAAACTAAAGCCCACTAAAACAAATAAGAAATGCATGAATTTATCTAAATGACTTTATAGACATTTACTAATACGGTAAAATTAATTAGTAGTCCAAATAAAAATTTAAATATTGTTGTTTACTTAAATATAACTAATTGTAAATATGGGGCCTCTAAATGTTTAAGTTAGAGTGGAGCCCTAGGCAGATGCCTATTTTTTTTGTGCTGTAAGCACAGCCCTGATGACTCGTAACCCTGACAAAACATCCACTATGTTCTTCGGAATGGTTCAACAACGGTAGCATTGTGATCTATGCGAAACTTACGTCTCAAATACTATGGTGATATCAGTGTGGTTCAATTATATGCGTTAAGCCAGAAGAACATAAAATAGATGGTCGAAGATTCAGGAACATGGAGATACTCATGTATGGTTGAGAAATAAAATGGGACGTTGAGTAAGCGTCCTTCTCCTACTGCATGCTGGTTGTTGGGAAAATTATTACACAACAGATTCGAACCAACCTAGTAAAAATAAATATACCTTTTGCATGTTGCTCGAAACGAACTATAGTTCCGTGGTCATACACGACCTACTCCATTTGCTTCTGAAAGAGCGATACACAAATGCAAAAACGGTATTTAAAAAAATTAATCATTTAATACATAGATAAAAAAAACACAATGAAAACAACTCCGATCTCACATTGGGACGAAAAATGAGCTCAATGAAATCACTCTAATCATAGTGGCTTGGACTTTGAGCATTCATTCTCCATGAAACCAAATATGTTTGCTACTCAGTATACGGATGAAACAAAATCAATACTTCTGCTGGTGATTCACTTTCACATGAACACAAAACAAAATAACAAGTGATATAGATTCAAAAGAAACATTGTAACCAAGCGAAAACGATTCATAGAAAAAGGTGAATGCAAAGCACATGGTGGAGATTTTTTAAACTTACGATACTAACATGAGAGGAGATAAGGTACACATACAATGCCTATATGATATGTACTTATGTAGTTTCAACACCGTCTTTCTTTCTCTTGGCCATCATTCCTCAAGATATCTTCTTTTCTTTTGTTGGTTAGAAAAAAGAAAGAAAATGATTTTTAAAGGAGATTACTTCAAATGCATTCGGTTTTGTTCTCATTGGTTTTTTTTTTCTTTGGCAAACAGTCACCTTCAATCAAGAATCATATACATTTCGCACTACTGGATACAGCTTCCACTTCTTTACATGTTAAAGCGATTATCTATGTTCTTGATTACACACAAAAATTGTCATTCTTGGATAGGTTATCATTTGAGAAATCACAAACGAACACAAAAACATTCATCTTCTCGTCAGCTAATATTTATAAGAACATTTTGTCCCTCGAGTTGAATATATCTCTATAATATTAAAACAGAAGTACATTTAGAAAAATATCCAAAATTGATTTAAATATTACTGAAATTGCTATTGCCTTATAACTAAACAGATTCAATTGAAAAGAGTAATTTTGGACATATGTAATGCCAATTTCCATAATTATCAAATCAATTTCGAACATTCTTTTAGATAGATCCAACAAAAACGCGCGGATCCCCTCATATCCGGTTTGTGACTCGCGAATTTCATCTATACTATATTACTAATTTGAGGCGGCATAAAGGAACAAAATCAGAACTACTATAACAAATATGTTAAGGTAACAATAATAACTAACAAAATCATTCACGTTTCTAAATAGATTTAACAAAATATATTACATTACTTATTTGTTATTCTGTATATTCTGCGAATATTTACCCTATATTTTGATAACAATATCACTCCATTATTAGCTTATATAAGAGCAGTGACGTATTTTGGTGCTTATACATTGATTACCAATGCAACACACATAATTGATAATATATAATTTTATTTTAGTATCAGATACTAAGCATGATTTTCTCGAAAAATACTCAACTATAACTACCCTAGATTTTCTACCGGCAATCCCACATATTTTGATCACTATTTCAATACAAAATCTTATCACACTAACTACTCCTAACAATACACACGATTAAACCTACTTTCAAACCAATACAAAAATTAAGTCTATAAATAGTTGAGATACCTTATTCTCATTCTCATCACCACCTCTAAAAGCATCGTTCCAAAATTCCACAAGAAAAATTGCTTTACATTTACATTTAGTAGGAGAAATTGCGTTTTTTTGTTTTACATTTAGTAGGAGAAATTGCTTTTTTTTTTGTTTTACATTTAGCAGGAGAAATTGCTTTTTTTTTATGCATAATATTTCGTTAATGATCAATTATGACTTTTAGGTTTTGTTTTGTACGTGTTTTCAAAACAAGTTTTTGGTTTACGTGATGCGTGCGGTTTGGTTCTTGAACAAAGTATATTTGCTAATCGACGTATTTTCTTTCTGTGTTTCCTCTATTTTTTTGTCTAGCAATTATTTTTGTTTGTCACGCCATCATCAATTTCAGCATCTGCCTCTTCAAAACACCATAATAAATTCTCTGAATATAGCAAATGCAAAATCATGTAAATATCTCTCTTATTTCAATGCTGTAAATTTTTAATTTTTTTCTCTATCTTAATTGTTCTTCCTTATTTTTAATATTTTAATGGTTTTAACAAAAACCGTAATAAATCATAATTGCCAAAGAGATTATAGTTTTTATATGATAAATCTAAATTAAATGTTTTAACTAATGAACAAAATCTAATTTATTTGTGACTATATATGGCATTATACGTTTGCGAGGACGAATATTTCTATAAACTCATATTAGAATAAATATCTTCAGATTTTAACAACTAAAATATTTTTTTATTAATAATCACGAGATTTGTGCTTTCCAAAACAACTAAGGAACTAAAATGATAAAAATAAATGATAAAATTTGTGCTCAATGAAACTTTCGTATTTAAAAATTAATTATTCATATAATTAGAATATAACATTTTATTTTTTTATTTGAGTTTAAATATTTTAGTGAATAAACAAGTTACATTGAAGTATAATATTTTAAAATTTATATTTTCAAATTTTATCATTTATATAAATAATTAAGGAACAAATTCTAATTCATTTGTGACTATATATGACATTATACGTTTTTTGAATATTCACTATTAATAAACATAACAAGATAAATGCTATTGGAAATCAATTTTATTTTTCTTTTTAATTACCATAACAAATTAATTTGAATTTTTCTATTGATCCTTAAAATACGATATTGAGAAAAATTATATATATTACCTAATATTTAAGATTTTAATTTGATCTTTCTTGATACATTATTGAAATCTTTCATTATACGCTCTGTTCATTTATTTAGTGGTCTATATATAGAAACATCATCCTAACACTTTTTCGACAAACGTGTTTTGACATTTATAGATTTTTATTGTATTTTTTTTAATGGCTATTTTAATATTTTTATATTTGTTTTTTTATTCTTAATCTAATTTTTGTTTTGTCTTTAATGTTAGACAAGAAAACCTAAGTAGAGAATGAATCCAACAAAAAGTGAAGTTCAATAGCTCCAAGATGCATAGATGGTGAGAGAGATGATGAATACCATGGAAGGAGAAGAAGTGTTGATAACTACCAAAATGGATCAAGAGGTAAGAGCTCATATAGGGAACGGCCTTTTAAAGATGATGGTCAGTCTTTATCTCGATATGGTTATTAATTTTATAACGTCTCCGCTTTAGATTTGAACTGTAGAATAAGATAAAATTGTCGGGTGATCAATCAATAATATCTAGATGGATAATAGCTTAGATGCTCTTGGTGTAAAAAAAAGCTCGACCTGAGCATCAATTTAGAGATTTGATGAAACTTTTCACTTATTCTTTCAGGGGCAGTGGTGGTGCAGAAGGATGATCATTCTCAAGATGGGAAGTAATTTCCTACATCTTTACTGATTTTGGATTTCTTGGATTTGCCTTTTTAATTGTATCAAGTATTGTGGAAATTGGAAAAAATGTCAGCTTAAGATGGGAGATAATTCTCAAGATGTTTTCGGATGTGCCTTTTTGATCTGATAGAGTGGGGCTATAGAGGAAGTTTTTCTTTCAAAAATATTTTAATAAAAAACAACAAATAAAAGTTCCAATTTTAATTCTAAGGAGTCTTAGTTTTTTTTTTACTAGGTTTATTTGGTTCAAAATTTATTTGTTGTTTGGTAAATTATTTATGTTTTTTGTTATTCGATCTAATTTATGGTTGATAGATATATTTTTTTTTTGTTAACTTTTTTAGCCCACCTCGAGTTCGTTATGACGAAGATCTTGATGATGAAATTTCTCTCCCCTAAAACAGATAATACATATCTAATGTATCTAGATTCAATAATAATATAATTTAAAAACATTAATTTATTCATTTTTTTTTTCCTGACAAAGTGGCGAAAACGGAGCACCACTATGTTATTGGGTTTCTCTTTGCTTAATTCAATTCTAGGATTGGAATTTGTCCACTGTTTTTCCTTTAGATCAACTATTAAAGACGACAAGGCAAATGAACATTTGCCTAAGTGTATTGGAAGATCATATGGATAACACGTGTAGCGAAGGCTGTATCAAAGAATGATTCACAAGACTTTGGAGCCTCACTAGACATTTACCCGGAATTTAATTGGATTTAGTATTGACCTTTGTGATTGAATAATTATTTTTTCTATTTTCAGATATTGTATTTTTTATATACATTTTGTTCAATATACATAACATCTATGATTCTAATTCGTCATAACTTTTTAGTTAATGCAGTTCACAGCTTTTAACTTATAGAGGATTTGTGCATATAGTATATAAAAAAAATAAAGGTGTGTATATGCACAACAAACACATATGTGTAGTCGTGTATGTACATGGTATTGGTTTAAATCTCAGTGAATTATATCGGCAATTGTATAGTTTTGTGATGATATATGTGATTAGAGAGAGCATAAAAAGAGAAATAGAATCAATGATGATGATCAATGACTTTTAGAATTAATTATTGCATACTGATTATTAATTAGAGCAAATGATAAGAATAATTCACTGAGAAAGACGCTTTAGTTGTTTAAACTAGAAACTGAATAATTTAGTTACAATAAGATTTCTTCCAATTAATAAAGAGTTAAAATTTGTTATGTGATATTCTTGGAACAAGTTTTGTGTGTCAAGAAGAACGATTACCAATATCAAGCAAACACAAATGTTTAGACTTTTAAATGTTAATATCTTGACCATAAGAAGAGTTAAATCATAACAATTTTTTTTATATAAGCTGGTATTTTAATACATGGATTGAACACAACAAACATAGACTCTATCACTAAGAGACATGTGTGGAATACTCCTTCTGTTTCATATTATTTAATTTTTAAAATTGTTGCACAAAGATTAAAAAATCAACTCCAAAATAATTCAACTAATTTAAAAAGAATTAGCATAATTTAAAGAGTCAAAAGCAACATACACACAATTAGTTTTACATAAAAAATTGAAAACATCATATAATATGAAACAAAAAAATCTCTAAAATATCTATTAAGATACGGGAAGAGTTGAAACGACCCGACCCAAAAATTTAAAAAATTTCCCTTCAGATTATAATCATCACCGATCATAATCCTCAACTGGGTCAACACAAGCAACGCGGAAACAATTAAAATCAACAATAACAACCAAATCAATAAATCTCATACTTTATTAATTCTCTAACCCGTTCAATTCATTACGAACAATATTCAACTCAATCAATTCCAGAATAATCCAATGACAACAATTTCAAAATCTACTAGCAACCTAGCAATTCTAACACTACGACCACTCAGACGAGACACTAGATCATCTCCTCTTCCCGGCCATGATTCCACGATCACATTTTCTCTTTACCTGCAACACATGACAAAAAGAGTTGCGTGAGTATTATCACAAATACTCAGTGACGCGGTCATCCCATCTACAGGCTATTTATACACAAGCATAAACAATAGATACAATTTCAGGATGAGCATACACAAGCATTCATGAAACAATCAAACACGAACCAATCCAGGAACTCTGTGTCGATCGACACAACCTCTAAGTGTAGATCGATACACAGCCCGTGTCAATCGACACAACCACTAGGTGTCGATCGACATACAGCCTCGTGTCGATCGACACACCACCCTGGTGTCGATCGACACGACACCGCAGAACTCAGAATCGAGCCTATCCTCTCATGGCTCGAATCCGTCGCGATTCATCGAGTCTCCTGCATAATTTCATTCACAGAACACACGAAATCCAACAAGCAATCGCATTCTACCCATTCTTTACACTTATGTAAGCCTACGGTCACGCACTCACCTCGATTTCGGATTGAAAAGATGAAGAACGACGAAGAACACGAAGAACAACCTCTGATTCATTCTTCCCAGACCCGAATCAACCCAGCAACGATCCTTCCTCGTTCCCAAAAGCCTCCCACGCAATCCCCAACCTCAAGAACACTAAAAAAATCACTTAACACTTCTGATTTCAGACTTTTCTCTCAAACTCTTCTGATTTGCGGCCAAAAAGAGCCAAAACGCGTATGTTCCTTTTTAAATACGAATCCTAGGTTCCCTAAACCGCCACACCAAACCGGGCAATTAAACCAAACTTGTCGGTCCAATTCCAACTCGTGTCGATCGACACACACCACCTGTGTCGATCACCACCAAGAATCTGACTCGTCACAACACCCGTGTCGATCGACATACACACCTCTGTCGATCAACACACCCAACCAAAATCTACTTTTTGGTTCACGGGTGTTATAAGAGTACTCAAGGGTAAAAAAAAGCAACGAGTCATGAAACTAATTCAAAAATTTAGCATAATTTAAACCGTAAAAAACAACAAACATACAATTAGTTTTACATAGAAAATTGAAAACATCATCTAATATGAAACAAAAAAAATCTCTAAAAGATCTATTAAAATACGGAAATAGTACTATACAAAGGTTAAAGAAAGCAACGAGTCATTGAAGAATCTTTTAGAGAAGTATATACACTTTCAAAGTCTTTGACTAAGAGAAAATAAAAGAAAAATAATCTTTGACGGGTTAAAACATACATATCATTTAGAGAAGTACATACACTTTCAAAATTTTTGACGGGTTAACTCATACATATCTTAACTATGTTAGAAGGAAAATCAAATTGCATAGTTTGTTTTGCTTACAAAATTTATTTTTTTGTACTAAGAAGTTACTAGCGGCTAGCTGCAGATAAAAACCACAATTTTTCAATTGTTCCACAAATACCACAAAACTTTAAGTTTCAACATTCAAAACTAAAACCCCTTAAATATACCCTAATTTATTAATTTTCTAATCGGAATGCAAAATAAAAAACAATAAACGGATTTAAAACTACTCGATTTTTGTTTATATATTTACAACATAGTCAACTATTTATATTTCCACTTATGACTATTCAATATAAAATACAATACTTTAAACTACTCGACTTCTACCAACAAGTTTAAGACAAAAACCATTATATTATTTCAAGCTAATTAATTCTACCTACAAGCTAAATAACATACAATATCTAAACTTAGAACATATTATATACGATATACTACAAAAGCTAAAAATAGTTTACAAAATATACAACCAATGTTTCCGCACATAGTGCAGGTGAGAATCTAGTTAACCTTATTTTCTACACCCCATAACCAAAACATTATCAGAACATCCCAATTCGAAATCCCATGTTTGGATTTTTTAAATAGAAACCCTAATTTAGCAATAAATTTCACTTACTTTTGATTATTAAACATCTGATTTGGAAGAGTAGCATGAAATCCTTTTTTATGTCCTTGTGACATTTCTTTGCCTCTCCAATAAACATGTTTCTTTGACTCGTTGCTTTGCTCCTTGTTATTTGTTTTCTCAAACTTGCGAAACCCATGACGGTTGAGAAACGGCAGATCATCGTTGATTCCAAATTATGGATGATGTCGCTAGTGATATCACTATGTCGACATCATCTGATTCTATCTGGAAAACCTTCTCCCCACACAAACTGTGAGCGACCAAAGTGAACAGTGGACTTCCTTGGCATTGGGGGCGACATGGAGTTGAGAAGCGTGACCTAAAAGAACATTGAATCGCTCTCGCACTGAGGAAAAAATAGTTTTGAGAAAATTGTTGGTTTGTTCTAAGAAATCTAGGGTTTTGTATTTGAGATATGACTTTTAAGAACGTATCTGAACGTGGAAGCTTTTTTAAATTAGAGAAGAAGCAGAAGAGGAAGGACCGAAGAAGAATATACGTTACACGTTTTGGAAGCGTCAGAAGTTACAGAAATTGAATGGGAAAAAAAGATGAGACGTTTGAGATTTTTATATGCCACGTGTACTCTCTTGCCATGTTGACTTAGCATCACATCACATGGAGAGAGCCATTAGTTTTATATAATAAATTTATTATTATTTTAATTCTAAAAACCAATTAAGAACTTATTTTTGGAGGTGCTCTTAGAAAGTTTGTTAAATTAAAAAATTAAAAAAATAAAGAATTAATGTGTTTTTATGTAAGAACCGGTTATTAGAGATTTTAAGATTTCTTAAAAAACCCATATATGTCACATTTTTACTCGTTTATCTAATTAACAAAAAAAGAAAAACAGAAAAACAGAACATTTATTCTTTGTCGCCTCTCTCTCGCGTTTCTCTTTCTTTCTCTTGCGATCGATATGAACGATGAAGAATTTTTTGAGTCATCTTCAACCAAATTCGTCAATCGACCGACGAAATCGGAGAATCAAGAGCGCGACGGTCAGTTTTGGCTGACCTATCGCCGACGAATGGGTGAAGGAGGGTGTTGGATCAGGAAGAAAGTATATGTCTTTCTTGCCGATATCACCGGCCAAAGTTCCCTCCGGCGTCGATGAATCCCACGTCAATAATCATGGTATTCGCCTTAGCTTTTATGGGTTTGTTCAATTTTGGTTATAGTTTAGGGTTTGTGGGTTCAATTTTGGTTAAAATTCTATTGAAACTTTAGGGTTTTGTCTATTTGTTTTGGGATTTTTAGGAATTGAAAGGAAGAATGCTTAGATTGATACTTGAACTGCTAGATTTGGTTTGATTTGTTGATGTTGTTTCGACAAAAAGTTGAGTAATGAAGAGGTTTGTATATGGTCTTATTAAAACTCACCGACCTTGTGAACAACACCATAGATTGGCCTTATACAGAATTGTTCAATGATGATTGCAAACACGGGCATTGTATCAATTTGTCATCAATATTTCTGGATATATATTCATATATTAAACTTTTTTGCTTTAGCAAAGGACTCTTTAACAATTTGATCTACAAATGCAGCTCGATGACAAAGTCGTTGATGCTTTCATTTCAAAGCTCTTTAAGAACTACAAGAACTGGTGGGAAATTTTAGGACGTAAACACATCTTAAGGTACCATGCAACATTTTCTTTAATAAGTGGCTTGGATAGGAAATGTTTATGAATGATGTTCTTACTCTAATCAAAATTCACAACTTTTTTATGGAAAGGCTTCCTCAAAGTGCTCAAGATATACAATAGAGGAAGATACTATATCGAGTTTGTATCTTCTCATTTGGGGCTTGTATCTTTTCATTTGGGGTGAAGCTGCAAATATTCGATTCATGCCAGAATGCTTGTGCTATGTTTTTCACAATGTGAGTAATACTTCGGATTTTCTTCATTTACCTTTTTGTTGGTGTGTTCCGGTTGATATCATGGATCAAACATGCATACTTTTTGTGTGCTCTTTACTCTTCTGTTTTGTTTATAGTGAAACTAATGCTTACTTTTTTTTGTCTTGCTCAACATGTAAATCTTCTCATGGTGAATTGTATTGAGGGTGTTGCGTCTGGCTCTTGGTGAAAAGATTAGGCCACTACTGACTGTCAATGAAGCAAGGTA
Organism: Arabis hirsuta; assembly: GCA_964056655.1. NCBI lineage: Eukaryota > Viridiplantae > Streptophyta > Magnoliopsida > Brassicales > Brassicaceae > Arabis > Arabis hirsuta. The sequence continues at coordinate 7,576,798 of OZ053299.1, read as the reverse complement.
CTTTTTCTTAATCTCTTGTTATAGCATTGATGGCTATTTGCTGATAGTTTGTGATAGTTTTAGATTAGGTAAAGAGCTAACTATATCATTGATTGCTTATTGACTCATATCTGTTTATAAATGCTTGTTAGTTTTACATTAGGACTGGTATGTCCATTAGTTATCTGTCTACATCATCTTTACTGACTGTAACTGTGATGAATGCTTGTTAAAGACTTTAGGTAATACTTATTGACTGTCACTGTGATGACTGCTTAGTTTTATATTAGGTAAAGACTTTACTATGTTATTGAATGCTTAAAACAATAACCAGAACTCGTTGTGTTCTACTTAAACACGAAACACACTTGAACCACTTGCTATATTATTAAAACCATAAACATAAAACCAGTCCTTCTTCTCTTTTGTTCATCTTTTAAAACTATTCCTTCTTCTCTTTCCTTCATCTTTTACAACCAAAAACTTAGGTTATGGATTATACGAATCCATATAGTCAATCATCCAACTTTATGGACCTTTTACATAGTCAACAAGATAACCACATTTCTGAACCCATTCCTTATGAGAGTTTTTTCCTTAGTATACAATTTGGATCATCCGAAGTCCCACTGTTTAGTACTCAATGTACTGATGATCCAAGCTTGCATCAAGACACAACTGAAGAGCGTAGAGAAAGAAGGAAATGGACACCTACAGAGGATGTTGTGCTCATCAGCTCTTGATTAAACACCAACAAGGATGCAGTTGTGGGGAATAAGCAAAAAGCAACTGCGTTTCGGACACACATTGATTACTTTGCCTCAAGTCCTAAGGTTGTAGGTCTTCAAAAGCGAGAGCCCAGCCACTGTAAGCAAAGGTGGTAGAAGATAAACGACCTTGTCTGCAAGTTTGTTGGATCTTATGAGGCTGCAAAAAGTCAGAAAACTAGTGGCCATAATGAGGATGATGTTTTCTAGCTAGCTTACCAAATCTTTTACAGTGATCACAAGTTCAAATTCACCCTTGATCATGCATGGAGGGAGCTTCGTCATGATCAGAAATGGTGTACCTCTTCTAGAAGCAAAGGTGATGGAAGCTAAAAAAAAAGAAAGTGTGATGATGGTTGTACACAATCTTCAAGCTCCCACACTGTTGATGGTGTAGAAGATGAAGTAATGGCTCGTCCTCCTGGTGTTAAGGTATCAAAAGGCAAAGGCAAAAGGAATATGAGCAAGACAAATCCTCTGGAAACCGAAGGCAGTTCACTTAAGGAGTTTCAGAGCATGTGGGCGATAAAGGAGAAGGACTTTGCCATGAAAGAAAGACTATAAAAGATGGGATTTCTTGACAGTCTCTTAGCAAAAAAAGAACCACTTTCTGAGATTAAGTAGCTTTGAAGAACAAGCTAATTAGTGACATGTTGTCAAATTAGAAAAACAGTTGACAGTCTCTTTGTATCAACTTAGTTTGTCTTTCCTTGTTTCAATGATGTTATTTGAACTTTTGTCTGTTCTTGAGTTTTATTTGAACTCTTTTTCAATGTATCTGTGTCTTTTCTTGAGTTTTATTTGAACTTTTTTTCTGTCTTCCCTTGTTTTGTTCTATCTCTGAAATTAGAACCAGGTAAATTTTTGCATTTGTTGCATCATTATGGTGAAACAGAAGTTTATCTACCAATGAAGTAAATGCTTGGTCAAGTACCCTTGTGATTAATGGTTGTTAGCTTGTGCCATCTACATTTTCGCATTTGTTGCATCTACCATTGTGATAAATGCTTAGCTTCACACTGCTTGTTTAGCTAAGGTTTGTTTGGAGAAATAAGAGCAGTTGCAGAGTTTAGCCCACAGTTTAGCAATATATTCTCCTTTAGAAAGTTTGATCAAGTCTTCTGTTGAAAACGCCAAGAACAATTCAAAAACCAAAATCAAAACAATGGAAATTTCAATTTGTTTGAATTAATCACTTGTATATGGATCAGCTCACATGATTTTTTTCTATTTGTGCAGAAGGTGACAAATAAGAAGAAGACAAGAAGAGGATACTTTATTTGTTTGTTTCTTTGTGCCGACACAACACAAGTCTTTGCTTGTTTGTTTCTTTGCTTGCTTTGTTTGTTTGTTGTTTGTTTGGTCCTATCTTTGTCCTCTGTTTGCTTTGCTAGCTTGCTTTTGAACCGACACTAGCATCTACTTTACCTTTCATTTCATAGCATCTACTTTACCTTTCATTGTGTTATATATATGTTGATGAACCTCTCTTCTCATATAATTCTCTTTCTCTTCTTCCCTTGTACTAATTTTTGCGAAGAACCTCTTTAATTTCTCCATCTCCCAAATCACTTCTATCTTGTATTTCTTTTGTTTGGTAGAACAAAATTTCACACAACAAATGACATCTTCTTCTCGCAATCCTTTCGACCAAACAATGGATCAAGAATTTGATCAAACATTCGATGATGCATTCAAGATTTGATCAAACATTATCGAGAATGTATTTGATGATTATGGTGATCGTTAAAAGCCAACCAAGTCAAAGAAAAAACGAGCCTATATTGAAAGACAACACGAACAAAGACACAACCGCTTATGGAATGATTATTTCAGTGAAGATGCAACATACCTTGCATCTATATTCCGACGCCGTTTTAGAATGAACAAGTCATTGTTCATGCATATTATGGATCGACTCTCCAATGAAGTTCCATACTTTCATCAAAAAGAGATGTCACCAGAAGGTTCGGTCTCTCTGCACTACAAAAATGTATAGCAACAATTTGTATCATGGCATATGGTTGTGCGGCTGATGCGGTTGACGAATACCTCCACCTCGGTAAAAGTACTGCGACCTTATGCTTGGAAAAGGTTGTGGAAGGAATAATATCTTTATTCGGAGATGAGTACTTAAGAAGATCCACACAAGAGGATCTTCACAGGCTACTCGATATTGGAGAGATACGCGGATTTCCAGGGATGATAGGAAGCATCGATTGTATGCATTGGGAGTGAAAAAATTGCTTCAGCGCTTGGAAAGGGCAATATACACGTGGATCTGGAAAATCAACTATCGTTTTAGAAGCTGTACCTTCACATGATCTCTGGATTTGGCATGCGTTTTTTGGCCTTACAAGGTCGAACTCCAAAAGTGAATTACTTTGTCAACGGACGTGAGTATAATTTGGCTTACTATCTCACAGATGGTATTTATCCAAAATGGTCAACTTTTATCCAATCAATTCTAATTCCACAAGGTCTGAAAGCATCATTATTTGCTACATGTCAAGAATCTGCTCGAAAAGATGTCGAGCATGCTTTTGGAGTCTTGCAAGCTCGATTTGCCATTGTAAAAAATCCAGCTCTTTTTTTTGGATAAGGTAAAAATAGAAAAGATTATGAGAGCATGTATCATACTGCACAATATGATAGTAGAAGACGAACGAGATGGATACACTCAGTTTGATGTATCAGACCTCGAACAAGGAGAAAAAACAGAACTTCACCAGTGGATTTCACGTATTCTACAGATATGCCTACAAATCTCGTGAATATGCTGAGCATTCGAAATCAAGTTCGTGATAGAACAATACATCAACAATTGAAAGCTGATTTGGTTGAGCATATAGAACAAAAATTTGGTACGAGTGGAGATTACAACTGACCGTTTTTCTGTTTGTGATTTGCAAATCTATATTTTAAATGTTTTTATGTCATGTATGTTTAAAATTTCATGAAATTCAATATATTTTACATTGAATAAAATGTACTATATTTAAAATAAAATAATTTAAAAATATAAAATTTTTAATTTTAAGAACCCTTAATGGGGATCAATCAATGGAGGACAAAAAATTAAAAATCCTTAATGAAGTTCTAAACTTAGGAAGATGGAAAATTTATATTAAATTTTTTGTTAAAAACCCCATTAAGTGGTCAACATTTGTTGTCAAATAATTGGCTCAATTTTTTGTGTAATTTAAAATTTAATTGTTCAATTTAATTTTATTAAAAATATAGATATTATATTTGGTGAGATACCCTCTTAAGTTTCTAACCATTGGAGATGGCATAATCATCTTATTCTCATGTTAAGCTTCTAAACAATTTATAGAAGAAAAAAAATAACACTTACAGAACATTACTCGACGATTGTAAGGACATATATTCGATTATGTAATTATATCTCTTGTATGATTTTTTGTTTTAAAGCTATCTACGAAATTTGAAAGGGATAATTACTAAAACAACTTTGGAAAGTTGTCTAATTATTAAAATAACTTTCAAACAAATAAAAAATCTAACAAAAGTCTTAATAAACATTATAACCATCTCAAAAGCTTTTTATTACAAGAATGTCATTATGAATTTATTGAAAAAAATATATATATCTAAGTTTAGGTGATATTTCTGTTTGAAACCGTGCCCGCGGAGGCTGCGGATGCGCCGGATACGCGCTCGACAGAGGTGTGCCACCGGAATTTAGGTAAAATCGGATTAAAAATCAGAAGCTGAAAAAAAAAACTCAAAATCTTTTGATTTTTGGTTAGAAAAAGAATATATGATGTTAGATCTACTAGTTTTATGCTAATTCCAGTTGAAAACAAGTTAAAATACAGTAAAAACGAGTTAAAAAGTGGCTGGCAGCCATAATTAGGGTTTGAGAGAAGCTGGATCGTGTGGAAAAGATGAACCATAAATTATAATTTTACCTTTTATTGAATAACTCTACCACTACTATAAATAAGTCTACCACATATTATAAATCTACCACTACTATAAATAAATCTACGATTGCGCAAACCATCAATAAGTCTACCGATCATAAGATTAACTCTACCACGACTATAAATAAGTCTACGATTGCGCGAACTATCAATAAGTCTACCGATCACAAAATTAACTCTACTACGACTATAAATAAGTCTACCACATATTATAAATCTACCAGTACTATAAATAAGTCTACGATTGCGCGAACCATCATTAAATCTACCGATCACAAAATTAACTCTACCTCTACTAGAAATAAGTCTCCACTACTACAAATAAGTCTACGATTGCGCGAACCATCAATAAGTCTACCGTTCATAAAATTACCGATCATAAAATTAACTCTACCACTACTAAAAATAAGTCTACCAGATATTATAAATCTACCACTACTATAAATAAGTCTACGATAGCGAACCATCAATAAGTCTATCGATCACAAAATTAAGTTTACCAACCAGGAATTTAAGTCTGCAATCGAAGAATTTAAATCTACCAAGAGTAATTAGTCTACCATCACATACAAATAAATCTACCACTCAATAATAAGTCTACCGAGATAAATCTACCATTCAACTACTAAGTCTATCACTCAAAAACAAATCTACCACTATTGGCGTTAAGTCTACCACTCCAAAACATCTCTACCACTAAATAAAAATAAGTCTACACAATAAGTCTACCATTCAAATATTAACTCTACCGTTCGTCAATTAAGTCTACGGACTTGAATTAAATCTACCAACCACTTAATAAATCTACCGATCGTAAAATAAATTTACCATCACATGAACGGTAGATTTATTCGCTTTTGGCAGAAAATTTTTTGCCTACGTGTCATGCCTCATTAATGACAGTTTCGTAAATACGTTTTTTATCTTTAAAACAAATAAGGGTAAAACGGATATAGAAGGTTGTTTGAATAATATTCAAAGCATCATTTTGGTCCAAAAAACAACTTTCCAAGATTGTTTTAGTAAACCTCCCAATTTGAAATATATGGCGAAGTTATACATATTTTTTTTATCACAGGTTTTATTTATCTTTAATCATTATCTCCTCTCCTCAACCTCAAGTCTCACACATTACGTGACTGCCACTTTATCGGCCGGAATGCAGCTCACGAGGCTCCCACGACGGAGTTTTCGGGCTAAGAAACTCCGAAACAACGTTCGCATCCAATATCTTCAAGGCTTCTTCATTCGTCACCGACCTCGGTGTCTTGTACTGACTCACGGAAGAGCCTCGAGACAAGAAGAAATTCATGAGCTCATCGAAAGCGCCACGCCTAACAATCTTAATCTCAAGTGGTCCAATATTCTTATCATTCTTTCGTTGTTTTCTGTACACAGAATCCAGAGATTCTTCAACGGTGAAGCAGCATTCTTCCATGACATTAAGGTCCAGCTCGAGCTTTGCGTCCTTGAATTTGCTCCCGAGTTCCCAATAGAGCACGTAGTGTCCTGGAATTGAGGAGGAATCCACGCGGCTAGTGAAATCCATGAGCATTATGTCATGTGGCTCGAGCAAGAGCTTCGCGTTTGTCACTGCCTTGTGGAGGTCTTCTTCGTAAGTCTTGTCTACATCGATGCTTAGAACAACTTTTTGTCTTCCTACGAAATAAAATTGTGGCGCATTGTTGTAGAAACCAGTCACTCGTAGAACATCCCCCAAACGGTACCTATATAACCCTGTAAAATCCCACATAGATTTTGTGACACACATATTAGAACAACAATTAAAATGTTTATTATCTGTTCATTCACAAAAGAAATTTAGAATTTTCGTTAAACATGCTTTCTATAACGCTATAAGACAATTTTTTGAAAATGACAGTTATTTTGAAACGGAACGAGGAAAAATAAGAAAAACTTACCAGAAAACGTTGTGACAACAAGTTCATAGTCATGACCGATTTTTACATCGACAAGATCGACAACCGCATGGTTCTTTGTGGGATCATGACCAACTTTTTGATGGTCTTTCTCGACCTCTAAGAACTCGAAGTATCCCATATTTGGAATGATGGTGTACGACACATCACAAGGCTTGGACAAAGGATTGATATTGATACCGATAAAACATTCAGAGCTGCCGTAAGACGATGAAATCAAAGGAAGACCTCCGCAATAGAAATCCAGCATCGGAATGTACTGTGCCATGGAGCCTGTAACAACAGCTTCGATGCACTTTGCTTTTGGCCATAGTCTCCTCACTATTGCCTCCACAGATGGTTTATTGCATTCTTGCTCGATCAGGCTCGCTAAGCCCGGATTTGGAGCGGTTAGGAACTTACCGATCGCTGAAACACATTGAACATCTGTGATCCATTCGCTGAGACGGCCAGTCCTTATGTTTAAGCATAACTCATGCCAGTGATCTTCCAAGAACTTGATAACTTTGAGGAAGGAAGAAGCATAGGGTGCACCAAGGCGAGCTACATTTTCGCGTTGTAGAAGCCCACATAGCAATTGGCAGTACATGCTCTGAGCAGTGTCTTCACAAGTGGAAATCGCATGAGGACTTATTTGTACTCGATCCCTGTAAATCATATAACAAATACAATGAAGAAACACTAGTAACACCAAGAACGCAAGTGATGTGGGAGCAAAAGTCTTATTGATTTACCAGAGAAACGAGTTGGTCGAGTTCACGCTTTTCAAAACACAAGTAAACATAAACCTGACTAGTAAACCAGAGGCAGTCTCGCTTTCTCGTGTCACGAAATAAAACATGAGAGATTTTCCTTCGCAAAGCCCTTCGATGTGCCTATAAACAATAACAAGAACATGTTTATTTACTCTTTTTTGGTAACAACAAAACAGATAACACATCTTGAAGTTTGGAACTCTTTACTTGAAGACTAGAGGTGCATAGAGAGATGCAAACAATATCCTCTGTTCCAATTCATCTGCTGTCAAAGGAATCAACTTTGGAATTCCTCCTGAAGTACCCGAACTGCAAAAAAACAATCGCTTCCTTAAATCTAATTCACATATTATATAATTCAATTTTGTGTACATTGATGAACACATGTATATTTCAAGATTCGAACACACGTACCTGGCCAAGAGTAGACTGAAAGGCCGATCACAGATGATATCATAGGACTCTCCATTAGCAATGCGATCTATATAAGACCGATAATCTTCGTAGGTCACAATGGGTAGATTCTTCTTGAAGCTTTGCTTATCGAGTCGACCGTTGAGAAAACCTCTAAGGTACTCGGTTTGAGCATTACGTGAAAGTATTGCTTCCAATACGGAATCTTGAATCTGCTTTACGTTGGTGGTCACATCTTCAAGAAGTGAGAAGCAAGCTTTTGGGTTTGTTGGATCGAACCTCGGCAACATGCTTGTTTCTTTTATTTAGAATATGCAACAACAATAACAAACCTTTTTCACAAAAAAAAAAACAATAATAACAAAAAAGTAAAACCCTAATTCTCTCGCTTATAGGTTAAAAGCAAAGTCTTATCACTTGTGGATCACGAAACTAACTACAAAAGAGAACCTCAGTTCTTGGGAAGTGAATGTGCTCTCTTCTCTCCACAATTGAAAACTAGATAGACATATAGGAGGAAGCCAAACAAAACGTATGGTGTGGCAAAATGTTCATGTGCCGGAAATTTTGGATGAGTTTCAGATTCATAACAAATTCTATGCTTGGGTCAACTAATCACAATCTTTAAATGTTACCAATTAAACTGATTAGTTGGGAAACATAGAATTTGTTTTCCTAAAAACTCTCTTGACAACAGGAATAAAATGTTTAGTTTAAATTCGGATAGTCGTCCAAAAATCGAACTGTTTAAACTCTCTTTAAGTGTTTAAATTGAACCGCAAATACGTCGGTTCAATTTGCTGTACCGGTTCGTCTGTTTGAGTAACAAAACATTGAACCGATGCAAACAGTAGAATAAAACTAAAACAAGAGATCGTGAAATTCAATTGACCAATCAAATCAATGGCTCGAAACGATTCGCGATCTAGATCGCCGTCTCGCCGTCGACGATTCTCTCGCTCGCCGGTGACTCACCGTAGCAGCCGTCGTAGCAGGCGCGACCGAAGCCGCTCACCGTATTCATCAAGGTCTGCAACAATAATCTCGATTCTTATGGTGATCTGTAGGAATTAGGATTTAGGGTGTTACAATGATTTGACCAAGTTTTTGTTAGATCGGTCTTCTATGTCGTTGATTCTTATGGTGTGTTCTGTGTAACTTCACTTGGTGTTTGCAAACGAAATTTTTTGGTGTTTAAAGAAGCTACTCTAGTTGAATAAATTTTCATAAGAGCAAATTTCCATTTTACTTTTATAGGCACAGGAAGAGTAGATCTCCTACACCGAGGCAGCACCAAAGAGATAGAAGAAGTAGTTCATTATCTCCTTCAGCCACCGAGCATAAAATTGCGATTGAATTGAAGAAAGAACAGGAAGACAAGGCAAGGTAATTGATTACATGATGTTTTGCCTTTCAGATTCTAGTATGCTTTCTGAGTTTTGTGTTTGAACAAATATCGTTTGCACACTAAACTGCAGGAAGCTAGCCTTGTATGTAGCATTGAATTAAGTTTGTGATTACTGTGGGTTCTCGGTTGTGAATTGGAAGTAAACTTTGTGATTACTTTGTCAACAGATTTGTCTCCTTAGTCTTTGAGCTGCGAACAGAAGATTTACTGATCAGTTTATCGCGTTTGCAATTTATCTGACCTTGCAATGTTTCTCTTTGCTAGTGTTGTCAGTCTATCTTCTAACTCTGTTTCCTGCTATATTAAGATTGCAGCATGAGGCTGAGCTCAAACGACTTGAAGAAGAGACTGCACGGCGGATCGAGGAAGCAGTGAGGAAAAATGTGGAGGAAAAGATGAAAACCGAAGAAGTTAAAGCAGAAATAGAAAGGCGGACAAAGGAAGCCTACGAAAAGATGTTTCTTGACGTGGAAATACAGCTGAAGAAAGAAAAGGAGTCTGCTCTAAACGAGGCAAGGAGAAAGGAAGTAAGTCTAGTTGTTTGTTCAATGTTGCTGCTCTATTTATTTGGGTTTCTGGTTTTGGAATACTTGCTGAAAGAAAAAAAATGGGAAATTAATCAAAGGAACAAGCTCGGAGAGAAAGAGAAGAGCTGGATAAGATGTTAGAAGAAAATAGTAGGAGGGTTGAAGAATCTCAGAGGAGAGAAGCACTGGAACTTCAACGTAAAGAAGAGGAAAGGTATAGAGAATTGGAGCTAATCCAGAGACAGAAAGAGGAAGCTGCGAGGAGAAAAAAACTGGAAGAAGAAGAAGATATTAGAAATTCAAGCAAGTTATCGAATGGAAACAGATCACGATCCAAGTTGTATTTCGGCATGGGTTTATAATTTAGAACCAGTGATGACGATTGCACAGTCCAATCTAAAACTGAAGTAACTCAACCCAAAACTTATTTTGGCAACCTCTGGCTCATTTGGTAGCCTCGATTTCTATCGAAACATCTGTTTATATGTAGTAGTGACTGGTTCCCAAAACACAGATGCGTTGAAGTGGATGTGACTAGAAGCAAGATTTTTGTTTTAATTCAGCTGCAAAAATAACTACAAGGGCTATGGAATGCGGTGTACGGATATTGAGAGAGCAAGGTGAGTGGAAATTGGCTATGAACATGGCCACATTAGTTTTTTTTTTTTTTACCTCTTTTCTGAACTACAAAACTAACAAATTTGGCTACAGTTCCTATGTAACTGTAGGAGCTGTAACAAATTTGTTAGTTTTATTTGGAGCGGTAGGAGCTGTAGTTTCAATTCCTACAGCTCCAAATAAAACTAACAAATTTTGATAGCCATATACCACAAAACTAACAAATTTGGCTACCGTTCCTATCATATCAAGTGACCGCATTTTTTTCTACAGCTTCTCTCTCTCTGGGCGATGATGGTTTGTCGCAGGCTTCAATTACCTTTTGCACGGCAGTGGAATCAAACGCACTGGATTTTAAACCATAAACTCGAGAAATGATGTTAAGAAACTGATTAGTTGGGTTGCATAGAAATTATGGACCTGAAACCGATTAGTCATGGTTGGAAGGCTAATCACTTATTGGATGCAAGAAAAATAAAATTTTACGCTGTAAGTATAAACCCCAGCTCCAAATAAAAGTATATGGCTATCAAAATTAGATATGATCGAATAAAAAGCATATGATCGAATAGGAATCAAAAAGATGACGGTATACATTTACTCGGTAAATCGTAGTCTAACTGAAGACTGAAAAGGAAAATCTAATTCGAAAAAATGTTTAAATTGAACCGCGGTTCAACTTGTTGTACCGGTTGGTCTGTCCAAGTAGCAAAACATCAAACCGATGAGTTTAAAACCCCTCGCTCAATTATTTATCAGTCGGTTTAATTGTCGATGAATGCTTCTCCGATCGGGGATAACTAGTCAAAAACGTTTTATCTTCTTCTTCTTCTTCTTCTTCTTCTTCTACCTCTAATCGTATATCGATTCCTTCGCCACTGATCCGGATCTCTTCGAGATGATATTCTATCTCCAAATCATCTCCTAAAACCGTTTCTTAGAGCTCGCGGTTTGCTACTTGATCGGAATTTATCAATACTTACAAAATCTGTAACAATCTAGGTCGCCGTCGCTACTCTCGCTCACCTGTGATTCACCGTCGTACCAGGGTCCGACCGTAGCCGCTCATCGTATTCATCAAGGTCTGTAACAATCTCGATTCTAATGGTGATGTTTGGGAATTAGGATTTAGGTTTCTACATGTCTTAAACGAAGTTTTTGTTGGATTCATAAATTGCTTCAGGAATTTAAGGTTGCATTACAGAACTTACACCACAAACTGCCTAATTTCTGTTCGTTGTAACTTCACTATTGCCATTTTATGTTCGATATGTAGCTGCTAAGTGTAGAAGAAGCTGCTCGAGTTCAATTTTGTTGTTGTTGTTTTTCAGATTCTAGTATACTTTCTCAGTTTTGTGATTCATGCAATTCTTTCCTTGGGAAGTAGTTTTCCAGATTAGTGGAAGTATAGCTCTGTTATGTAACTTGTGTTCACTGACGTATTGCAGAAACTTGTGTTCATTGATGTTCTCTGTTTTGAAAATTGTTATCTGGAGTAAAACTTTGTGATAACTGGTCAACATCTTTGTCTCCTTATCTGAATTGTTATTCCATCGATCTCTCACTGGAAAATTTTAAGAGGATTCACCTTTAATCGACTGGAGTTTTGAGTTTCCCTGTTGTTGTTCACCTTTGTTTCAGATTGCCATCCTCACTATCAAGATTGTTCGCCCTCCGTGTGTGTCTTTTAGAAGATGGGACGATACAAAGAGGATCCCCCAGCGGTTAGGGTTTATACGGTCTGCGATGAATCAAGATACTTGGTAGTACGTAATGTCCCAGCTTTGGGTTGTGGTGATGATCTCATGAGACTATTCACTACTTACGGAGAGGTTGAAGAATGTAAACCTATGGATGCGGAAGACTGTGAGGAGTTCACTGATGTCTACTGGATCAAATTTCGTCTCATCGTTAATGCCAGATTTGCAAAGAGGAAGTTGGATGAATCAGTTTTCTTGGGTAATCGGCTACAAATTTCATATGCTCCCGAATTCGAGAGTCTCAGTGACACAAAGGACAAGTTAGAAACCAGGAGGAAAGAAGTGCTTGCAAGACTGAACAACCCCCAGGGAGGCGAGAGCACCTCCCAAGTTACAAAGTTTGCTGGACCAGCTTCGACACAAACGGGCAATTCATCCGCACAAAGTAGCTTGCAAAGAGAGATGGATTACCAATTCCATAGTCGAAATGCTCCTGTTACTCGAGTTTCATCTGACCAGGAGTATTTTACATCGTCTTCGATGAATCAAACGGTTCAAACTGTCAGGGAGAAACTCAACAAGATTCAAGAAAGTGGTAACCAAAAGAGGTTACAACCAAGCAGCCAGCAACTACGAACAGAACCTGCCATCAAGAGAACCCGAGTGGATAACCGAAGAAGAATCTAACTGATGTCTCTGTTTCTTGATATTGTTCAGCTAATGGTAAAAGAAGGTATGGTTTTTTCACTGGAAATCTTGTGTAATTTTGTTATAATAGTGTTGTTGCAGGGTATTAGTGAATATTGGTAGTAGTAGTAGTGCAGATCATCCAAGTTTCAAGAAACTAAAAACCCATAAAACTCAAATTTTAAGAGTACTAATGTTTTTGAAATTCGTTAATTGGGGCAATCGGTACCATATATTAACTCATTACATTTCTCTGGTGTTTTGATTGCTACGAGGCTACGAACATACCTAACCCCAGATCGGATTAATTATCAGCTCATGTCATGATATCATTTTTTTTTTCTTTTCACTGGAAGCTTGTGTATTATATTAAACTGTTCAACCAACTAGATACAAACCCAAAAAATCGGTTTCTAAAGATATCAACAATTCTACACTAAACCGAGACAAAAGGAGGATCCAAACCAATCAAGGATCTAGCTTATGCGAGCATTACACCATGGTAGTAATACTTTCCAAGCAAAACAGATCATTAAGCCAATAAGGATGACCACTGGCTATGTATGATTGTGAACGATTCTCCATCGTCACACTTTCAGCAATCAATGCTGCTGCTCTGTTAACCGAGCGGACTTCAAGCTGCAATTTCCAAAAAGGGAAGTGAATTAATAAATTCAAAAGCTTTCCCGACTGAAAGGCCAAGCTGATGGTCTCGTGACAGCTCCAATCAGCTCATGTCATGATATCATATTATATTCTTTATGAATTTAAAATTAAGTGACAATGTGAAGTTGAAAGCCAATAAAAATCTAGTGCTATTTTGTGAAAATGGTCTATATTTTTTTTTTTTTTAATTAGAATGAGTAATTCAATAGCCAAGAATTTGCTTAGTTTTCTTCTTTTTTTTTTAACAAATTTGTTTTTTTTTTTATAAACCATGGGAATTTCAAACCTTTGACTCATAATTTTTTAAATATTTTGAAATAGATTTTGAAAATTTTGATTTAAAAAATAATTTTCACGATTTCAAAAAAAATTGCTTAGTTGGTTCTCTCTTTATAAAACCATAAAGTTTGCCTACAATTCGTTTTGAATTCAAGAAAGAAAAAGAAACTTGAATGACTAGTCTTTGAGGAGAGAAATAATAATGAATATATATGAACATTGAGATAAAGATGCACGTACATATGAGTAATATAATATCCGAAATCTATCACATCTAAGAGTTGCAATCTTCATGTGCATGCGAAGATCATCATTGTATATCTGGCCAAGTTCCACTGTCAACGGAATCAACGCAAAGCAGCCGCAAATATTGAATTTTTGAAGCCGAAAGCATGCTTCAAGTACCATCCAAGTCAAAATCAAAAGGATCATTACTTGAAAATAGCTAAGATAGATTCGGAACTTGATGTCTTTTCAGCTTCTCTTTTATATTTTATTTTTATGTCACTGATTGCAACAGAATCCATCATATTTCTTAATTTAAGTTTTTTGAAGATAATGACCAAAAAAAAAAAAATTTGAAGATAATTTCTCATTTTCTGTAGTTTTTTTTTTTTTGTGCAAGTTTCATTTTCACTAGCTATTTTCGATAAAATTGAACTGTTTTACAAAATCATCAATTTGTGAGGTTGATCGAACCATTTACTTAACCGAATTAATGGACCTATATGTAGTCTGATATCACACAACGCAAATCATATTGATCGTCGTATTGACAACTATTCGTGCTTATCTAAAACTCCAAAGTAGAAGGGAGTATAACCCTGTCGAAATACAGTTTGAAAAAAAATTATTTTATAATTTCTAAAATAATATAAACGGTTAAAAAGTCGTATCCAAAATAAAATCTAATTTACCATGGATTATTTGGTAGGGTTTTGATTTCGGTTTTAAGTTGATTATATCATTAGTTTTTTTGAATTTTGTTTTTTTAAAACTTAGATCAATGTTCCGCAAATTCAAATTGGGATTAAATTATATAAATTAGGTTAGTCGAGTATAGAAAAAGGGCTGTATCCATTTAAACTGTATTAAAATATGGTTCGGTTTTTATATAAATTATTTTGGTCTAGTTCGGATATGATCATATCGATTTATCAGGAACATCTTTGATAAAAAAATTTTTTTTAAATTACTTTTGAAATACTTAATTAATTGCAAAATAAATTGACATGTATTAATAAAACATGATAAATAGTCACATCGATTTTTTATGAGTGTTTTAGATATAAGTATTATCTAATCTAATTAGTATCAAATATTTTAAAAGTCTTTTTTTTATGTTAGTTTAATCCAACGCAGATAATATCACACTAAAGTGAAGTTTACATAAGTTTTCAGAATCCAACATAATTTTCTGCTAAATCTATGAGCATTATTGATTGTAAATCTATAGTAAAGTATAAAATCTTTGGTCACGATTCACAAAACTCTCTATATCAATTTGTTTCAGGGTTCAGCTGACTATTTGCTACGAACACAGTTACAATATCAACACCAATGCAAATAATTTTCTAATGAATGTTCGTTTATAACTACAAAAGGCAGTAAGTAATGCTGAGCTTTCTAGGCGAAAGATTTGCGACAGTGTTGGACGTATTACAAACGAAAATGTATTTTATATATTTTCTAATTTTTTTTAACAAGATTAACCTACTCTTCCCATGCTTATTACAACAACAACAACAACAACAAAAAAAAGCCTTCACTTCTAGTTAGATGCTCCACCATTTGAATTCATGTTCATGTAAGCATAAACAATCATGTACATTGACACAAATACTTACTAATTGAACAAAACCAAGCTAACATTGTTCTTTTCAATCTTCGCATTTTCACCAAATGCAACCCCAATACCCAAAAGCATAAGCTTTATAGCCAAATTTTCATTGAGTTTTTAATACACCATATTTTCCTCTGCTAGATAACGCACAACCCTCATGGTTGATATCATATTATTGTGTTTTACATAACGACCTAAAAAGATGTGATCTCTATACTATGCACTAGACATCAGACCATCGCCGCATTCATCTTGACGATGCCTCCAACTATTCTTGGAACAAATGGTATTCCGTAGTGTATCATGAGCTTTGAAACATTTTCATCTGCAAATTCTACCTTCCAAATACTTTTGTCCGTATGTTTTTAAAAATCAACTAAAACTTCACTTATGTTGAACTCATCTAGATTACCTAACTTCACAATTATTCTGAATGCAGAGGGTGCATCTTTTGTATACATGTATCCAAAAGAATGTACCATTGCCTTCATGGACTTGTAGAAATAACCCTTTCGGTGATATGTTATCCTCATGCTCTCTCACTTTATATCTAACTCCCTACCATAAATAGTGATTAGGTCTTTGTAAAGATGAGATTCAACATCTAGCTAAATATCGAGGCAATGAATCGTCTGTTCCATATTTCCAAATTCATACTCAAAATGCTCTTCAAAGAGTTTTGAAACCGATCAAAGCAATAGCCTTAATCAGCAAGAGGTACCAGAGACTCTCTAGCAATATTTTGCATTGCTATTTCACTGAAATGAAAAATATTAGATTGTAAACGCATTTATGTGTCAACTTTGTGATGCCACTTAACATTAAAAACTGGAAGAAAAAAAACTAGATGAAATAGCCAATTTCAAAATAAGTTTAACAAAGTACTCACAATCTATCTATTTTGGTGAAGCAGTGGTGCCCATTAAGAGATCCACTAGAAATGTAAGCATGAGAGGTTAGTTTTTGACGGAGAAGTTGAACCATAACAAAAGAAAATACATGTGGAAGAGAACGAAATGAAATAGTCAATTTTAAAATCTGAGACTCAACTCTATAACAACAAAGTTTAACAAAATAGATTGGTTCTACACCCTAACAATATAGTTTTCTGAAAATAAGACACATGCTAGATGATGACCCATGCTATAAAATCGTAGTAGGAATAAAAGATTAACAAAAACAATATTAAATTTAAAATTGTAGTTTATGTACTATAATCTAAATTTTAAATATAACAACAACAGAAAATAGTAGTCGACAAAAAAAAAACAACAGAAAAATAGTAGCTAATTTAGTTTATTCATCAAAGAATTGCATATTGTACACTGATTATGAAAATGATTATAAGATATGGTTGATCTCAAAATTATAGTAACTTATTAATGGAATGACATATATTCTAGATTTTCCTTTGAATTAATGGAATGACTTAAACACACAAAAATCGTTAGCTTGGTTCCTTTAAACTTAACGATTGATTTAAGATAGGTTAACTCTTGCGCTTTTCTCAAAAAATAAAATAAAAGTTAACTCTTGTAAGAAGGAAAAATCATTGAGTTAATGGAAAGAATAATGAATATTATTTTTTTGTTAAAAATGTAAATAATTTATATAAAATGAAAACATTTTAGGTTTACAGTCAAGACAAAATAAACCTACAAAATGATTTTATGACAAAAAAAATTAAAAATATGGAAGCATAACGACCTACGATTTTCAGTCTATAACTCAACGGAAGCACGAAAGCTAGCAGAGTAGTGAAGTGACGACAATATTATTGTCTTTGCCAAATCGGATGCTCGAGAAGAAGATGTAGAAACAGAGCGCAAAATCGGCATATCAAACCTCATGGCACTAGAAAACTTTCACTAGAAGTCCCAAATTAAGCCGTCAACGGAAAAGTCTGCAAAGTCTTCGATCACATATACCACGTGTGTCATGCGAGAGTAACTAGGAGAACAATTCCATGAGCTATCTCACGCGTGACGATCATGTAAACCTAAAACGTTTTACAAGTACCAAATTAGCCTTCAAAAAAAAAAAAACTTCGGTACTTATCCCCA
Source organism: Arabis hirsuta (assembly GCA_964056655.1). Taxonomy (NCBI): domain Eukaryota; kingdom Viridiplantae; phylum Streptophyta; class Magnoliopsida; order Brassicales; family Brassicaceae; genus Arabis; species Arabis hirsuta. The sequence continues at coordinate 7,559,202 of OZ053299.1, read as the reverse complement.
TTTTGGTTCTTCAATTATCGAATCATAAAATTGTTTTAACATATACAATAGTCGAATTTGGTGTATTTACGTATTTTGTGGTAAGATGTTACATAGAATGATATACAATTCTTTTAGTAAGCCGATAGGAAACTTAAGGGTTGATTAATATTATAGGTATTTTTTGGAAAATTATATCTCATATAGACATTTTTTACTATTGGGGCACTTTCCTATATTTTTTGTATTTTTGGACAAAAGTACTTTTTACTTTTATTCTATATGTTTTTTTTTTCATTGATATAAAATTCAATTTTTATTCTCTCTCCTCTTTTTTTCTTTTTCTCTTTTAACAAAAACAAAAAAATAAATCTGAAAACTTTCAAATTCATTAATAATCTGTAAAGATTTTCAATTATTTGGTCTGATCTCGATGGATTTTTTTGTGCTCAATAGTATCGTGGATAGATTAACGTGGACATATCGCCATGGACACTTAGAGTATTCATTGGGTGACAAAAACATGTTCATGACACAATGTCCATGGATGTCCTTGGAAATTCTCTACTAAGACAATGAAACATATGATAATCCACAAGAATCACCATAAGTATTGAATTGATATGTATATGAAATGATTACAAACTATGAATATCAATTTTTAAATCACTTAAAATTGGTGAATAGTCTATGATCTTGTCTACGATTTAGAAATCATTTACTATTTATCATATATGTGATGGTAATATGGACATTATGTAGATGTGAATATATACATAATATTAAGTGGTATTTAATCATAGAACGTTGACCATATTTTATTATCTATTATCTATATGGATAAATATATTTGTAAAAATGCACTACTTTTTGGTATAAGATATCTAAATATTTAATAATCAAATATAATTCAGACTAACACGAGAATTTGATTGTATTGATAGATTTATTCTCTCTTTTCTTTTTTTTGCTGAATTGGGATTTAACATTAAAAACAAAATATATATCTTTGAAGCAGGTTTGGTTTCTTGTTTGATTGTGTTGATAGATTTCTTCTCTCTTTTATTTCTTTTGATGATTTGAGATTTAATATTATAAATACAAAATTTAAAATGATGTTGTTGAAAGTATTATGAGAGAAAAAAAAAAAATGTGTAATAAAAAAATGTTATGAAGTATATAAAGAAAAAAGAAAAAGAGAGAGAGAAAAATAAGAAGGGACAAAAAGGAAAAAAAAAGTAAAGGAGAAAAAAGGATAAATATGTCTTTTATATCCATAAAAATACTTCAATAGTGGAAAGTGTTTATATTGGCTAATACTTTATTAGGAAGTGTCTATATATATGTAATTATTCCGAAACTTAACAAGATTGATCACAAATATAACAGTACCAAACTAGACTTCAATGCAAGTGTATATGCTTATGTATTATTTTAGTGCAAAGAATGAGTGTGAAACTGTAGTATCATATACTAACCGAGCAAAGACATTTGTCTCAGAAAATTTGTGCCCTGTAGTGAAACTTTGTTTTTCGAAAAGGAAAAGTGGAAAGATTTTGTATCGGGATTGACAGTTGATTAGACCAGGTTTGAGTTTCTTGAAGATGGCCCTTAAAATAACACACTTGACGTAACCAAGTGGGATCATGGGACCTATTTCCCTTTGCTTTTGCGCATGCGTAACTCTCAAGAAGCTCTTTATTTTGTGTTCTTTCTACATCATCTAATCAAATCTCATATATCAATGATCAACCCACTTATATTTTAAAATAGACCAACCCAAAAACAAAAAGAAAAACAAAATATTAATAATTACTCGATAAGTTTCAAGCCTAGACCCATAATTATTTACAATATTCTCGTCTCTTTTCTATCGTTGGTGCCTTTGATTGTTTTCTTAATCTATCTATGCTACCTTGACATGTTAAACTCTCTAAAATCTATTGTATTGGCTCACTCTTTTTGTAAGGAGTGTAAAACAATCTCTTTGCAAACACTCTTTAAAAAATGTACAAAACCATTTAGCAACAAAAAACGATTATTCAGGTTTTTTTTTTGGAGTGAATACGATTATTCAGGTTTAATAATAGTATCTAAGATTTCTACAACATTGCTATGAATGATCATCAAATAATTATTTTTTCAACGATCATTGAAGTTTTAAATTTTGGTTTCTAAATTTAATCTCTCAAAGTTTCGATGTTTTTTTATATGCATTACGTTACATATAAACATGTATGTATATTTTTGTCTATCAACAACATGGATTACGCAAATTTAAATTATGGTGGTGACACAGATAATAATATGATAATAACCCAAATCAGCTAGATTATATGATAATAACCCAAATCAGCTAGATTATATATGCTTCTCATATATTATTTTTTATTTAGATGTTGATATGTAATATTATTTTTATTAAATGAACTGTGTAAGTAATGTGGAATATATGCAGAAAATATTCTGAGACGATGACGAGGAAGGCAAATCAAACTCGATGTAATGAAAGATACAGGGTCTTTAAAGTACTATCTTTGGTGGGCCAAGCTCGATCTAAATCTCAAGACCAAGTTTGCTTGTCCTACTCTCACATGTATCAATAAAAAAACATAAACCTCAAATAAATAGAATCGAACGATTCATGTATGGATGCATGTACACAACACAAATGGTTCTTTAAAAAAGACACATGAATATGTGGAAAGATAAGTCTCACTAAAAAAACACTTGGTTTTGGGAATTATATTTACGCTACACGTTATTTTTGTTCTTTAAATGATTAGTGATTGCGATATTCGTCGTGATCAGCTGTGATTGTTTGAGCACACTTAAAACCAAACAAAAAATTGTTTGGCCACGTTTAGTCAATCCTTATCTATCTTTTTCTTATAACCAAACAGTTAAATATAATTAAATACCAAATGGATGGTGGTCTAAAGATTTTAAGAGTAAAAATTCAAATTTAAGATTACTAACTCAATTTTATTAAAAAAATGATTTATGTCTTAAATATGATATTATTAACGGCTGGTTTCAGACACTATAAAAGATTATGGATCAAAGATCTTAAACTCCCATAATTTATTTAAAAAATAATATATATATATATATATATATATATATATAAATAAATAAAACACTTGCCTTTTTGCGAAACAGAATGTAAAACTTCCAGGGAGTAGTCATAATTGAAGAGATAGGAGCAAGACCATACCTATATAAGAAATGAAACTATATATTTATCCGATTCAGAAAACCCATATTTCTTATGTAGAAATTTAATTTAGAATGCTTGCACTGGAGATTTCAAAAAGATTCTTTGAAATTAGCTTAGTTTTATTTCTTTTGAAATTTTTAAAATTAGTTTTATTTAGTAGAGATTTCTTATCTATTGTTATAGATTTTGAGGTACATGCGTCACATTTTTATAGATCTGAATGTTGGACTCACTTTTAGTCCAGTAATCCACTCCTGTAAAAAAAAAAAAAAAAATCAAACATCGTTAGTTCTCATGATTCGTTTTTCTTTTCTCAAAGGAAAAAAAAATGATTCGTCTTTCTTCATAGATTTACTCATTTATGTTCTGTTCTTATTATTTTGGTGATCTAGCTATAAAATTTGTTTGTATTCAGAAATTTATTTGATTTTTTTTTTTTTTGGTGATTTCACCATGGGAAAATGTGTGCCTTGCTTGTATAATGTTTTAAAGTTACCAAAAAAAGAAATATAAATATTCTATTTCATTTTGGTGATTTCACTGTAGAAAAATGTGTGCTTTGCTTGTATATATATGTTTTTAATATACCAAAAGGCAAAAACAAAAAGAATTCCGCAAAGGATTAATCGTGGTAAAAAAAGTTTTAAATAATACTTGATTGATAGGTGGTGATTATGTTGTGAGACTTGTACAGAGATGACCATGAGTACAAAGATCTAAAGTCTTTGAAAAAGAAGTACAGAAAAGGACAACCTGGAAACAAAAACACACACACAAAACAAATTAAAAATCTATTTTTCTCATTAAAACAAAGATCTAAACCCTATATATCGGTCGTTTTATATTTGGTCAATAACAGTGATATTGTGAACACAAGACGAACAGACTCTTTGAACTCTACAGAACAATCAGATCATCTGAATATCTCTATGTTTTTTATAACTAAAAACTAAAGTTCCGGATCTTTTATCACGAGACTAATTCCAAGGAGTATAGTGTAGTCATCGAATATCCTATTCAACAGATTTTTAAATGGGTTAAAACCATGTTATCATGGCCAAATATGCGTCTTTAGATCATTTCACGATGAAGAAAAATCGTTTCCTAGCCTAGACCAACATGCAACTCCTCCAAGACTCCAATTAAGACCAACACGGCAAGTACTCCTCCTTGACTCTGAATGGTTAGATAAATCACCTTCCTCTATGTTGACAATACATTAAGAGATATATTGGATCTTTGTATATTATAATTAGACTTAATTATGTTTATTAGGCTAAAGATTTTTTAGGGTTAGTATATATATATTAAGATAGAACCGTTCTTGTAAACTGGAGACACAATAATATAATTTTTTCGGATAAAAAAAATATTATTTATTAACATAATATATATACTAGACCCTGAAAAATCGTTAATCTAATAAACATAATTAAACCCAATTATATAATATACAAAAACCCAATATAGTATATCTCTTAATCAACACCAAAATAATTTAAATAATAATCCTTATCCGAATTCATATTCTATTGATTCAACTAATACAACCGACGGTTGATCCAAACTTCACTAACAAATCAGAAAAAGAAATAAAATGCTACACATGTCTCTCGTTCATTCATATATTCGGTGCAACTTTCTAGCCTGAATTAGAAACAAAGGTTACGGGCATCAAAAATGAAACGAAAAAGATAGCTATTTATAAAACAGACTTCGCCAACAACAACAATGAGATTATTCTCTTGGATAGTTATAATAAGGATAACCATAATTCTTCTCTTCCTCACGCTGCTGCTGTTGTTGTTGCTGCGTCTGTTGCGAAGTTAACGATGAAGAAGAAGATGAGGAAGGCGTTGAAAAAGGCTGTTGCTGCTGATTAAAGAGACTCGACGTGTAGTACGATAAATCAACATCATTGTTACTCGTAAGCAATTGAGCGTATTGAAGTATGTCCTGGTTATAAGTAGTTGGCCACGAAGTAGTAGAAGATGGACCAAGCCTAGGAGGAGGTGAGCTCATTAACGGGGCATGAGCAATGCCAGTTTGAGATGCGACGTAGCTTGTGGTCGGGGGACCTTGAACTCGTTCAGGGAAGTTGAGTTTAGCCTTGGTGCCTTTGAATTTGAGTGCGGCTCGGTCATAAGCTAAAGCGGCTTCTTCTGCTGTCTCGAATGTCCCGAGCCAGACACGAGCCGCTTTCTTCGGGTCACGAATCTCGGCAGCCCATTTGCCCCATGGTCGCTGCCTTACGCCTCTATAGTGTCTTCTTCTTGGTTGATCTTGAAGAACATGTAACAAACCAAAAGGAAAATAATTAAATGTTGCATGTGAAATTCTACATGCATGATAATATCAACGTGTGATTTCAATTATTAGTTATAGCAATGGAATCATTTAAGAGAAAAATAGTTTAATATTTATGGCTGGGAGAATAAAAACAATGGACAAATTTAACCAAAGGATGATGCATAAAATAATACTTGGAAGCATCAACTATTTAGATTAACTATATATATAAAATTAGATTTTCTTATTGTTTTGATGGAACATACATGCAATAAATTTGCTGTAATTTACTTCAATATCCTGAAGTTTAAGTATATATCGGAGTTTATCTTGCTGTAATCAGTGGCGGAACTAGGAATATATTTTACGTGGGTCAATAATAATATAGTTATATAGTACTTTTTCCGTTTCAAATTGTTTGATGTTTTAGAAAAAAATGGTTTTAAAATGTTTGATGTTTTACATTTTTTATGCAGTTTTTATGAAGTAATGATGATAAATTATAAATTTTAAGATAAATTAATTGATTTTGTCGAATTGTTATTGACTTAAAGTTATTGGAAAATATAACTTGGAAAATGTTTAGTACAAAAAACAATGCATTTATAGTTAAACATTAATTTTTTTTTTAATATGTGTGAAAACTCTAGAAAATCATACGTTTTGAAAAGAAGGGAGTATATATTTATAATAGTATTACAAATATTAAATAATTTGTTTCAAGTATAACTAAATAATAAATATTAAATATTTTTTATTGACTTTCTATTTTGAAATTTTTTAAAAGACATTTTAGATGTTATTATTAGTATTTAATAAATAAAATATAATGACTAATGATATATTTTTTGATAAATATATATAATTTTATAAATATTTCAATTTTGTGTAAATTAATTTCTTATAAATGAAAGATATATCAAACAGTTAAAAGAAAAATGCAAATTAATATACAAGAAATAGAAGAAAGAATTGAAAACATTATGCTTAAACATATAAAAAGAAAAAAAAATTATCAAACAGGGTGCAAAGAAAACGTTTGAACTTTAATCATGACAGTCACACTTACTTATTTCAAACAAATTATCTTTTAAATGCCAATTATATAAGCATATAAGCATATTTTGATAAAATTCACATGGGTCAATTGACCCCCTAATTGTGAACTAGCTCCGCCACTGGCTGTAATGACTAAAGATATTGGACTGAACCGAAATCAAAGCTTGAATCATTCTAATTTTATAATCAATCAACAGAGTCGATCCAGCTGAATAATAGCTAGTAGCTACATTAATACTCTTTTTTATTAATTTATCAGTTATTACCAGCAAATTATTTTACGTACCACCAAAATATTCAAAGAGTCAAACAGCACATATTGACATTCAAAATTCACAAAAAGAGACTAATCAAATTGGAATTTCGCTTCTGTTTTTCCGGTTGTATATATCTCTTGTAGAAAGGATGACGTATATAAATATAATTTAGCATTCAAAGAATAACAATGTGATGTTGCGACTCTCATTCAATAAATAAAAGTATAAACTAAAGACTTAATTTTTGATAAATACTTTCAAGTATGAGTCGTGTGACATATTAGGTTTTTAACGCACCAAAAAAACAAGTTAATCATGTTAAAACACTTCAAATATTGATAAACCGACATAAAGTTGATAAAAAATGATTCAAAGACAACTAATTTCAAATGAGACAAAGGAACGTGCGTGGTCAAAATCAATCTTATTTTAGTTAGGTAAGAAACTAAGAATCCATTTATGTAGGTTATATGTTTGACGAGTTAAACCTATGGGCTTATAAAATGTAATCTAATTTCTACTTTCAGAAAGAAAAAAACCCAACAAATCTAGATGTATTAAAAAAAGGTTAGACACGTAGTAATCCGATCGGTGGTTCAATTCAAAGACAGAAGGAAAGTTCTTTACGGAAAGTAAATTAAATGAGTCAGATGCATTGAACTTGAACCTAACCTATACAAATTCCTTTTTCCACCTAAATTTAATTATTACGTACGAAAAAATCGGAGTTAATTTTCAAAAAAAAAAAATCGGAGTTATTAATAGCAAGTCTTTCGTTTGTTAACTTATTATAACATCAGCTAGCTAAAACGATTAAGCTGTTATTAGAGACATATTATATCAAGATAATTTGTGGATTTAAATATTGAATTAAATTTACCTTGGTCTTGTTGATGTTGATCCGATTTATCAAGCTCTTGTTTGACCGGAGGGTCTGATCTTTCATGTCCGTCGGTCACCGGATTATCGATGACCTGGCTTAGAGCGGAGACCATGGCCGTGACATCAGACTCGTTCCAAGCCGGGTCCGCCGCCGCCGATGTTTCCGGTGGAACCGGTTCCTTTCCATACCTCCGATCCACTTTTACACCAAACTCTGTAATAACAAGAATAGGACACACACACACGCACACAGCAACAAAAAAAGAACAAGACGTGTACGTGTAGAAGACTTTGGAAGGCACTAAGTTTGAATGAATTAAGTGTAAATTTTGACTAGAACATTTAGCTTGGCTTGGTGATAATGATGAACCCAAGTTTGGGAGCAAATAAGGGTTTTCTTTACTTTAGGCTATATTTGATGTTATGAGGAAAGAAGATGTGAGGAAAGGGTTTATAAAGAGAAGGATCTACAAGAAAGTGATATATAATTTATAAATATTATATAAGTGAAATCTTTGGAATGGTGCGGGGTGGGACCGTTCCTTGAGTTCTTAGTCTTTTTCTTTTCCTCAATCTTTATTTTGGGAGCTTAGCTTCGCATGTTTTTGGCTGCAGTGTTATATGCACAAATTTGGAATGAGTGCGGACACGAAATCAAAACAGTATAACATTCACAAAAGCTATTTTGAAGAACACTAAAAATTTAATGGAAATTGAAAGTCCATTCGGTTGGTTTTCAAACATCTTTACTATATCGACACAATTCATTCTGAAATACGTTGCTAGAACCCATTTCTCTATTAGACTAGACAGTTCATAGGAACTCATCCAATTATGCATGAAAAATGTAATAAGCTTTTACTTATTTTTAACCCGATTAGACAAGGTCTTTCGGTATCCACAAACTTCTATCTTATTCTGTTCGTCGGATTTTTTCTATCCAAAAAACATCAATATGACATATCAAGATTTGGGAGTGAATATCTAACATGGACCATTGGCTTTGTTCCATTTCACCTTCTGCCTTATTGGTTTGGTTTGTAGTTCTCCAGTTTTCCACTTCATGTAACACTAGTTGGAAAATATGATAGGAAGATACCATAAATTTTCAAACTCCACATACAATAAATTCTATGGAAAATTCATATTTACAAACTTAAGAAACCAAATTTTTTTACTCTCTAACGGAAGAAATTCATATTTATGAATAGAAGATATCATTTCTGGTGAGAGAAGACATCATTTCAGAAGTGAGAGCTTTCTTCCAATATGGAGAAATGCCAAAAACAATCAATGAGACACATATAAGATTAATTCCAAAGATCATTAGTCCTAAGAAAATACCAGATTATAGATCTATAGCATTTTGTAATGTATATTACAAAGTCATTTCGAACCTTTTGGCAAGAAGAATGCAGCCGATTTTGGAAGGAATCATCTCAGAAAATCAGTCTACTTTTGTTCCTAAGAGAGCTATCTCAGATAACGTATTGATTACTCATGAAGTTTTACATTTCCTGAAGACTTCTAAAACTCAAGAAAGGTGCTCTATGGCTGTGAAAACGAATATGTCAAAAGCTTATGATAGATTAGAGTGGAACTTTATTCAGAGTGTTTTGCCAAAGCTTGGTTTTGATACAAAATGGGTAAACTAGATTATGCAGTGCGTATCTACCGTAACATTCTCCTTCCTAATAAATGGATCCCCTAGAGGCTATGTTGAACCAAAGAGAGGAATAAGGCAGGGAGATCCCATATCACCTTACCTGTTCATTATGTGTGGTGAAGTACTATCAGGGAGGTGTCATAGGGCGCAGGAGAAAGGAAAGCTGCTTGGAATCAAAGTGGCCAGAGGTTGTCCAAGAATTAATCATCTGCTTTTTGCAGATGATACGATGTTCTTCTGCAAAGCTAATAACATGAGCTGCCATGAGTTGAAGAGAATCCTGTCCAAATATGAAGAGATCTCTGTTCAACTTATAAACTACCAAAAGTCTTCAAAATCCTTCTCTAAACATGCTCCCCAAGGTTTAAAGACTAAGATGATGAACATTCTGAAAATCAACAGTGAGGGAGGTGTAGGAAAGTATCTAGGTTTACCTAAACATTTTGGGAGAAAGAAGAAAGACTTGTTTACTTCTATTGTTGATAAAATTAAGCACAAAGCAGCCAGCTGGTCTACGAAAATGCTTTCAGGTGCTGGAAAAATGGTGATATTGAAAAGTGTGTTAGCCTCAATGCCAACTTATGCGATGACTTGCTTTAAGCTCCCACAATACCTGTGCAAGAGAATTCAATCGGCCGTGACTTGGTTATGGTCGGATTCATCTCCTGAAAAACAGAAAATCTATTAGGTTGCTTGGGATAAATGGCCAAACCCAAATGGATGGGAGGGCTTGGATTCAAAGATATCAACAACTATAATGATGTCTTACTAGCAAAACTTAGCTGGAGAGTGCTACAATCTCCACATGGTCTCCTGTCTCGCATTCTGCTAGGGAAGTAGGCCCCTTTCTAGAGTGCTCTGTCCCTGCCACAGCATCTCATGGATGGAAGAGCTTGATTATAGGGAGAAATTTGCTGCTCAAATAGTTGGGATGGACAGTCGGAGATGGGAAGAATATTAATCTATAGAGTGATGCGTGGTTGTCCCCATCATTGAGACTACAACCTATGGGACTAGTACTAGAATCTCTACAACAACTTAGAGTAAGTGACTTGATATGTCCCCAATCTGCCTCTCGGAACCTGGAACGAATTGAAAAAGTCCTCCCACACTACAAATATAATTTCATTGAAACCTAGCATATTGGGTGCAAAGGACAAGAGAATTTGGCTCAAAAACCCTTCAGGTGAATACACTACTAAGTTTGGATATCTGGTGGCGTCCGATGATATTGAGAAATGAACCTTCCCTAATCCAAATTTGGAGATCGATTGGAATGGATTGGTTTGGAAACTGCAAGCTCCACCAAAGATCAAGCTGTTTACTTGGAAAGCTATACAAGGCGCCCTACCGGTTGGGGATCAATTGGTGGTGAGAAATATCACATCCAATTCTAAATACTGCAGATGTTAGGAGAATGATTTTATCCTCCATTTGCTTTTCATGTTCCCGTACGTGCAGGAAGTATGGTTGAACGTTAGCTCCAGAATGTTCGACTCTGCTCAGATCATAAATGTTCCATCCGGTCTTGCAAGAGTTCAGAACCTCTTCTCCTTACCTCCGGTTGGCCTTAATAAGGGCACCTTATCCCCATGGATCTGTTGGGTGTTGTGGATTTCCAGGAATCATAGAGTTTTTAGCAATAGAAACTTCACGGTTAATGAGACAATCCTTAAAGCTTACCATGATGCACGAGAATGGTTGTTGGCTCAATCAGACTCTCCAATTTTGACTGTCCGACTTCAATCAAACCAAATCAAAAATCCTTTGTTCGATACGGATGGATTTATCAATTGCTAGTTCGATGCAGCATGGAATGCTAGTTCGATGCAGCATGGAATGCTAGTTCGGAGATGGCAGGACTTGGATGGTGCTTTATCACTCCGGCGAAGATTACCTTAGACCACTCAAGCTCTTCCTCAAATGTCTCCTCTGCCTTGGTCGCAGAAGCCTTGGCAATGCAAAGTGCCGTTATGCAGGCGTCGAATCTGGAATTTACAAAAGTCATCTTCAATTCAGATTCTTAACTGTTGGTTTGTGCCCTCAATCAAGACCTACAGATTTCGACCATACATGGAGTGTTCGCGGATATTCTGATCAAGGGTTAAAGCTTGTAATGAACAATTTTTGAATTAATGAAATTGGTTGAACAAAAAAAAATAGAAAACTACTCTAAAAAAAAGAACCCGGAAAAATAGAAATGGCAAATAGAATAATTTAGCTAAAATTTTGATCGTCTAATATTTTTGGTCCGCTGCTATGATTTCCAGCCACAAAAACGATGGATTTGACAATTTGCCTATAAGAGAAGATAAAGACATCACTTAATGTTAGAAAAAGGAAAAAGACTATCACTTAAAAAATTATAATATTTTGTGAATATTTCGGTCTAGTTGTATACATCATATTTGGGTTTCTCTAGTGGAGTTAAAGACTACACTTAAAAGAAAGGAAAAATCGAGGGTTGACGCATGCTTAGGAGGGGATTATGAACGAAGTAAAAGAACAAAAGCGGCATGATTCGTGAATCCAAAAAGGCCAAAATGAGAAAATAAAATTTATAATTGGGCCCCATCCCATCTCAGTCGAAATCTCAAAATCCGCTTTCTCCTTTCTCCATAATTAGGATAGCCACAAAATTCGCTACTCAAATCTTATCGAACCAAACCGATAAAATAGAACGTTTTACACATTCACAACAAAAAAAAAAAACCAAATTTGAATTAAAAACTTCAAAATTATTTTGAAGTTTTGAACTCAAAATTTACCATTATAATCAATAGATTAAAGAAACATATTACAAATTGAGAACCACATTTTATATAAAAGAAAAGTTACAAAACCATGTTTGATCCGCTTAAGCTCAGAAACCGATCATGATTCTAACTCAAATCAAATTACAAAAAGTAGTTTAAAATATAGAAGAAGAAAAAAACTAAACCAAAAACGTTTTGCAGAATAACCGAACCAAATTCAACCAAATAGTAAAAATTATTAAAGTTTTTATATTTTTATATGTATGTTTAACTTGCACAATATAATGTAAATTCAACCATTGTATATTAATACTTTTACTTGGTTTTCTGTAAACTAAGTACGAATTTAATATATATGAAAAAAATCGAACTAAATTAAAATTACATCAAATCAATAGAAAACTAAATCGAACTATAATTTTTTTTTATTTAGATTTTGTTTTAAGAAATCCGATAAAACTTCAAACTCAAAACCCGGAGCAAAACCAAAGCCATATATACATGACTATGACTAGAATTATCCATTGTATAAGCGTTTGTGTAATTGTTTTTATAATTTGTAATAATTGATAACTTCAAACAATTAAAAAAACCAAAGCCATAAACAAGATTAACCACCATGCACATAATTCTATTTTCTTTTCTGTCCTACCATATGTATTCCACATTATGTAGGAACACAATTTCTATAATAAGGTAAAACTGAATATTGCTTAGATTAATGATAAAAACAAATACAAAATAGCTTTGATCGATACCAAAATTACGATGAATGATGAACATTTTGTGTGTAGACGAGACACTTTTTCCTTAATTTTTTAATCGCCCATAATGAGACGATTTTGATGCAATCAGATGCCCAAGATACAACCACACGATCGACTATTCCTCAACACTCGGGAATAGAAACTAACGAACCAAGAATCTATGTGATGGAGCGGAAGCAACGGATACACAGCTCAACCAAGGGATTCAAGGGAATCCTCACTTGGGACTTGCCAGCTCAATCAAGGGATTCGATAATCCTCGTTTGGGACCTGCTTCTTGTTTGATGAACTTAATCGAATCTAAACAAAGGATAGAGAATAATCTTCCTCAAAAGCAAAACTTTTATTAATCAAATCATAAACTGAATACAAAAAGAGACCTTAATAGACTATTTATAAAAAATCCTAAAAACCCTAAAAAACGCTAATCGTAATTAAAATAGAAAATATATCAAAATATATAAAATAAAAATAATACATACTTATCTCAAATCAAATTATGCGATGCATCAGGTCTCGCCGGCCAAGAAAAATTCATCCTCGAATCTTCAGTCGCATTCTTTGCACCAAATAGATCTTCTTAGCTTGATCTTCATGTTGCTTCTTCAGATCCAGAAACTTCATATTTTACCCAAGATTCGCACAGATCTGATCTTTCAGAGAATTTGCAGAAATCTGATGAAACCCGAAAATCGCACGAACCTGATATAACCCGATTTTCGCACAAAACAAACTATGCACGAAACATGCACGAATTTGATCTGACACGGATTTTGCACAGATCTGGTTCCTCCTGAAATCCGCATAGCTCTGATTTCGTCCTGATTTTGCACCAACCAGATTCTATAGATCATCTTCATACACGTCGTAGATTGCATCGACATGAATCTCTTTGTAGATCTCATGGACCAAGGAATTCGATAATCCTCGTTTGGTACCTGCTTCTTGTTTGATGAACTTAATCGAATCTAAACAAAGGATAGAGAATAATCTTTCTCAAAAGCAAAACTTTTATTAATCAAATCATAAACTGAATACAAAAAGAGACTTAATAGGCTATTTATAAGAAATTCTAAAAACCCTAGAAAACCCTAATCGTAATTAAAATAGAAAATATATCAAAATACATAAAATAGAAATAATACATACATATCTCAAATCAAATTATGCGCTGCATCAGGTCTTGCCGGCCAAGAAAAATTCATCCTCAAATCTTCAATCGCGTTCTTGACACCAAATAGATCTTCTTAGCTTGATCTTCATGTTGCTTCTTCAGATCCAGAAACTTCATATTTTACCCGAGATTCGCACAGATCTGATCTTTCAGAAAATTTGCAGAAATCTGATGAAACCCGAAAATCACACGAACCTGATTTAACCCGATTTTCGCACAAAACAAACTATGCACGAAACATGCACGAATTTGATCTGACACGGATTTTGCACAGATCTGGTTCCTCCTGAAATCCGCACAGCTCTGATTTCGTCCTGATTTTGCAGCAACCAGATTCGATAGATCATCTTCATACATGTTGTAGATTGCATGGCCATGAATCTCTTCTCTTTCGACAAAAGGACTTTCGTCCTCGAAATGATAGATTTTACCATCCCTCACCATGATAACCAGAATCGTTGTCTGATTGAGAAATCAAAAAGACACAACTCTGATACCAACTGATGGAGCGAAGAAACGGATACACAGCTCAACCAAGGGATTCAAGAGAATCCTCACTTGGGTCTTGCTTCTTGTTTGATAAACTTAATTGAATCTAAACAAGGGATAGAGAATAATCTCCCAGAAAAGCAAAGCTTTTATTAATCAATCATAAACTGAATACAATAAGAGGTCTTAATAGGCTATTTATAAGAAAACCTAAAAACCTTAGAAATATCTAGAATGATATTTGGAAATATTCCAAATATCTTGCTGCATCAGGTCTCGTCGGCTAAGAAGATTCGTCCTCGAATCTTCAATAGGGTTTTCACCTTACTAAGTCTTCCGGACAATATCTTCAAATCCATTATTCTCATGAAACCCGAATTTTGCAAAAACCTGATGAAACCTGAAATATGCACGAACCGGATTTTGCACGAATCCTGCACGAACTGAATTTGCACAGATCTAAAACTTTCTAAAACTTTCGCAGACCTGTAATCGCACGAATTTTGCATGATCCGATTTTTGCATAGACTGTAAACCCAGCACGTATTTTGCACGTGTCAGATTTTCAAAATCATCTTCTCGAAAGACAAAGTCGAAAACCATGACATCTTCTTCATAGATATCGTAGATATGATCGCTATGAATCTCTTTGTAGATCTCATGGGTTTCTTCTCTCTCGACCAAAGGACTTTCGTCTTCGAAAGGATAGATGTTACTACCACTCACCATGATCACCATAATTGTTCTCTGATTGAAGAATCAAAAAGACGCAGCTCTGATACCATCTGATGGAGCGGAAGCAACGGATACACTGCTTAACCAAGGGATTCAAGGGAATCTCACTTGGAACCTGTCAGCTCAACCAATGGATTCGATAATCCTTGCTTGGGACATGTTTCTTGTTTGATGAACTTATTGAATCTAAACAAAGAATAAAGAATAATCTCCCTAAAAAACAAAGCTTTTATTAATCAAATCATAAACTGAATACAAAATGAGGTCTTAATAGGCTATTTATAAAAAAAATCTAAAAACCCTAGAAAATTCTAATTAATTAAAATAGAAAATATATTAAAATACATCACATAGAAATAATATATAATTATCTTTAATCTAAATATGCGCTGCAATCACTATGTTTACTCTGAGACATAAAACAAAATAAATAAAAATAACTTGTGAGGGATTTTTTTGTTGTTATCAAAAACGTGATTGTCATGAGTGGAGGATCACTTTGATTTATAATCAAAATCTCAACGTCTCAAACGTATGAGCCATCAAGGGGAGAAAGAGAATTGATTTATGTTACAAACAAAAATCTAAACCGATTTTTTCCTTTAGCATAATTGTCCATATCAAAAGTCAATACTCATTAAATTAGAAGAGATTTGTATTGACTTAGTCAACAATTAATTCAAAAAGAGTTTAGGCCAACAAAATAAATCTTTTGGACCGTAGGTCCATTTGCACAATTCCGAAACTCAAAACTAAAATCCGACCCGAATATCTCTTTTCTCTAATACACCAAAGTGTATACAAGATATTAAATCTTTTTATGAGTTCTCCACTTTATATACTTAAAGATTTTCATCCTTAAACTTTACACTAACCCAAATTTTAAACCTTTTCAAATTATCCACTTTAGACCTCAATTTCTCATTCAAACTAACTCCGATTTTAACAAGTAGATACACTACGTTATAGTGCTCACAGCAACGATTCTATCGTGCCCAAAATCCGATCATTCTGATGAACGTCTTCACTTAAAAATTCACTGAAAAACCCACTGAAAAATGGTCTTCCAACACATAATACCTCTAATTATTTGGGTAAGCATAACAATTCTGGTTTCATTTCAAAGCCCGTTCGCCAATTTCTAAGCCCATTACTCTCTTTAAAAGCCAATTCCAACTTCGATTCAGTTTCCATAAAGTTAAATAAACTAAAAACTCTGTTTTCGTGAGTTAAAAGAATTGGAAATTGTCAATGGTGTGTTCCATTTACAAAGGAGAATAAACAACACAAGGTCTTTGCTCATATAGTATTAGAAAATATATCCACATTCAGACAAACAAGTATCCATCATAGGCACATACATAATTTTATTGCAACCCAAATCTATAGAAATAATCAAACCAACACATCTCTTAGACTTATAATAACATTTTCAAGTACTGAAGAATCTGGCTATAACACATGCTTCCATTACTTCTAAGGCCTTTCCTGATTTAATGCATCTTGGAGTCTTGTATTGACCTATTGAAGCACCTTGTGAGATGAAGAAGTCCATTAGAGAATCAAACGTTCCTTGACGCACCACTCTTATCTCTAGAGGCCCGACCGATCCGTCTTTGAAACGACATCTCTTGTAAACATTGTCAAGTGAATCCTCCATCACTAAACAACACTTGGAGAATGCATCTTCATTGAGCTCCAAGTACTTCTTCTTCTCTCCTTTTTTGGCCTTTACTTCCAAATAAACCACGTAATGACCCGGAAACGTTGAGGTGTCAGCATAGCTAGTGAAGTCTATCAGGACAAGATCCGATGAATCGAGAACGAGCTTCGCTTGATTCACCGCCTTAAAAAGATCTTCTTCGTTGGTTTTATCGGAATCTATGCTTAAAACCACGTTCTCTCTTCTTACAAACTTAAACTCAGGCGCGTTGTTGTAGAAGCCAGTCACCAATAGAATATCTCCCACTCTCATTCTATACAATCCTGAAAAGAAAAAAACATATTAACAAAAGATTAGTTAAAACCATGTAAGAAAAATGATTGCAATTTTATTGAATGTTTTGTAAGCTCACCGGCGAAATTTGTGACAACAGGTTCATAAGTACAACCAAGTTTCACATCTTCAAGGTCGACCACATCGCGCTTGTCTCCATCCATTGTTATGAACTCAAAGTAAGACATGTTAGGCATAAAAGCGTAAGAAACATCTTCAGGTTTGCACAAAGGATCAAGATTGATCCCGAATGTAGTCTCCGAAGAACCGTAAGTTGTTGAAACGAGTGGCAAGTCGTTGCAATAGTAGTTCAATGTGGGAACGTATTGTCCCATTGAACCTGTAACAACAGTTTCAATATATTTGATGTTTGGCCAGAGTCTATTCACTATACCTTTCCAAGACTTTTGGTTACATATTGCTTCAATTGTGTCTGCTAAGTCAGGACGTGGCCCTCCAAGGACCAAAGACACCGAGTTTTGACAACCAATGTCCGTGACCCACTTGCTTAGATGGCCTGATCGGATGTTTGAACACAACTCTTCCCAAGAATTCTCAAGAACCTTGATTGCTCGTACCGTGACCGAAGCGAAAATGGAACCCATTCTCACAACCTCGTCTCTTTGGACCAAGCCACATAGCAAATGGCAGTATAGACTTTCTGTGTTGTTAGGGCATAATATGACTTCATCAGGGCTCGTATACGAGTAATACCAGTTTGCTGGTCGGTTCTTGAAATAGTCGCTCTTGGTATAGCTGCTTGTTGCAACTCGAGCAGGCAAGCCAGAAGGAGTAATGAATTCTTGTTTAGTGAAGAGAAACATCATCCCTTTTCCTTTCTCCAAGCCACTCACATGCCTAAACAGAACAAGAAGAGATTTTCTTTATCATGGGTCTGGTCAAAATATCAATAAGAAGAGAAACATATAGAGAAAAATAGTATTGCACTTACTTGGTTACAACGTGGCTACGAAGATCGTAGATGAATGTTAAATTGTCCAAGTACTTGTTGTTCCATGGCATCATCTTTTGTGCTCCTCCTGAAGTTCCCGAACTACAAAAAAACAATCAAAACATTTAGTTTCATAACAAGAAAGAAACTAATCAAATAGAGAGCTTTCTTAGTTCTTATGTACCTTAGCAAGAAACCGGTAATAGGTCGGCCCGATAAAACATCGGATGATTCTCCATTAACGATACGGTCGATGTAAGGCTTAAATTCTTCATAGGTCACTACCGGTACGTTTTTCTTGAAGAGCTCTTTGTCAAAACTATTGACGAGAAAACGTTGGAGATACTCTGTTTTCGCGTTACGCGTGAGTATCTCTTCCAACAAATCATCTTGTATTTGCTTCACATTCAAAGTTAAATCTTCGAGCTTCTCCTCGAACCCTTGGTTGATATCGAAGATTTGCTTCATAGTTGGTTAGCTGTTTTTTTTTTTTTTTATCAAAAGAGAATATATTTTTGAAAAAGACTCTAAGGAAAATATTTAGTTTGGAAACAAAGAGTGAACACTTGGTACTATATATAGCAAGAAAAAAACACTAAACAACCTAAATCGGGTTTGGCAGTTGGTGAAGGCTGGTCAAGGTTTAAATAATATTCTAATTGTAGAAAAGTCTGGAGCAAGAAACACTATTTGGTATGTTTAATTATACGACTCAGACCTTAAAGTGTGAAACGGTGAAAAGGCTTCTTCTTTTCTGTATTTCAACAACTATTAATATACGATAGAGATATATATACTAGATGTATCCGGATTTTGTAATTTGATATCTTATAAACTTGTAAGAAAATAAAATATTTAATTGTATAAAACAATTAAATTACTAGTTAAAGTAAATAAATAAAAAATGAAAATGTTGTTGTAAACCCACTAATTGAGAAATATAATACTTATTTATTAATTTTGATGTTTTTGTTATTTGATATAAAATTAAATTTTATTATATATTTTCAAATTATTAGTTTTTCTTATTCATATTAAAATTAAATTAGGTGTAATTTTTTTCCACTATTTTACTACTCAAATTTCTATTTCTCAAAATGTTAATAAATTTGTTTCCATATTGTATTTGAACAATTTTTAATCTCTAAATATTTTATAACTCTCGCAAAACAAATCAAATACGAATAAAACAAAAGACAAAATTAGATCACTCTCACGAAAAAATCAAATAAAATTGAGAATATTTGTATAAAATTACTTATACAGAAGTCTGTCAAATATTTATCTATTTTTTATTCTCAAATTTATTTCTTATATTATTTGATATTCAATTAAATTATTTCATAGATTTATAAATAATTTATTTTTTTCTAATTCTATTTAAATTACGTTTAGATTTTTCTAATCGTATTTAAATTAGGTTTATTTTTTTACAAATAAAGATAAATAGAAAAATATTTTGACATGTAGCTAAATCTAATTGAAAAAAGTATTTTATATTTGTATACACGTGTCAAAATCTGTTCATCCGACTTGACACATATCACGATCACGATAAATTTATTCTTATTTAATTTCCAAATAGTTAAAAAATTTAATCATTTCCTAATCTTATTTAATTATGTTCATTTTTTATTATTTTACAAATAAAGATAAATAGATAATATTTTTGACATATGTTTAAATTTAATTAAAAAAAAATCTCTTTTACGTGTCAAAATCTGGTTAACCGACTTGACATGTGTCTCAATCATGTAAATTACGAAGTTTGCAAACCAAGCTTTATATAATAAGATTTTTAATTAAATTATGTCACATGTTTTAAAATAATAAGATTTTCAATTAAATCATATCACATATTTTAAAATAATAAGATTTTCTTAATCCTATTTAAATTAGGTTACTTTTCACTATTTTACAAATAAAGATAAATATATAAATATTTTTATTTGTGGTAAAATCTAATTAAAAATAATTATTTTACACTTATATATACGTATCAAAATCTGATCAATCGACTTGACACATGTCATGATTTTTGTTATTTATGACGTTTGATACATCAAACTTTATATAATAAAATATATATATATATATATATATAAAAGGAGTAATGATATATAAATATTATGAGACTGTATTTTCACTGCGAAATCAATCATGGTTGGTTGATCACTGTAGATGTCTCAAATAAGAAGACTACAAGGCATTCTACTAATTTTGTAGACTATATAGTCTTTGGTTTTGGATCGTCGGTTATCAAGAAAAGAAAAGAACATATAGGAATATTAGGTATATGAGAATAAAGAGTTTTTGTCAAAAAAAAAAAGATAAATGAAAATATAGTTTAAATAATTCATGTAAAATATAATTTTAAGTAGAGCGTGGGGTTCCAAAGACAATGGTGTATGCTTGATGATATGTAATTTACTAATTTGTGGGAGAATGTAAATGATACGGATCATAGGCATCTAACAATCCATGAAAAACGTTGTTCAACTAATTAATTCATGAAAAATGTGGTTTTAACTAATTTATGGTTATGTATAGCCTTGCAAGTTAGTTAGCCATTGCGCCTTTGTGCTCTATATAATTTTTTTTTTTAAATAGGTCTTTCAACAACAACAAAAAAACTAATTCATGGATTCTAAAAAACATTGGTAGGCTTAATGTTATTATGTGTAATTGTAAAAGGAGTTATACTAGGTTTCTTGAAATATCATTTGTATGTTTTTTTTGTTTCATAAAACGTCTCATTTTATATTTTTTAATACCAATTTTTAAAACATATTATATTTGATCGTTATTGTTTTGGATAATTATAAAGAAAATGAAATTTATAAATATTTCAAATATGTGTGAAATTACTAAAACGATATTTATAGTGTGAAACATAATTTTTGTTTGACATATTTCCGCATTTGTAAAACTTTGAAAATATTTTTAATTTATTTAAAATACCTTAAGGCCAGTTATGTAGGCAATTACCATGTCGCCCGATTATTCAATAAGTCAACATTTCTTGCAACGATCGGTTTTTTGTTGGTATCTGTTTCATGAGAATCAATAGAGTCATGAAAACGTAGGGGAATTTACAAGTCAGGGAAATTCACAAGAAATTTCTGCGACGAATTGTTTTTTCCAAATCAAGTTGATATTTTTACGCAAAAATAGAAATTCATACACAAAGACCACAAAAGACTCTACTTTGAGAGTTCAATATAAAACCTTTTTTTTTTTGTTTAGTCAACCAATATAAAAACTATTTATTTGTGACTGTGGAGTCTTGTGAGTCGTGACGAAAAATTGATAAAGACTAGAAATTACAAACGAAGTTTCAATATTAATATTATATCATCAAAAAGCTATATAGTAAAAGATAGTTAGAAATAATTAAAAAAAAAAAAAGATAGTTAGAAAAGAAGAGGAAATTGAACGCAAGAAACTTCAAACTCACCTCCAGAACCAGAGTCTCCTCTCTTCTCCAGATTGATCCACTCAATTACAATAATGGATTATTTTTCTTTTTTGGAGATTTTGTGAATTGTGCATATTAAACCAAAACAAAAGTAACAAAAAAAAAAAAAAAAATCAAGAACACAATAGAATGGCACGATATAAATTATAGCTGGACGACGCAAAAAAAAAAAAATTATAGCTGTGTTTCTCAAAAAAAATTATAACTGTAACCATCAGTGATCAGTGATATTTATTATATGGTTCTCCTGTAAGCTCCAATCATAGTCTTATCCAACCCAAACGGTACTATATGTTTTTGACCTTTCACCAAACATTGAGCTCAAAATGCTATAATTTACCTTAAATTATACAAAATGCATTTTTATAGCCTAAGATTAACAAATTCCTTTCTTGTATTTTCATCCTTTTTTCCTTTCTTTATCTTCACTAGTCTCCAGAATCATAATATTTTTGTTTTCTTTACATCAACTCTACTCAATTTTTCTTATAAAATACTTTTTAAACACATCTCTCAATGATAATATCGTAAAATGTTAATTTTCTATATCGATAATTTATTGGATTAATTGTGGAAGTACAAACTACATGTTATGAAATTATAATTTACATCATTATTCCATTGTTTAGTTATACTATAGAAAACATCTTAAAAGACAATATTTAATAATTTGTTGCAGTGATATATACTTTGATATAGTTTTTTTTTTTATTAAAGATCAAGCACTTTTTTGTTGTCAACATTTTATAGACTAAAATTTCCAAAACTTGTTTTGACCTTCCAACTAAGACCAATGACTTTATGAAGTGGAGACCTGTGAGGGTTTTTGCCTAGAAATAGTAAATACTATGGAAAAAGAAAAGGATTTTCCAAGTAAATATCAGTGATGAAAGTCATTTTTTTTAATTAGGAACAAGAATTTTATCAACTTGGAAGTAGTCTTCATCTTCAACTTGAATTAGTTTAATAATATGAAAAATCCGACCAAAGTCACCAGCCTAAATTAAACAAAAATTGGGCTTTTATTGATCTGCACTATACTCTTTATCCAAGGTTTTAGTAAGCCATTTTTTTTTTTTTGGGAAAAATTAGCTTAAGCCATTTGCGAGAGTAATCCATGAAATGATCTTTAGGAAATTTCACAAAATGGTAAATGTACTTCGAGTTATGTTCACATATGTACTGAAATAAGAGTAAGCTTGTGAAAGCCTTTTTCAGGCTCAACAAGAGTATATTTTTGTCAAGTTCTTAAGCAAAATCTTTGAAAATGAAACCCATGATTTGGTTTATCATCCGTCAAAAGGATTGAAATTCTTTTTTAAGATGTATCGGAACTCGAAAGAAAATATGAAGACGGTACCTTCTTTCTCAGCCTCAGTGGACTTTTTTTTTCATTCACAAATCTTTATTTTCCTTGTGTCATCAAAAGGAGGCTCTTGTTGGCGATCAAGCAGTCCCTCATCCACAAGTAGATTAAAGTTTTCTTTGCTTTCTTCGGTCCTGTATCGATTCGCTAGTGTTGGAACTAAACTTGTGGTAACATCTCTGGTGATGTATCTAGTAGTTTCAGATTCTCTTATGCGTATTCTATCAACCAGTCTCAAAGGCAAAGCATATTCTAACAACCAGTCTCAAAGGCAAACTATTTCAAGTCTTTTCTTACTATGTTGCTTTTGTTGTATATAGTCGCTAAATTGGGTAAAAAGAACTTAGAAATTTATCTTACATATGAAGTTAGAAAATGAAATTGGGTAAAAGTTTGCTTCTCATGGATCCCAACTTCATCTCTGTGTAGCTCCATCTCATTTATCACATGAAATTCTCCGAACGTGCTACATTTTTCGGATGAATTCTAACCCAAACCGAAAGATCAGACGTCTTTGTCATCTAAACTTTGCTTGGCACGGTATTGACGACCGTTCCTTTGGAAACTGGTGCAGCTCTCTGATTCTTTTATTTCAGTATCCCCATCTTCTGTTGCACTTGGTCTCTCATCTTCTGCCACCTGTTCAGCTACTATAGGCTTCGTCTCACTACAATTACTACTGTCTTCTTTCAGGTCATTGGTCTTCTTCTGCGGAATAAAGGAGACTTTCTTGAATGATTCTGACTCTAGAGTTGTCATTCCTTCAACAACCTTGGGAATGTCCATGTACTCTGGTGTTGGGGACTTCTCATTCGATTCACAAGATGGATCAAAGCTGTAACAAGTGTACTTTGAAGGATTTTGCAAGTAATCTGGTACCCGAGGATCAGTTTTACCCTGAAGAGGTTCGCTTTTTGAGGAAGCAGAAGCTGAACAAGTATCTTCAGGCTTCTTTGATGTTTCTTCAGATACAAAATCAAACCTGACTCGTTTACTTGTCCTTGCTTCCGAATCTGAACTGTTCTCCTTCCTTTTCAGTATAGGTTTCGGAGGCACAGCTTTGGATGATTCATCTGAGTGTGGTGGGTCTTTACTTCTCGAGGAATGATCGCCAGAAGCGCTAAGTTTTTTGGCCTCGATTTCATCTTCCATCAGCCTAATTTTAGCAGCGACATAATTAGCACGAGGATCCCGAATCCGCCCACCACACGATTCGGAGAGGTCATCTTTCATAACAGACAAGCCTTCACCACCACTCTCTTTCCCTAGTGCAACTTTATCAAACTCATCTTCCTCTTCCTGCATTAAGAAACAAGAAAAAAATTCAAGCCGTAAGGAAAAGTTTCAATGGATTCATGATGAGAGAAAATGCCTACCACCAAAAGTACCATCAACCAAAAAGAAAAGACAAAGCAACAATTACGTTATATGCTCCAAATAACCTAACATTGTAATAAACATTCAAATTCAAGAATGTTGACGATTCACATACAAAACTCCATTCTCGTTCAACACCAATATGTTTGTATAAATCGAATTCAATCCTCTTCCATTTCTTAGAACTTACGACATGAAACTAATTAATCCAAGAGATAATGACCAACAATGTTCCCTAATTCGTTACTTCCCCCAGTGATAAAACAATCGTTAACAGACCAAACGAAATTTGATTTTACCTCGTCGTCGAGAGTGCGATCAAGACCCATTGAGGCTCTGATACTCCAATCATCATCGAAACCCTCTTTAGCACCTTCCACTCGATCATCCTCGCCGCAATCAAGATCTTCGAGATCACCGTCGAACGGCTTCGGACCATTGCTCGAGATCCTCTGTTGTCTCAACAACTCGTCGAACGATGACGCACAAGGCATCTCTTCCCTATCGTACGAAGCGAGCTGTTCTCGCTTCCACTCACGCTTCTCCACGTCTGAATCGGAGAGAGACCAAACCGAGCCCGATTGCCGCCGCGACGCCGGAGCAGAAGACGTGGAGACGGTAGAAGAATTGGAACGAGAGAAGGCGAGAGATCCGAAGATTCTCGCAACGCGTGATTGGAAATCTTCGTCGGCCATCGGAAAGCAACACACAAATCGATGGTAAGGAATCGGCGAGCTAGAGAGAGAGCAACGAAGAAGAAAGTAAAACCGCCTTGTGCGTGTGATATCTTTGATTATTTTATTTAAGCAATAAAAGGAAATTTAACTTTTTCAAAATGGGTATTTTATGAGTTGGGCCTGATAAAAATGGAAATTCCTGCTTTTGAGCCCATTATAAGCCTTGTTCAGATTTCAATCGGCCACTGATTTTTATTTTTTGGGGTGTGTGTGCTGTCACAGTACTACCGTCTAATATAATAGAAATAAAAATGATAAATTTTTAGAATTGAGGATCCGTAGGCCTTTATAGGTCTAAGGAAATGAAAGAGGAGACAGCTAGAAAGAAAAAGAGATGTCTAAGTCGTATTAGATTGGTAGCAATAGGTTTGAAATCATATGAAAGAGGAACATAGGATAAAATGATGAAAGAATCTGATTAGAAAGACCAAATAGAAGAATATGTTATGAAACTCATATTGGTAACTTTGTTTGCAAATGAGGTTAGTTAAACCGATCGTTTGTTACCAATCAAACGATTGTTTGAAATAGACGGTTAGAAAACGAAATTGCAAACGGACGATTGATAAAAAAGTCGTTTGTTATCTAATTATACTATTCAACCGCTACAATGCTACTAATCAAGCTTATATATGAATTGTTCTCTATTATCCAACCGCCTTCTTCAACTATTGTTTTTAACCGCCTTGTTTCAAACGAACCGCTAAAAAACTTTTAACCGTTCGATTCAAACAGGGTCACCAATCGGATCTAAATTGAAATCATAACATATTGGTTACTTGGAATAATGATAGTATGGTGCGAAGCAAGATCTTCATCAAAAGAAAGAAAGATATATGCAGAATATATAGATAAATAAAGATTTTTGAAACTGTTGGGGTTTTTATTGGAGAGGCAATTGAATCACACTCGAATTGATTAGAGTGAACGGTTAGATTGATTTTCAAGACACTAATTTCACTTGAGTTTTTCACATCTACTTTTGTAAACTAAACCAAAGAAAGATTTTGTACTATATATAACACGATCTAGTTAAAATATATAATCGGTTATGATTAAACAAATATCAAGCAGCTGGACAAAAGATCAGACATTCAACTAAACAAATCGTATTTTGAAACATTTAATTTGTTTATATCCGCATATGCGACTGTAAAGTCTGCAAATAAAAAAGCAGAGATCTCATCTTTGGTGTCCATTTTCTTCAAATTTTCCCACTTTTCTTTTTGCTTTTACAACATTTTTCCACCCTTAAGAATTTTAAATTTTTAATCTTTTAATTTCAATTTCATTAAAAATAAAAAAAATCTTTAATCATTTATACCCCACTGACCTCTCTGTCTCTCCGGAACAAAAGGTAATGGAGAAGCAACAAGACGACGGGTCCCACACTCTTTCCGTATCAACCACGCGACAAGAATCGCGTCCACTAAACGCGCATCGTGATTTTCACACACACGCGCCTTCAAGCGCGTGGAGAAACAAGATTATAGCCTTGTTCTTGTTTTCTCAGATAACCACAGTTACAGAACAAAAAAAAAAACACAGTCAGTTCATTTTCTTATTTTTTTATTTTACTTACACCTTGATGAAACGACGACGTATCTTACCAACTTTCTCCATCTCCGGCGGTAATTAAAACGGCGTAGTTTCGCCGTCTTTTGGGGTTAAAAATTTCACGAAGACGGTGAAGTTTTTTTTTTGTTCTTTCTTTTAGTTTCCTTTTGTCTCTTCTCTTTTCCCAAGACACTTCATCTTAAAAAACCTCCTCACTGTTTTTTCTCTCTCGATTTCACTGTGAGAAAGAAAAACCAGCTCGAATTTCGCTACAAGCTCGAGACTTGGGAAGAAGATCATCGAGTTCTGGTTTTGTTTTTGTTGATATTTTGGGTGAAGAGGATTTTGTCTCTTGTGCTTTCGTTTTTATGGAGTCGGTGTGAGAAAAAAAAGTGTCGTCTTTTTCTTAGCTTCTTAGGTTTTTGTTGTTGTTGTCGTGTGATGTTAATTGGTATTTGATTGGAAGAAGAAAAGGAAGTTCAAAAATGCATTTCACTAAGCTTGATGACTCTCCCATGTTCCGCAAA
The DNA here is from genome assembly GCA_964056655.1 of Arabis hirsuta. Taxonomy (NCBI): domain Eukaryota; kingdom Viridiplantae; phylum Streptophyta; class Magnoliopsida; order Brassicales; family Brassicaceae; genus Arabis; species Arabis hirsuta. The sequence continues at coordinate 7,531,939 of OZ053299.1, read as the reverse complement.
CAGGTTTGTTTTCTCCGTCTTATGTTTTTGTCTTGATGTGTCCAGTCTTTTAGTGTGGTTAGGTTAAAGATTTTTGTGTGTCGATATCAGGCAAGATTTTTATTGTTAAAGTTTGTCCACAAGATTGCAAATTTGGAGCCATTAGGACTTGGTATTGTCTGGAATTTTGAGTGTTCACCGACATTTGCTAGACCCGAGTTACTGGAAATCGTTTGCGTTTGCATCTGCTAGAGTGGAACTTCACACTGGAAGGTTTCAAATTAATGTCACTGTGAAATTGGTTTAACTTTTAGTTGCTTGGACGAAATGACTTATGATCCAGTTCATATATTTGGGTCTCTGACTCTGACAAAGCTGTTCTGTGTTTTAAGAGACACTTGTGTCCACTTAGCTAGTATTCTCATGCTGCTCACTGGTTTTAGTCAATGAGTTCTGTTATATATACTCTTCGGGGCTTGAGTGGAGCAGAAAAGATTGTAACTTAAGTGTAAAGTTCCTAGTGTAGCTCAATTTCTGGCCAAAACCTGCTCTGTTTTCCTATAGTAGAGGATTACTTTACCGCTATACGGAGTGCCTAAATCGCTCGATTTTTTGGGTTGTCCCTGCTTGCAGTTTCTTTGATTATAGGATTGTGTCTTGCTGTCTTTTTTGCGTTATGTGATTTGCCTTCTAGTCGTGTGTTTATCATACTGTGTTGCACGGGGTCACCACAGCCGGGTACTTATATTGATATCTTTTCTTTGAAACAGTTACAAAGCATGGAGGAGAGTGCAGAAGTATTGCGGGAAAGAAGTCTCAAGTTTTACAAAGGATGCCGAAAATACACGTATGCGCTAAAACTTTCACAAGTTCTTAGGATTGTAGTTGTGTTTTCAGAGTTTTCTTCTGGCTCAAAGAGACATGAGAACATATATTCTAATAGAGATAGATTCTCCTTCTTTTTTCAGTGAAGGGCTAGGTGAGGCATATGATGGGGACATTGCTTTTGCAAGTGCACTTGAAACATTTGGTGGAGGCCATAATGATCCAATAAGTGTGGCTTTTGGAGGTACGACCGACTTCACATAGCCTATGGAAACTCTCAGTAGCATATAGTCTGTTTATCCCCATACCCTTTGCACCTACTTGTCATCTGAGTTGGAAGCTGTTTCCATTTTAAAGTTCATGAATTTTTAAAGATTCTTGTTTTTTAAGCACTAATTTATGGCCTTAAATTGTACAAAGTGAAGTTGCTTTTCCTGCTCTTGCTCTCCGCTCTCGCTTTGCTAGTGTTGTTAGATTCATCTTTGGTGGTGCAAATATCTCGGTTGAAAATTGGAAAATAAAACCAGTTTTATCAGAGTGCTGATAGACTCTAACTTACTGCTCCAGGACCTGTAATGACAAAATTTACAATTGCGCTGAGGGAAATTGGAACTTATAAGGAAGTTCTTCGGTCACAGGTATGCTAGTTACTTGCTGTTGACATTCTCTCTATTTTTCCCAACCTCCAGCCTTCTCTCTGATAACTTCTCTGTGGTATCAACGTAGGATAGTTTTGTTTTCCTTCAGCAGTAGTGCCCTCAATTTAGATTGCTTCACCTTAAGACATTCTATAGATTTCCAGATCAGACCGTGTTTTTTCAATTCAGGTATTCATTTTGATGAGTTCTCATTTTCAGGTGGAACATATACTGAATGACAGATTACTTCAATTTGCCAATATGGACTTGCATGAAGTTAAGGTACAAGCTGATTGCTTCCTTCTTGACTGAATATAAAATTATGCTGGCCATACATAGTGCATCACTGGGGTATTAGAACCGACTAGAAAATGTTTGAAAGAATGGAGAATACACACTCTGCAATGTATGAGTGGGAAAAAATATGAAGATATGCAAGAGGTTTGCGGAGAGGCATTTAATTTGATATGGATTGGGTTTTAATCTTCTAGTTTGGAGTTTGCGATTGTAGCCCTAGAAATCTAATAAGCTTAATAACTATCACTCAAGTAGTTAACCTTCCCCAAAGGAAAGACATTTAGAAATATTTTCCGAGGCATAGATGTAGAGTAGGTCTGATGAATGCGAAAGATATGGTTAAGTTTCTTAGGCCTGCTTTTTTCTCAAGGTATGCTAGCATTACAAGGTTATATTTGGATATGGAATCCTGAGAGATCATTTTTGTCACAGGAAGCTCGGAAGCGCTTTGACAAGGCTAGTCTTACCTACGATCAGGTATCCATTTGTTCAGGGTTCTTTTCGCTTTCTTCACTCTGTTGACATGGTTTGCACTGCAAAAAATAGTTCGGAAAGACTAAATCTTCTCATCCCAACTCTTTTGTTTACTAGATGTAATAAAAAAAGTTTCTACCAAACAAAATGGGTTGAGCTAGGGCTCTTTTTTAAGAAGATGATAAATATTTCTTATTCATTTCGTTCGTTAAGGGTGGAAGGCTAGGGTTCTTTTTTAAGAAGTTGGATATGCAGGCTGTGTATAAATCTACAAACCTAGCTAGTTCTTGTTCATTTTACTTTTCCAAGCACCAACTTTTACTAGGAATAAAATTTGTTGCCTGGAAGATATATGATATCTATTTCGTAACAATTGGGCACATTCTTATCTGGACAGATTAGCTAATTAACTTCTTATTGTGCTTTAGGCCCGTGAAAAGTTTTTGTCTTTGAGGAAAGGTACAAAAAGTGACGTTGCTGCTGCTTTAGAACAGGTTTGGTGCATGATTTTAGTAAAGCTCGTTATTTCTAATTTTTGACTACCATTTTTTTTTTTTTTTTTTTTTTGGGTCACAATACCATGTATTTTTTCATTTCTCTATGTTATAACTAACATATTTTGACACTGTCAGGAACTTCATACTTCGAGGTCTATGTTTGAACAAGCTCGGTTCAACCTTGTAATTTTCTTTGTTTGATCTTGATTATTAATTTCAAATCTATATACCTTCTGTCACATCCATGCTATTGTTGGAGTAATCTTGTGTTTCCCTATGTTATGCTCAGGTGACTGCTCTTTCAAATGTTGAAGCTAAGAAAAGGTTTGAATTTTTGGAAGCAGTCAGCGGAACAATGGATGCTCATCTTCGTTACTTCAAACAGGTAAGTTTGTTAGGCTTCTTAAAATATTTAAAATAGTTTAAAAAGGTTTGTGTCTGAATGTGGCTGCTTTCAGGGTTATGAATTACTGCATCAGATGGAACCATATATCAGTCAGGTCGGTTTAATTCTTTACATGTCATTCAATGTGTTGGGAACGCTTAGTTGCTTATATAGTTGCATTTAAGGAATCTATTTATACCTGAGCTCTATGGTTGCAGGTCTTGACCTATGCACAACAATCCAGAGAAAGATCAAACTATGAACAAGCAGCACTTAATGAAAAGATGCAGGAGTACAAAAGACAGGTTGATCGAGAAAGCAGGTATGGTTCAAATGGTTCTAATGGATCCCCAAATGGAGATGGCATACAAGCAATTGGTAGAAGCTCTCACAAAATGATAGACGCTGTAATGCAATCTGCCGCAAGGGGAAAGGTTGACTAACGTCTTTTTACATATTAATGAAACATCTTCCAGAGAGTGCTATTAACATTTATGGGTGCTTCAGGTGCAAACAATACGGCAAGGTTATCTCTCTAAACGGTCTTCAAATCTGAGAGGAGACTGGAAAAGACGATTTTTTGTTCTTGACAGCCGAGGAATGCTGTATTATTACCGAAAACAGTGTAGCAAACCATCTGTGAGTTTTGCATTTAATCTTTGATTTGTCAAAAAAAAAAAAAGCAGAATAATGCAAACGCTATTGGTGTTCGTAAATGAAATATCTTCTTGACCTATTCTTTGCACACTCTGACTTAGTTGATTTTGATGTTTAGGGATCTAGCAGCCAGCATTCTGGACAGAGAAATAGCTCTGAGCTTGGGTCTGGACTTCTTAGTAGGTGGCTTTCATCTTCGAATAGTCATGGTGGAGTACATGATGAGAAGTCTGTAGCCCGTCATACAGTGAACTTGCTTACCTCGACAATTAAAGTTGACGCTGATCAATCAGATCTGAGGTTTTGCTTTAGGATCATTTCACCTACAAAAAACTACACGTTGCAGGTTTGTATCAGAGTGTTTGTTGCTGCCTTAGACCTTTAATTTTTGCATGTTTGCAAGTTTGTGTAACCTTTTAATAGTTTTCACTCAGTGTTTACTTATGTTTGTCAGTGCAGGCTGAGAGTGCTCTTGATCAAATGGATTGGATAGAAAAGATCACTGGGGTTATTGCATCCCTACTTAGTTCTCAGGTCCCTGAACGGGTAAGTATCATCATTGTTCCTTTGCATTTACCTGGTACATGTTAATTATCAATGCAATTTTGGTGATTGTCCTTGGGCTGCATTTCAGTGTCTTCCTGGTAGTCCCATGGGAAGTGGTCACCATCGGTCTGCTAGTGAAAGTAGCTCATATGAAAGTTCTGAATATGATCATCCTACTACTGAAGAATTTGTATGTGAGAGAAGCTTTTCGGGATATAATGAAAGGCCATCAAGAAGTTTTCAGCCGCAACGGTCCATTAGGAAGGGTGAGAAGCCCATTGATGCTCTGCGGAAAGTCTGTGGGAATGACAAATGTGCGGATTGTGGAGCTCCAGAACCAGACTGGGCTTCATTAAATCTGGGGGTTCTTGTCTGTATCGAGTGTTCTGGTGTTCATCGTAATCTTGGTGTGCATATTTCTAAGGTAAATCGCGATAACTCTTAATTGTTTGCAAAATATATGTAGGTTCCATAATAACTTACCAATAGAATCTGAACTTGGATGGCTTGACCTTCAGTTTGAAATCAGTCTAGAGCAATCTGAACTTGGCCATTGCAACAGGTTAGGTCACTCACTCTCGACGTGAAAATATGGGAGCCATCTGTTATAAGTTTGTTCCAAGCACTTGGAAATACTTTTGCAAACACAGTCTGGGAGGAATTGCTTCACTCGAGGACCGCCTTCCATGTTGACCCAGGCTTAACAGGGTAAAAAATCCAATTATGATTGACATGTTTACCTTCTCATCCAAAGCCATAGGAAACTTAATCACCCTTAAACATAATAACTGTTAAAATATTGTTAAGTACAGGTCTGATAAATCAAGGGTATTGGTCACTGGAAAACCCAGCTATGCCGATATGATATCTATCAAGGAGAAGTACATACAAGCTAAGGTTCTTATGCTTCTACCCTTTATTTGATTCCTTGTGTTGAAGATAACTGAAGCTAGTTTTCTTCTCGAGGAAGTGCATATTTCACAGTATGTTGTTCCTTCAAAAGCTCATTGAGCATCTAGATAATATTTTCTTTCGCAGCATTCTCTCTTTGCTCTGTCGTAGGTAATGTACAAGATCGTTCATTCAAACATCTTTTTTTTCTCCATTTCACAGTATGCTGAGAAGCTATTTGTTCGAAGATCGAGAGACTGCGATTTTCCACAGTCAGTTGCACAACAAATGTGGGATGCAGTGTGTGGCAATGATAAAAAAGCTGTTTACCGGCTTATTGTCAATGGTGAAGCGGATGTGAATTCTGTGTATGACCAATCATCTTCCAGCTCTTCGTTAACACTTTCCAGAGTAATATTAGTACCAGAGAGGACAAAGCGTGAAGATGTCCTACTCAGATTAAGAAATGAGTTACTTGATAGAACCTCCTCAGGTAGTTCTTCAATTATTCCTCCTGAGGAAACCAGAGGTTGCTCTCTGCTTCACTGTGCTTGTGAGAAGGCAGACATTGGGATGGTCGAGCTTTTGCTGCAATACGGTGCAAATGTAAATGCCACAGATTCAAATGGTCAAACGCCGCTGCATTATTGTATTCTCAGAGGCAAAGCGGTAGTAGCAAGACTGCTACTCACGAGGTGACTTGATTCTTCTTTGAGCCACTTATCCAAAATCTCCCAACATCTTCTCTCGCTAAATCCTTTCAAAAGGTTTTGTCTTTTAACACAAATTGGGTGATTTTTGCAGGGGAGCAGACCCAGAAGCTATGAATGGAGATGGCAAAACCGCACTTGACATCGCTGCACAGTCAAACTTTACTGATACAGACGTCCTCGCTCTCCTTTCAGACACAAACGGGTACAATCTCAGACAGTGCTGATAAAGATACATAAAAGCTCATGGGCATAGAGCTCTCTGAGCTATGTCAACACTAGCCTCGAATGGTCTCGAGCAAGCTTAGCAACCAATTAAGTTATATGTATTGATGTTTTTGTGATGGATATAGGCTGCGTTTGAGAAAATATATAGTGTATTGTGTTGTGTTGTGTGTATTTGAAGTGGGAATATATAGCATCCTGAGTTTGTCATGTTCAGGCTATGTAACTTGTAAGCAACTTACGGTTTGTTCATTCTCTGCAGAGTTGTTTAACCATAAATTATTCATTAGCTAATTAATTTCTGGTTTGGTTTTGGTTTTGGTTTTAAATATGTGAATGGACTTGATTTTGAATGCTTAATGCATCTCTTTCTACATGGCATTATTTTGAGTCTTTTGATAATTGTTAGTATTTATACCATTTATCTAAAATTAAAATGTGATTCATTTCTTTTAGGCTAACTAATCCTAGTTAGTAGGAACCAAGATATATTTTAATGTTGTTCAAGTATGAAAACAAGACCTTACTTTGAATAAAAGCACTACTTAGGTGTAAAGCTAATTCCTTTAACCCCAAAAAAAATAATATTTTTTTGGCAAGTAAAAGAGGAGAGAATTGGAGAAAAGCAAATTATTCTCAGACAAACAAAGGGAACCACTTTTGTGTAGTAGTAATAATCTCACACGCTAAAACCAAAAAGTACACAAATTCTCGAGCCTCCCGAATCCAACGGTTCATATCTCACTTAGCTTACCTAAACCAACGGTTAAGCTCTCTCTCCTTCACGGTACTCGATGTCTTTAGCTTTCGGCCACTCATGACAGTAACGAGTGCTTCCCTTTTATCCTCCTACGTGGCTTTTTTCCATGACTACCTGACATGTGGGCCCCACTATATGGCGGGAACCCGGTTTTCTTTCCTTGTCGTTTGTTTTGGCTGTGGTAACGGATTCGGTCATGCTTTTTGTGAGGGGAGAGAGAGTCACATTCTCGCGGATACTGTGTCTTGGAAAGAGAGTCTAGTGAGAGAGAGATGAGAGTGTTTGGTTACTGGATTAATGAGCTGATAGTTTTGTCTGTTTGTTTCATGTTTCAACCACTGGTTTGGTAAAAAAAAAATCATGGAAACGAAGAAAAAATATTCAAGTTTGTTCTTCTCTGCTTCTATTGTTTTGTTAGAGACATTAGAAAGTTTGATGCTTTAATTATTTTTTTGTCCCCTCTTGACAAAGGAAATTGTGGGTCTCTTTTAGCTTCTTAAAATTTTCGATTTTTAATTATTTTGGAGGAGAATTTCAGATAAGAATCTATGAGCCAGCCAATGATTCTTTCCATCTTCTTTGTGAAGATTTTGAGTTAGAATTCCATTTTCTCTTTCTTTATGTGGTTTGTGAGAAGAAGCTTCACTGTAGCAGAACCAAAAATAAAAGACAAACTTTTCTTGCTTCTTTTAGCTTTCAGCTTTCTGGGTTATTCTCAGATTCGCGTCTAATCTTGTAAAAAAGAAAGCCAAATGCTTTTTCAATTCGATGATTTCGATTTCATGTTGCTCGTAGACGCAGCAATGGAGCTAATAAGTAGAAGACGAAGAAGAAGCAACACTATCAATCTCCTCTTCTTCTTCTTCTTCTTACTCTTAGTCTTTACTTCAAGAACAACAAGCGCAAGTTGTCGCCGAAGAACTGTGAAACACTTATCCACAACTCCATCTTCATCTTCACCACTCGAATCAAGAATCACCTCCAAGGTTATCGTTATTAGCATTGTGTCAGGGATTTTAACCGGTTTGGTTTCAGCCTTAGTGTTAGCTTTATTGGTTCGTGTCATTGTTCAGTACATGAAACAGACACCTATTCTCAAAGGTCCTGTGGTGTTTTCTCCAAAGATTACACCTAAATCTCTTCACGCAGCTTTGAGTAATGGTATACAGTTGCTTGGTTCAGACCCTAATGGTAAATACTACAAGATGGTACTAGATAACGGTCTAGTCGTTGCGGTTAAGAGACTAGGGTCACTTGAAGGGAATGGCACACCGGAATCAAGTAGTAGTAGTAGTAGCACGTCGGTTAAAAGAAGGTTGCAGAAGGAACTTGAGCTTCTTGCTGGTTTAAGGCATAGGAATCTTATGAGTTTAAGAGCTTATGTTCGGGAATCCGATGAGTTCTCTCTCGTTTATGATTACATGCCGAATGGTAGCCTCGAGGATGTGATGAGTAAGGTTAGAGCGAAAGAGGTAGAGCTCGGATGGGAGATTAGGCTTAGAGTTGCAGTTGGAATTGTGAAAGGGCTTCAGTATCTCCATTTCAGTTGTGAGACGCAGATTCTTCATTATAACTTGAAACCTACGAATGTGATGTTGGATTCTGAGTTTGAGCCGAGGCTTGCTGATTGCGGATTGGCCAAGATCATGCCTAGTTCTCACACAGCGGTATCTTGCTACTCTGCTCCTGAGTCTTCACAAAGTAACAGGTGCGCTTCAAATCAACGCCATCGCCTTTGAGTTTAACAATGTCTAGTTACTAACAAGTTATGTGAATTCCTTGTGACAGATACACAGACAAAAGCGACATATTCAGCTTTGGGATGATACTGGGTGTTCTTTTAACTGGAAGAGACCCAACCCATCATTTCAGTGAAGAAGCTGCAAACGGAGGCAGCTTAGGACAGTGGCTAAAGAACTTGCAGCAGTCCGGAGAAGCACGAGAAGCATTAGATAAGAGTATTCTTGGGGAGGAAGTGGAGGAAGACGAGATGCTGATGGCTTTAAGAATCACCATTATCTGCCTTTCTGATTTTCCGGCAGACCGGCCTTCAAGTGATGAGCTTGTCCACATGCTTACACAACTGCACAGCTTTTAGCCCAAATGTTCTTGTACCAAACATCCTATCTGTGAACCCAATCCTTAATATCCAAACATCTGTAGTTACATCAATATATTTTGTTTTCCGTTACTGGTTAAGCTTTTGATCACGCAAAATGGTCCAAGAAATCGGTCTTACACCAAATGTAAAGATAGCAGGCAGTTTCCTTGCCTAAACGTAAAACAAGCAGTAGACAACAAGCAGTTCTTGCAAAACTAACGTGTACTCAGAAGCAATACAATGAAAAATGCCGATCAAGCAATGAGCTTGTTGAGTCAGTTTTCTACTTGCATTGTCCTAACAGGTGACCCGTTGCCAAATCTGGGTTGTATCAATAACTCTGAGAGGTCACCGCTCTCAAAGAAAGATTTGTGAAGAGCCTCAACGCATCCTTCAGCTTCAGCATCATTTACTATAAGGGATATGTTTACCTGCAAGATTTTACCACAAAAAATAAATTTGTTATGTGCGTACAGAAAGAGATTTTTGTGATAAGCAGCGTTGTTTACCTTGGACGCTCCTTGTGATATCATCTGGACATTGATACCTTTGGTCCAAAGAACATGAAACGCCTGCCCCAAGTTAAAAAAAAAAAGTCAAGGTAAGAAGCGCAAAAGAAATATTTCAATTTTTGTGAGAGATCCTTCAAGGAGGTAAGATCTAACCCTCTCTAAAATCAGGGAGGAATGTTGAACATTCCCAATTAGCGAGATTATTGCTCTTCCTTTTGCAAGATTCACAACTGCAATTTTCTCTAGTTCTTCAACTACATGATCAAGCTCCTGTAACAGGGGAAAAATAAAGAAAATGGCCTTAAAACACACACACACACACATATATGAATTGGAAAATAAAGTGTTGAAGCCTCTACAAGAACTTGCCTGTTGAATCAGTTCCCTGCTCCAAAGTTTTGAAGGGTCCAGTGTCAGAGATATACTGACTTCACTAGTGGCAACAACATCTACGGATATTTCAAGCTCCTCAAATATAGAAAATACCTGGCCAAAAGAGTGAGGCACACAGGCAATGTTGATTATTAACAGTACCTAAATGATTATAGGCCACATTTAGGGTAGATAAATGCGCTGAAGATGTATATTCTTACCTTTGCAAGAAAGCCAACCTGACCAAGCATTCGAGTGCTTGCTATATCCAGCATGGTCACGTTGCGTTTCAGAACAATGCTCGTTAAAATTGACTGTAATATGAAAACGCATAAATTTTGGTTTTTCTCACATGAGCTGCATAAAAGGAAACACAAATTTGGAGTCTCTATACCTTGGTCATGTCTCTTGTTTTAGTGATAATAGTTCCAGGAGCTTTAGGGTTATATGAATTTTTCACCCTAACAGGAATCCCACCCTCCCTCGCTGGTCTCATTGACTGTGGGTGCAATACCTGCAGCAACAATTTTATATCTTTACTCAACCACTCGAGCATTGCCATTGTACAAATTTTCATGTAATAATGCTAATAACTGCACTTGAGTATTAAAGCATACAAGTAGAGTGGCACCTGTGCACCAAAATAAGCTAGCTCGGCTGCTTCATCGAACGTAAGATATGGTACTGGTGTAGCTCGTTTATAAATAGTTGGGTCACATGTTAGAACACCATCAACATCTTTCCACACCTACTCAATGAAAAAACAAACATCCATCAACATCTTTCAACTGAACAGAGATGTATGCAACGTTTTAGAAGAGATCTTTAAACTTTGAGGCTGTAGAAGAACCTGAATCTCTTTCAAGCCCAATGCTTTACCAATTGTGGTTGCCGTCAAATCACTGCCACCCCTACCTAAGGTAGTAACTGCACCAGTTTTCCAACCCTATAAATTGAATGAACTAATTAGGCAAACCACAAAAACTTGAATGAAAATTTTGGTTTTCTGTAGATTGCAAACAATTAGCAATACCTTCCCAAGGAAACCCGTTACAATAGGAACAGCAGGATCATGCACCCAATCATCATATAATCTCTTAGCAACAGCTGGATAAGTTGCTTCCAAGATATCCCCATTTGTGAAATCATCCGTTGTGATGAAACCAATTTCAAATGCATCGTACTGCAAAGTCGATAATCAACTTAGCTTTGTTTGCAAGCTGGATCAAAAGTCAACATCTCGACAATATGTCAACTAGAGTAGCAAAAATGCATGATTATGCGCAAGAAAGCTAAAAATGAAAGCTCAAACCAAGGCAAATTTAGCAAGCCAAAGAGATTCTAAGTTTGTGATCCTTGACAACCGAAACCAAACTCATATAAAAGTTTACTCCAGTTCAACGTATTTACATTTTCAACTTGTTTCTCATATTTTTATAAACCGAAAAACCATAACTGAGTTCGAGCCGGAATCCAGATTGAACATTTCCAGCCTACTTCATTAAGATATTTATTCTACTAATCAGTCAAGCACACAAAATATATATTTAGAAAAGAAAATTAAACTAATACTAAAATATGATGATGGACATACTTGGCGTGCTTTGACACCGATTTTATTAAGATAAGCCGCGAAAATCCTTGTGGACAAGCACTCTCCAAAAGAGACCAAGTAATCTCTGGTTCGAAGAGTCAACTCTTTCATCATAGCTATGCCTTTAAGGAGTTGCTCCAGTTCTTCTAAAAACGCTACAAAATGTATCCAAAATCAAAAACAGCAATGCCTATAGACTCTTGAATATTACCAAACTCATCACAAATGAAACATTTATGAAGCTACCAAAATAGCAAGAACGGAGCTCCAGGTGTTGCAAAGTCTACAAATTACACGAACAAATCAAACGATGCTTACACGAAACAATAGAGGGATCAATATCCAGCTCCTTCACTGTCCTGAAACAACACCAAAACTCATTCTTAAAACCAACATCAAGCAGGAAAATCGATACTCAAGGGTACAAAATTAGGAACAATTTCAGGAAACCAAAACCTGATATGCAATTCCTTTATAATGCTCAACTCCTTAATCTCAGATGCATTAGAAACACCACAACTCACAGCCTTCTCTCCCGCCTTCACTAGCACCAAATCAGAAAAATTTCAATCATACATTCAAAACATTTGCATAGAGAAGAAAAGGATAGAGAGATTTCAGCAATTACAAGCAAGAGATTGTTGGTAGTTTTCCCCATTGCAGAAAGAACAATGACCGGACTTTCTTCTGGAAATGTCAAAATCAAATCCGCAACTTCCCTCATTCTCTCAGCAGACGCAACCGAAGATCCACCAAACTTCATCACACACGTGAATCTCTTCTTCTCCACCTCTACCTCCGTCGTCGTCTCCCTAATCGCATCTGTCTTCTTCTCTTCCAAAACAGCTCGTACAGTTTTTACACAGCCTGTACTCAAAACCCTCCTTGGAATGGAGGAGCCATCTCCAATGGGTGCTAACAAGAATTTCCTCGTCGGACCATTGAGCGCAGAGAAATCGACACGAGTCGGAGAAATCGGTAGCGTCGGCGAGTTTCGTTGGTGGGTATGCGGCAATCTTGTAAAAGGTGCATTGCTATGACACCGAACCCTAGTAGCCGCCATTGGAGAAGAAGGAAGAAGAAGGAGGCTACGAATATTATTGAGAGGTTTCAAAACAAGAAGAAGAGAGAAATCGTACGGCCACTCATTGTCGAGTCGAGTCGCCAAAGACGGAAACTTTGAAACCCTTCTGTACCAAACGGTGTCGTTTTACCACCAACGATTGATTTGGTTGTTGTTGCCATAAAAGCCTGTAATATAAGTGGAGCCTTTGTGTTTCTCTTTCATTTCTTCTCAAAAAGTTTGCTTTTTGTACATTTTTCTATCAATCAACCATGACGATCCTCACTTTACAGTCCTCGTATAGCCCTTATCGAGTTCCGGTTACAAAGAACGCGAATTTCGATCAAATTCCGTCTTGGGTTTCTCTGAAATCGAGCACTTCTTCTGTTAAAATCGAGCATAAGCAAGGGCAAGTCGAAAATCTTCATTTGGTTTCGTTGTCTAAGCATGGGAAGCTCAACGAAGCATTTAAGTTTTTTCAAGAAATGGATAAGGCTGGAGTCTCCATCAGTCCCTATACTTACCAATGTCTCTTTGAGGCTTGTAGAGAATTGAGGTCTTTATCTCATGGGAGAGTCCTCCACGATCGTATGAGAATGGCTTTAGAAAATCCTTCTGCGACTCTTCAGAATTGTGTGCTACAGATGTATTGTGAGTGCGGGAGCTTAGATGATGCAGATAAGCTGCTCGACGAAATGTCTGAGTTAAACTCTGTCTCTCGCGTGACGATGATATCTGCTTATGCTGAACAAGGTCTTTTGGATAAAGCTGTTGGTTTGTTCTCTAGAATGCTAGAGTCAGGAGACAAGCCTACTTCTTCTGTGTATACTACACTCTTGAAATCTTTGGTAAATCCTAGTGCTTTAGATATTGGTAGACAGATTCATGGTCATGTTATATGTGCTGGGTTATGTAGCAACGCATCTATAGAGACTGGGATCTTGAATATGTATGTGAAATGTGGTTGGTTAGTGGGTGCTAAGTTAGTGCTCGATCAGATGGCAGTGAAGAAACCAGTGGCTTGGACGGGATTGATGGTAGGTTATACTCAAGCTGGAAGAGCAAGAGATGCTTTGAAATTGTTTGTGGATTTGTTAAAGGAAGGTGTTGAATGGGACAGTTTTGTGTTTTCAGTTGTTCTTAAAGCATGTGCTTCTCTTGAAGAGCTTAATCTTGGCGAGCAAATTCATGCATGTGTCGCTAAGCTTGGACTGGAATCTGAAGTCTCAGTGGGAACTCCACTCGTTGATTTTTACATCAAATGTTCCAGCTTTGAGTCTGCTTGTCGGGCATTCCGAAATATTTCTGAACCAAATGATGTCTCCTGGAGCTCGATCATTTCCGGATACTGCCAAATGAGTCAATTTGAGGAGGTTATTAAAATTTTCAAGTCTTTGAGAAGCAAAAATGCGGCGGTTCTAAATTCGTTTACATATACTAGTATATTCCAAGCATGTTCCGTACTTGCAGATTGTAACATTGGTGGCCAAGTCCATGCAGATGCTATAAAAAGAAGTCTGATCGGATCTCAGTATGGTGAAAGCGCTCTCATTACAATGTATTCAAAATGCGGATGCTTAGATGACGCCCATGAAGTCTTTGAGTCAATGGACAACCCTGACATTGTTGCTTGGACATCTTTTATATCAGGTCATGCCTACTATGGAAATGCCTCTGAAGCTCTGAGATTGTTTGAGAAAATGGTAAGTTGTGGCATGAAGCCAAACTCTGTTACATTTATTGCGGTTTTAACCGCCTGCAGCCACGCGGGGCTTGTTGCACAGGGCAAGCATTACTTGGACATGATGCTTCGAAAATATAATGTGGCTCCAACTATTGACCATTATGATTGTATGATCGACATATATTCCCGAGCGGGACTGTTAGACGAAGCTCTCAAGTTTATGAAGAATATGCCTTTTCAACCTGATGCAATGAGCTGGAAATGCTTTCTAAGTGGGTGTTGGACCCACAAGAATCTTGAACTGGGCGAGATTGCTGGTAAGGAACTTCGCAAACTTGATCCAGAAGATACAGCTGGATATGTTCTACCGTTTAATCTGTATAACCGGGCTGGAAAATGGGAAGAAGCTGCTGAAATGATGAAACTAATGAATGAGAGGATGTTAAAAAAGGAACTGAGCTGCAGCTGGATCAGAGAAAAGGGTAAGATTCATCGGTTTATAGTGGGTGATAAACACCATCCACAAACTCAGGAGATCTATGAGAAGCTCAAGGAGTTTGATGATTTTATGGAAGGCGATGTGTTTCAGTGTAGTATGACAGAAAGAAGAGAGCAGCTTCTTGATCATAGTGAGAGACTTGCCATTGCGTTTGGGCTGATATCAGTGACTGGCAATGCCCGTGCACCTATAAAAGTGTTCAAGAATCTACGGGCATGCCCAGATTGCCATGAGTTTGCAAAGCATGTGTCTTTGGTTACAGGACGCGAAATTGTCATCCGAGATTCAAGAAGGTTTCACCATTTCAAGGAGGGACACTGCTCTTGCAACGATTACTGGTGAGTACCAACACTTTAGTGTCTGTATCAGTAACACTTGATCAGGCTGTAGATACTTTAAATTGGAGATTAATCCAACAACAATGAGTCTGCAAATTGAGGGTAAGAGCGAGCAAACGTGGATATATTATATGTCAAAAGTAGTGCGTGTAATACAATTCTTCGGTTTACAAAACTGGATTAACATTTTCCTGACTGCAAAGTACTCGAATCGTACGGAAAGAAAGCACATACAAAATATACAGTACTGTTAAAGCTGGGGTAATACGACTGTTTTGGAATCCCCAGGACCCAAGGTCATGACTTACTGGTTGGACCTGGAGGCTTCCCACAATCTACGTTCTATCCGCAGCTTTCTTAGCTCTGTTAGCCCTTGCTCAACTGAAAATTAAAACTAACCAATTTAGTGATTCTCTTATGGGTGTGCTGGAGGACCCCCCTTGGTCCTTTTTTGGCTGAAAGGAATCTGGTAAGTTAGAATGTACCTTTGATAGCGTCATGTGAAGATGGAGAGTGTGCACTTCTGCTGATCCAGAATCGAAGACGTTCCCTTGCAATATCCACTTCTATGCCAAGGGATAGGGCCCTTCTCCAAAAGTATGTAAGCCAAGCCTGCCAAAAGTTCCAAAGGATTTATAAGACCAAGGATTTGATCCAAACGATACATAGAAGAACAGAAAACTACACAAAAGGGAACATATAGCAGGGATCAGAACAACGAAAAGGCCATGAGAGAAAGCGAGAAAGAGGTTGTGATTCTGTACCTCCTTGAAGAGAACATCTTCAGACTCTTCGTGACTCAGCTCTGCAAAGGAACACAGGCTGAGGTCAGAATTATCCTCACGAATAACAAGAATTGTTTGCACTCTTTGTAGAAGTAGTATATGACATGTCAACAGAATACTGACATTCAATTTATGTATTCCATAGTCCTAAACTTATCAAGAGATTGTCATTGTAACTTCGCTGATTATGTTTAACTCCATATGTTGAATTTCATAACAGCAAGATGTTGACATAGAAATTCAGTGATATAAGCTAAATAAACTTACCAAGTGTCTCCATATACTTGGGACCACCTGGTGATTTTAACTCTGGAAGGAAACGACCAGAAAAAACATCAATTGCAAATTTAAGAAACATAGACACGTCCGATGCGACAGTAAATTACATAGTCAAGAAGAGCTTTTACAGATGCTCACCAGAATCAGATTGTCGAGCAGCATTGGCCAACCTTAGCTGGGCTAATGTGATAGTAATGGCAACTTCAACCTTCAAAAGAACAAGTAAATTCCATGAGAAATATGAAAGAGGGGCGCATGAACCCAGAACGAAAGTGGATGAGAATAAACCTTTAAAGAAGTTAGCTCCTTTAGACCCATTTCCACAGAGAGCATACTTTCAATATTTCCCTCTCCTGTCAGATCATTTATATCTTGAACGAGCTGGCTCCTCTTCTCGTTCTCGTCAGAATCTGGTCAGATGTTTTTCATAGCCAATACATAAATATACAGTAATGAGAAGTGACAAACAAAATTATAGAATGCTATCGCAAGAGATAGCTTAGTAACATGACTGAGTAATTGCTTGCCTTTTTCCCAACTTTCTTCCTTAGCCTTCTGACCAGCTGATAACACAATTTCAAAAGGAAGAGGTGCCAGAGATGACCAGTATTCGTACTTGGAAGTAGCAATATCTGAACATATGCCTGAAATGCAAATATGCACAGATGTCAAGAAGCAAAGATAAATACTAGCATAAAAGTTCCAGGTATGTCATTAAACAGATACGCTTGTTACCCCTTACCAAATCTGGCAGCTAATCCCCAATACCGAGCTAGCCAGCACCGCTTGAGAACAACTTCCTCCTGGAAATTATACAAGGGTGTGTTTACTTAAACGCTACCATAAGCTTATGTGTAGCTGTGCAAAAGCATGAAGACAAACCATCTCTTTTTGGGTCAATATCATTCTATGCGTCATCGTTCGTAGAGCTTTGACTTCAGTCTCTGCTCCTTGAAGTTGTGCTACTACAGCAGCGGCCTCAAGTTTTGCTTTCTGAATCAAAGTGAAACATAGAAGATATAACATTTCTATGTTTTCATTTATTAGCACGTAGCACCTCATAGTAAATGTAACACATGGACAAAAATAGTGCCTACCTCTACTTGAGACCGAAGAGCAGTAGTCTCTTTATCAGTCCCTTCTCTATTCAGCCTTGCATCTTTAAGGGCGGCCTGTCATAGAGTGAGTGTTGGTGAATCTAAAAGCCAGAACAAAATCTTCATATTTCGAAACAAATCCACCACGTAATAGTAAATCATGAGGAGCCTCGGACTTTGGAATACCTCTCTTTGACGCAAAGCAGCTTCTTTTCTGCAGCATGAAACAAAATACATTCATGTAAGCATTTCAATCCAACAAGAAAAACAAAAACTGGCAATAAATTGTATTTGATATTGACTACCTGCTCAGAAGTTTAGCTTCCAAGGATACACCTTCTCCCAAAGAAGTCACCTAAAGTTTTTCTAAAGGGTGAGGAACAGTCTTAAGAAAACAAAAAAATAATTATGCATGCAGGCAAGTTTATTATCATTGCTCCCAATTACCTGTTTTTCAAGCTCTCTCACCCTGGCTTCTGCTTCCTTGCATCTCTCATCCTCAAGCCTAAGCTGTTAATAAGCTCAAACATTAATAACGTTACTCTGGAGATAGATAAAACCCAAACAAAGAGAAGACTTTTCACCTTTTCAAGAATATTGTCATTCTCCTCTTGCAGCATATCGAGCTGCGATGTAAAAGAACTGTCAGTTTTCACCTAAGAACTTCTCCTTAACATATCAATTCATAAGAAAAAGAAAAGAAGAACTAGCATACTTCATCGCGAAGTGCGGATGCTTCATGCTGATCTTTCGAATCTCTTGCATTAAGATGCTCAATATCAGCTAAAACCCTACAGTGAAAAACAGATTCCAGTCTTCAAATACAAACTCAACTAGTTGATAACACGAATATATTTTCGGAAAGTCCTTCTTCACACCTCTTTTCAGTCTGTTGATTCTTAGGAATTCCAACTGGTGATGGATTAGTAGATTGATTCCTTTGAGACAGTTTACTTGGCGGGACAGGCGGTTGTGATGCACGAACAGACACAGCTGGTGAGTTCCGAGATACCTTGTAATTTCCCAATCACACAACAATTATCTAATCAGAACACCATCCTTAATAGTTTCCCTTAATACATTCCCAAAATTTCAATAACCAAGTCTCAATCAATATCTACATTCCAAAATTGGAAACTTTGAAAAATGAGATCAAGATCAAATTTTGGCAAATTGGGTCATCAAATTACGGATTTTGTATACTATTCAAGCAAAAAAAGGGATCGAATTTACCGCAGGAGAGGAAGATCTGGAGATTATGGGGGGAGGAAGAACAACAGAAGAAGCAGCAGGTTTAGGTTTAGTAGTTCCAGAAGAAGCATTATTTCTCGTGAAGGAGAGAGGAGGAGGAGGAGCACCATATCGGAAACCTAGATCATCACCACCGACTTCGTCGTCCTCGTCGTCGTCTTCGTCATCGGCGGAGGTCTGAGAAGCCATGACTTTAGCAAGTCTCTGAGCAGCAGCTTTAGCTGCTACGTTTTGTGCTCGCTTGACGTTAGAAATTCCGGTGACGGAAGAAGATCGAGCGTGGTGATGACGCGCCGGAGAAGAAGGAGAGACGGCGGCGACATTGGTATTTGAGTCGCCGCTCCATTGACGGAAGTAGCTAGGGCTTTCGGTGCGTGCTCGCTCCATTAACGGAATGTGACGTATGCGAGAGCTGAGTCGCGAGAAGAAGAGAGAGATGCAGAAGTAGATCTTCTTGGTGATGGTGATTATGGAGTAAGACAAAAGACAAGTTTGTTTTTTTTGTATTAAATTAAAAAAAAAAGTTTGAAGAAGAAACAAGAGAGAGTTGAGTAAGTCTACTTTGGTACTTACAAATAGTAAAACGAAAATTAACAAAAGCCTAATTGCTTAACGAAAAATGTCTTCTAGGCAAGTGGGTTAATTGCAACGTTTTAGACCCGGACCGGACCGGACCGGCAATCGGTTGAACCGCGATCCTGTAAAGTTTCCGGTTTTGGTTTCATTGAATATCCGGTGTGTTCTTGAACCGTTTTAGCCTAGAAAAAACCGCTTAAATTCGATGAACCGGAGAAAACTCGATGCGGACGGTCTCCAGTTTAAATAATAACGAAAAGTTTATGATTTTCTATGGATGATTCTCTTTGCATCAATGGGATATTATTTTTGACAAACAAAATATAGTTTGTTTTGCATCAATGGGATATGATTTTCCATGGATGATTCCTTATGCATCAATGAAAAATGAAGATGCAGAAAGATGGGTAAAACCAAGGTCGGTTGTGACGTGGTGTAACTGGTGCATTTGCACCATGTTCAACTGATTTTTACGATTTTTTACATGGGTTTACAGCATTTTTTAAAAATATAGAGGTTTTTCAAAAGTTTTATTAAAGTTTATGATGTTTTTTGCAATTTGTGCACTATGTTAACAATTGAATTGGGCCGGGCCTGGGTAAAACCGTAGAAGAAAGAGAAGAAGAGGCGGCAGCCAAAATAAAAAGATATAATGACCTTTTTTTGCATTTATTAGGTAATATCGCAATAGTTGTATTTATAATATTTTTAATCATTTGTATTATTATTATCATTTCTGATTATTAAAAATTAATAAATTTTATGCTAAAAAGTTTTATAAAATAACAATCTAAAAATACAAACTCACTAGAACATAGATTATTATTATTATTATTATTATTATTATTATTATTATTATTATTATTATTATTAAAAGTTTATTGACTCGCGGTTGATTCGGGATTGACTCGGTTCAACCGAATGATCCGGTGACCCGAATAACATGCCGGTTTCCTATCCAGATCGAGTTTAATAATATTGGTTAATTGTAAAATTGCAACAAACAAAAAATAATCTTTGAACTTTCTATTGTTTTGCAAATCCACCATCCACATGTGACATGCGAAAAATGCAAGTCAATCGTTCAATGCACATTTAACTTTGCAATATAGCATGTGGTTATCGAATCGTTGTATATTAATGACAGAAAGCAAATCTCTTAGTTTACATTGAGGAAATAAAAATTTATATTCCGATCGGTTATTTAGTTTGAAAAAGTGTTGTGGTTCAACCGATCATTTATTATCAATCAGACGAACATTAAATTATATTTTGATATTTCTATATAAAAAAATCTAAACTTTTTAAACTATTATTTATATGTTAAATTATATTTTGATATTTCTATATAAAAAATATTTATTATTCAACCGTTTGTAATCAATCATAACTATTTTTGAACCGTTCGTTTCAACTCAACCGCATTCTTTATTTTGTCATTTATAACTATTTTTTTTAACAAACTCAAAAATTCTTTAACCAATTTGTTTAAATGTCATAACCAATAGAAACCTTGCTTTTTTATTTTCTCAACTACAACAATAAGATAGACTAGAAATCAACATCAAACTTTGTGAGATCCCATGGCCATTTCTAAATTTTATGCCCTTTGAGATCAAATGTTATTTTTATAATTGGAATATTTAAAAATTGATTTTGAGTACTGGAAGAGTTTATGAGCCTCGAAAACTTCAACAGTTTGACAAAAATAAGAAACTATAAAATCAACTAGTAATTGGTATACTTGCCGCTTGAAAATTGGATATTGGTGCATTTATATTTTTGGTTATTTGTGAGAATATGATTTCACCTACTTGTGTGAATGGGCATAATAATGATATTTGTACGTTACAGCAAGTTCAGGGCCGGGGATAAATAGGTAACTGCTTGACTTTTTCATGCAATTCAAGGTGAACTGCTAATTCAGCTTGGCAATTTCTCCTTTTTTGCTTGTCAAAAGTTACAAATTTAGCTAGAGTTCTTGTAAATTATTTTTGCTTGATTTTGGTGGGCTTCTCAAAAACTTTGATAGAAAGTTACACAGCCTTTATATATTGCATGGTTAGGGCTCAAATTACAAAACTCGTACGGCTATATCTGTAGTTTAGTAGTCTGTTTAGAAAAACACAATCTCAACGGGCCGATGATATTGGCTACTCGCAGACCTAATCCAGTTTGACATTGAGTTAGTTTGGTGATAGGCCCAATCAGGCCCAATACAAAGTCAAAACATTAAACATTTTTTTTTGGGTTTGCCAAAAGCATTAAACATTTAAGAACATAAAGCACCAACATACATATATTAATTATGTAAAAAAAATCAGTGACCTAGCAATCGTAGTAGTAACAGCATGAAAAAATTATGTATATAAATATTTAAAATACATTTTTCATACGTTAAAGTTACTCGCAACCCCAGAAGATACAACAATAAAAACATCAATCGGGGCATGCATACTCCTACCGAATTAGAGACTCTTTTCATTCTTGATCATTCGACAAATCGCACCCCAAAAAAAAGCCTTAAGGGAAAATAAATAATCGAAACCACCCACCAAAGAAAGGAAGAAGATGGGAAAAAACAATTGAAGAAAGTAGGCTCTTGAGTTAAATAAAAAAAAAGGTGGGCAGTTGATTTTTTATTGAGAATGATATGGTGTTAATAAATAAATAAAATAGAGAGGAGAAATATATATATTAAGAAAGAGTCCTACCATAATGGAGGACCATGAGATGATCAGAGGAAGATGAGTTTGGAAGCAAAGTAAGGTTTTGTGAGTCTCTGGTTCCTCTCCAGATCGCATCTCTCACGTGTTGTAATGTCAACACTGGCTCCAGTTCTTGCCCTCTGCATCTTATCTCTACCTGCTTTTCATTTTATTTTTTGTAAATTATCCAACAAGAACAAAAACATACTATTAGTCTCCTATGCTTAATAGTGCCATTAACATGTTAATCACAATCAGAATTAACTAGGCGATCAATAATAAAGGGGAAAAACATACCAAATGTAAGAGGTCTTAATTTTGGTGATTGCACAAATAAATGACTTTGTATACTTAATATTTATGGTCAATTAGTGATCATTAATATATAAAATATTAATTTATAGAAGTTTTATTATAGGTTTAAAGTAAAGGGATAAATATTTTTATTTTTTTCCGACATCATTTAGGGGGACAATACTTCATTTATAGCCAAGTAAATCTTGTAAAACATAATAACATCTAGAATCGAACTCTGGTCGAAAAAATCGCAGAGATGAACATATATATAACTACTTGATTAAATGCATTTCTCGACTATGGATTTTTTTTTGTGTGTAAAAAACACAAACAAACACTAGTTTTCTTCATAATTTCATGTTTAACTCTATACAACATGTTGTTTAGAGTACTAGCACCTCAATGAAATAGTTTAAGAAAAAAAATTGATGGTTATCTACCTATTTAATAAATCTCCTAATATGGTTATTTGCCTAAATTATCCTTTAATTATCTAGGTAGGTATATGAGTATATATATAGTGATATTTGATTGGATGTCAAATGTAATAATAATAGTGGAATAAATCGGGTTTTAATGAGATCATTGCTTCGTATGAGTGACGGAGACAGAGTGATGGAAATCCACGTGTCACGGTGGCTACGCAATGCCGTAATTATGTAATCTCTACTTTACTTCTAAGAGATTCCTGATTTTCTAACACAATGCTTTCTAAAGAACGAGCAACACCAACAATGACACCACCACTTATTTTACATATATATAATAAAGAGAAAATAAAGAAAACTATGCAACACATATTCACATAATAATAATCTATACAATTTACTTGATAACTTAATTTGAATGGTACCCACGATGTCCAAATCTTAATCATTTTGTGGCCTACCCTTTTTTCTACCCGTAATGTATATTGCAATGACTCTTCCAAATAGACATTTAAGTTTCTAGTATTCAACTCGTGGTAAAGAATATTTCACAAGTCCATTTTATATTTTTGATAAAAGAAAAGTCCATTTTAGGTAAATAGTTCGGTAAAATATGAAAAACTGAGTATTTCAAATGAATAATCAAGTGCACACAAAGAAAATTTAAACTTTAGAAAAACTAAGTTAATCTCCCACTATCATTTATTCATTTTGCTCTTACTCTTTATATCTTTACTCTTACTATATTTGCTAGTTGTAAAATGAAAAATTTACGGTGCAAAAGGAAAAAGTGGTTGCAGATAAATTGAACAATATAGTATATATAAAGATAATGTGCTGGAATATAAATGTTGATTATATTGTAAAGAAAAGGTGATTTCTAAACGGAGGAAACTCAATGGAGACACTACCCCATGAAAACTTCACCATCATCTCATGCACGTCTTCTCTTTACGTTTTGCTGACTAAGGTTTACAACCCAAAAAGTATTTTAACTCACGCATTTGTGTGTTTTTTTGTAAGTGGGATTATATATAAAAACTAATTTATAATGGTTGATGCTGTTATACGTTCTATTATATACCTAAAACATACCAAATGGTTACCGTCTATGGTTGCTATAAATTATCCTTGTTCTTTGGTTAGCATTATACAACAATTAGGGTATGAAAAATAAACAATATGAAAGTGGTGTTCAATCTCACATAGTCACATATCAACATCAAGATATTTTTATTTTAATTATTAAGGACCCACATACATATATAAGGAATTAATGTAAAAATAAATATAAAATAGGGACCATAAAAGTCGTAGTCGGATATGCATATATGTTAAAATGTTTTGCATGCATCGCATCACTAACTTAAAAGGGTATCATGTTCATGGCTTCCATATCTGCCCTTTAGTGCCATTTTGTTCCTTTTTAAATTGCAAATTTCTTTCAGCAAATTGCAATGATTCTGTTATTGAAGGCGACTTCATGCATTGCTTTTTCCCGACGTAAAATACATTATTTATTCATTATATATACATAGGTGACATATATGATATATATATATATATATATACATGCCACTATATATGTCGCATACGAGCTCATTAATAAAGGTTTTAAACCCAAACATTTAATAGCGTATACATACTAGCTAAAAGCCTAAAACATTTTTTTTGTTTTTGAGAAAAAAAAAACTATTATGAAGTTCTGAGCGACTTAGGAGCTGCATGTGTTATATATATATTATGAAGTTCTAAGAAAGCAAAGAAAATAGATAAATATAATGTATAAAATTTTAGGAAATTTGATTTGATCAAAATGTGTTTTTTGGTAGATTTTCATATTCGACTGAAAGGATTAGATTGTAAACACAATGAGTGGGAAAAAGAAAACAAATTTTTTTTTTGAAATGTAAAACTATTTAAAATACTTTGCAAGCTTTGTAATATTGCTGAATATATATTATTCAAACGTTGTTGGACTCCACAGTTCAAGAATATCCCAAGGAGTCCATTGACACTGACTAGGGTTAGACATATGTTTGGTCCAAGAAAAGTCGAGAATGAAATTAATTACATGCGATTCTCGGTACACATGTAAGTGAATAAAGCACGAAAATGAAGATATATATATATATATATATATATATATGTGTGTGTAATTTTCGAAATCAATTGAAAAATCGTAATTATATTCTTTATAAATTAGCTAGCTAGCTAATTATGCGAAGGGAATGTAATTTTGAGGAAATTTGCAAGATAAAAGTTTTCGATACCAATGTAAATATTATAGAAAAAAAATATAAAAAATAAGTTAATCAAACAAATTTATGCTGATAAAGACACAACGAGTGATTCGAAACAAAAGGAAAACCATCTAAAAATTAGAAGTTGATGGAAGATGAAGAAAAATATAAGAAAGTGCAGCACTTAGAGAGGATAGAGTATGATTGATGTGTGAGAGGCTTTTCAAGCACCAAATTCATTAGGGGTTTGTGAAGATAGGGTCCTACACGAAACACTAACAAACAATTAGCTAATAAAAGGAACTGTTTGTGTTGATGAGCCATTTCTAACATAAGCATGACGGTTTCGCTAAGCCTCGGTTCTCATTTTGATTACATATGTGGAAGAAAGAAAAACAAAAGAATTGCCTATAATTTGTGAAATTATATTTTTAATTCATTTTTCTAAGCATATATAACTTAATATTTTATATGCTAACCGTACTCTATTACTCCTGATAACATTTTATAATATTTAATGACTACAAAATAATTTCTTTTTGGGATCTTTCATCTATATATCAAAGGTAGAAGAGTAGAACTATAGTCTAAAATACAGAATTCATGGGGAATTTATAAATTAATGAAAACAGCATTCTACAAAAATATAATTAGAAACAAGTTAAGGATCATTTTTAAAAACAAACCAGATATAACTTTTGGAATACTAGTTTTATGACTTTTATCTTCTTCTTTTTTTGAAACTATCTATAAAAATTACAACAAAGTATTTTATAAAAAAATATTAAAAACGAGCAACGAGTGTTGTAGGCTCATTACCAAATAAAGTGCTGAAATATGTTTTATAGAGTACTTAATTACGATTAAAAATATAATAAAACAGAAAGTAATTATCAACATATGAGAATTTCTTTATTTATTTTATGGAATGAAGAACGAGTTGACAAAACAATTCATGTGGCGCAAAAAGAAATATGAAATTTATGAAATACTTTTTAGCTTTAAAGGCTTTTGTTTTCTTACGTCTAAAAAGTCAATGTAAACTTAAAAAGAGGGAGAAAGACAAAAATGGAAGAACAATGCCTCCACGAAGTCAGATTATGGCTGCCTAATCATTGCATTCATATTTATTATTCACTCTTGATGCCTATGCCCTACCCAAATCTATTATTCACACACATTCACATCATTATATATATATATATATATATATATATATACCACACAATATATACGGATGAACATAATTGAAATTTAATTAATGATCATCATAATAAAAGAATTACAGCCCATGATGACTTTGTAGACGTAACCTTGTTCTGGTAATGGATTTAGTATGTATACCCCTTAAAAAGTTGTAAAATAATCAAAGCAACCCTTTCAGATAATAGTTTATAGATTTATAATGATCAAATTCTGCTATATAAGTTAAATTTTATATGAAATCTGATTCATATAAAATATTTGGTCAAATATGTACCTCATATATTAAGTTTCTTGATATATGCATTAAAATGCTATTATTTACATTACTTGACACATGCATTAAAATGATATTTAATGATAAAATTGTGCTATATAACCTAAATTTTATATGAACTAATTGATTATTAATATAAAAAATTTAGTCAATCTCTTATATATTATTTGAAGAGTGATTTATATAAAATTGTGACATGGCTTGTATAGGTTATATATAATAGATTTATTTTATCTATATGATGTACTAATTGATCATAATCACTGTTATCAAAACAATTGTGACATGGCTTGTCAAAATTGTGATATGACAGTTTTGAATTATTTCTTATATATTAATTGGAGAGTGATTTGTGAGAAGATGTTTATCTGTCATCTCCACAATCACCTCACCAAAACAATTGTGACATGGCTTGTCAAAATTGTGACATTGCAATTTTGAATCAATAATAAAATTTTCTACAACTAAATTTATAATTGTTTTCATAAATAAATCAAAAAAATTTTTAATTAATATATTATCAAATTTTTGTTTTTATTTTAAAATTATATAAAAATTTGGTTTCTCATGTAAAAATAGTTTAGAAATTGATTATTATAATAATAATATTATAAAATTTTTTTATAGAATATATATTCTTTTTGAAAATAATAATAAAGACTTACCAAATTTTTAAAAGCGATTTTGATATGTTTGTGAAAAAAAATTCGCAAGTTTATAACAACAAATATAATTATTCTTTTGAAATATTTTTTTAACACAAAACAATTTGAAAATAATAAAAATATTTTTTAATTTGAAAACAACAATTTTTTTAATCTGTGTTTCATTTATAAAATTTATGATTATATTTTAATATTTTAAAATATTAAATAATTTATTTTTATTCTACTTAATATATTCGGACAAACCAAATTTGACATGGTTTTTTAAATTCTAATGTATTAAATTATTATACATTTTAATTTGACACGTTTACACAAATAAAATAATTAAATGGTAAAACTAAATTTCTGAAATTCATATATTAATAAAACGATATTATTGACCAAAAAAATTAACAACAAAAAAATCAATAACAAGGTCTATAATAAAAATCAAAACAACTATTTATTTTACATTTTTAAAGATTAAAAAAAACATATAAATAATTTATCCGCGTGTATGCAGGAGAATCACCTACTATGTATTTTATATATCTGAGTTTATGTTATTTTCCTTTTGCACTATTATTTAAGAGAAATGGACTATAAATAAACAGCTTGTCAATGATAACTTGGTTAAATTATATGATATGGATATATCACATATGTAACGGTTATTAGAGTACAAAGATATGCACACCCACATATAATTTTATATTGATTGCCTCAATCTCGATATCTGTCATACTTCATGGCATGGCTTAATGCAACAAGACAAAAAACTTAGTGATTGATTAAATTTTAAACATTTAGTTGACCAAAATATCATAATTTAATTTATCTGCGTTCCAGATTAATTAAGTTTAATAGACCCCTAAGCTTAGAATGTTATTCAGGAAAACATGCTTTTGAGTTACAACCAAACGTATTTTCCAAACAATAGAATATCATCTCAATTAAACTTTATTATTCTCCTTTGTTCTGCGTGCAATTTATATACTTAGAAACACGTATATAGGCTAGATTTTTAGAAAAGTGTATTCAAAAGTCTCATGCAACGTCCAAAAGATTCATTTGTGTGGCTTTCAAATATGTTGTTAAATATTACAAGGAAATGAAAAAAGAGGAAATGCTTACGTGAATATTCAAAGCCATGTTTCATCGTTTGGTAATTATCAAAAGCACACCATTAACAACGTTCCATGCACATTATAGTTACTGAAATATCGATAAAATCTAGCATAGAAAAGAAGTCTCGGTTCTTTTTTAAATGATTCTTTGGCAATAAAAATTGTAATTATTAATTCAGGGATCCTAAAAGTATAGCGTATTATGGGTTCGCGAGCGCATAAATGCACACATATCAATGATTAAAATTTGCACGAGAAGCATAGTACCTAATTTTAGGGATTGAATTCAATGTCTTTCATCGAAAAGTAAAAGGAAAGGACACTTTTTGTTTCGTAAATTCAACTATCGTAAGATTTTCAGCATGCATATGAATGATATGAAGTTACTTTATTGTACCCATCATTTGAGATAATAACTAGCTATAGAAGAAGCGTGCGATATAGCTAGCAATAAAAACAGTTAAAACGTATATATATAATTATATATACATGCATATATTTATCATATGTCATTACTCATGTACGTATAAGTATAACGTATTACGTATGTGACATGCATATATACATTATACAATTAGTTTCGATGACCTGCGTTTTTTCTAATGATACGGTATATATGACGTCATAATCAGTACTATCTCTCCAAACTAGTTGAGCTTTTTGCTTTTTTGAGCTATTATTGTTTTGGTTATGTGAGTTTGTTCTTCATTTTCGAATGTGATTACACTTAAAAACTTCAAAAAGAAATGATTTTTGGTTCTACAATCTCATAAACTAGATACGTAACGTGCAAATAACATTTTAAAACGCAAACAAAGATGTTTGGATTTGTGAAAACAAAAAAAACAAAGATGTTTGCATTTGAAGAAATTGGATTCCATAAATTAATCTGTGGTATATATAGGTTGGTTGGTGGATATTGCCATATATATAATAGAAAATATGTAAAAAAGAAATGAATTAAAAGGGTGCACTCATCTCTAATGAGAATATGATCACGATAGGCACTAATTAATAGATCGACCGTTAATCAATTACCCCTGAACTATAAAAGGGAACAAATAAGACAAAAAGTCGGAAAAGGTTATAAATCAATTTATGGATAATTAAGCATATAAAAACAAAGAAAGAGCAAAACAGCTTATACCTAGCAACGACATCTACTTGTGACCTAATTAACATGAATACACTTTTGTAGCAATTTAGCTCCGATGTTACTGTCATGTTCCTCAGAACACCAACCCCCATGAATATACCCTTTCCACGTTTTCTTCTTTTCTTTTACCAATATGTTTCTATTTTATCGTACTATTTTCATCATCTTTTTATGCTTAAAAGGAATTTATGTAACGTTTTAGATTTTCTTTGATTTTTTTTAAGGAAAAACCTAAGGAGTTTGTAGTTACGGCAAGCAACGTGTACATGGAATCTAGAAAAATAAAGTTCAAGGAATGGAAATTTAAAAGAGATGTGATTGAGATGAGAAAAAAAAAACCTGGGATTCGTGCTCCAATCGCAACTTATTCACCAAATATTTCATCAATAGTCGAACAGTCATCTTCCCGTCCCTACCAAATCCAAGAACACCAAAATTAATTAGCCATAATTAAACCTTTGGATAAAAATTAACGTCGTTTATGTATAGTTCTTATTGATTAGCTAGCTAGTTGGATAAATAATGAAAAATGATAGAATCCTAGTAGTACTTACTTGATTCTCAAGTAGCTCTTTGGTATCTGAGGCAAGAATGGTTCTACTGTCCTAAAACGTTCACCAAAGACAACCAAGAACTTAAAATTTATAAGATTTAGTCGTAAAGAAACACCTAATGATTGAAACCAAGGATATGAATCTTGCAAATCCGATTTGTTATAAATTTTGAACTTTTGTATTGTAATCAAGAAATTATGGACCTTACATAACATAGTCTATAAGAAGTTAGATATGTATCACTTACTGGTTTTGAGAAGCTTGAAGGAGGAACCAAATGCCGGAATGGGGTCGTCTAGGAGGATCAATGACTCGAAAACTCGAGCTTGGACCAGCCACAACATCCGGATTATTATTATTCCCTATAAAATGCGGTTGAAAATTGGAGCGACCAAAGTACGGTCCCATCAATGGCATCATCAAAGAAGCAGATGATGATGATTGTGTTAGGTTTTGTGGGACAAAAGGGGTTCTAAACGCAGCCGCAGCGGCAGCCGCAGCAGCAGCCCAAGAACCTATCATCTCCTCGGGTCTTGTAGGGAACATCAATGGACTAATCATCATTCCTCCTCCGGATTGATGTTGAAAGAGAGATGATAATGGAAGACCAACTTGATCTTCTTCTCTATTTGAACCACCAGAGAAAAGGTTAAGCTCCAGAAAAGAATCTCTCGTAGCCGTTGGATCGGTTTGATGTTGTTGTTGCCGATGGTCTAGATCCGGTTTAACTTCTTCCTCGTGACCTACGCTTAACCGGAGCCAACCTTCTTGTCTCATCTCATGATCTTCGGCTTCCTTCTTGTTATTATTATTGTTATTGCTATTGTTGTCGTTGTCTTCGTCCTTGGAGCTTAACCTAGAAGTAGTACTCCTAGGCTCTTCTTGATCGGCCATGAAACTACAATCTCTCCTACAAACTTGGTGATGATTATCTTTTACCTGATCAGATTCTAAGCGGTTAATGTCTTTGTTGTTGTTGTTGTTGTCGTCCTCACAGACGGCAGAGAAATGGTGAGTTTCTTGTAATAACCTCATAAAAGCAAAACTGTCACATGGAAGAAGAAGCGTTGAGGAGGAGGAGGAGGAGGAGGATTCAGCAGAAGGAACCATGGCGGAATCCGGTGACCGGAAAAGCCAAAGAAAGCCGGAGAGGAGCGAGACAAACCGTTATTGATGATCTCAACATGAGGGGAGACGGAGGAGAGGAGATAAATTAGGGTTCTTTAGATAAAGAGCAGAGATCGAGAAGTCGAGGTATGGTCGGAGACCGAAGAAGTCATGGAGCTAGCCAGAGAGAGAGAGAGAGAGTATGTGTGTCTTAATGATAGGAGAGGACAAGAGGAGGGGGAGGATAAATTCTGCAAATCTCACTTTCATTAATTCTCTTTGTTTGGAATATTGTGGAAATAAAATTGTTGCAGAGAAGAGAGAGAGAGAGAGAGAGAGAGAGATGTCAATCTTGAAATTATAAGGAGTAATGGGCACTAGGTATGTGAAAAGCTTCTTATGCGGTCAATCTCGGTACATGTATTTTAGTATATTATTATACACATACAAACTTATTTTCTTTTTTCATCACCACATAAAACATGGCTTTAAAAAAAGGAATATTTTGGGTAGCGAAACTCATATTAGTTACAATGTGATCTATGAAGGGATTATTTGGATATTTTTGTCATGTTACGCAGAATGATAATCATGATTTAAACTGTAATAAGACTATGCTTGCGATTTATATGGTGTGAATCATGAACCATTGTATAGTATTTTTTGTTGTTTTTATATTTTTTCCGTTTCAAAATATAAGTTGTTTTGGAGGTTTTGTTTTGTTTCAAAATATAAGTTGTTTTGACAATCCTAAGTACTTTTTAACTTTATTGAATATTGTGTGACCACTAGTATTTTGCAGTTTTTTGTGTGATTGGTCAAATTATTTTTATTAAATATATTAAATGATACTTTTTAGTAGAAAAATAGTTTCTTAATATGCGTGTTTTTAGCTAAAACAACTTATATTTTGAAACAGAGGGAGTATTACTTAAGTTCATATTATTTTTGTGCATGAACAATGCTAGTCTATACTATATATTAATTTATCTTTCTAGTTTTATCGGATGTTTCGAAAAAGAATAATATATTTCCAAATCTTAATTGAGAAACACAAAATATTTTACTTTTTTTAATCGTCTAAATTATTATTATTTTATTACAAATTTTGAGAATTGTTACATCGACGATTCTATAACAGATAAGTCTTTCGCCTCGATCCACGTCAAACGATTATATCTTGCTCCACGCTGAAGATCTCATATAAACTTGTCTCCATTAATCTGCACTAATATTAATAAATCGTATCTTCTGAGATTCAAACTTCAGGCCTTTTGATTATGGGATTCAAATCTTAGTCCTTTTGATGTAAAAGCATTAATGAACTCAGAATTATGTTTTTGGCTAATTTTATTCAACTCTTTTCGAGAAGGTTAGTCTAACTCTTGTGTTTAAAGATTTTGCAATGGTCACAATGCTATTTTCGCTAATAAATACGCGTTTGAAATAATATTCACTTAGACAAAAAACACAACAAACTATGATTCTAAATTAATGACGTGTGCATAATATTTAGCTTTATAATAAAAATTTAAAAGTGTATTATATTTTGAGAATGTCCTTATTAATATGTTCTAAAATATTTCTGAAAATCAACTCAAAATCTTTATATGATATTTTTTATTTCGCTATTTTATTTATTTATTTTGGTATTTTTTGTTATATATAAATATATATTATTTTTAATCGTTTTAATTGTTTTACAGACCCAAATCGGATATTCGAGGGTATTATAATATTTGAACGGACCCATATTCGGGTAATTGCTCCTCGCATCCGACAAATCCAAATTCGGCATTCTGAACTGTTAGGATATTTGATTTGTGTTCGCCCATTTGAATTTTAAATTGGATCATCAATAAAATGAATTAAATAAAAATAAACCGACATGAAAAAGTTATAGTTGTTCGTTAACAATGTGAGAATCATCGCTGCAAATTTCATTAAAATAAAATGGGAAATATAATTTTCTCTCTTTTTTATTTTCGCTCACTCGTTCTGCACGAAAACAAAATAGCAAAAATGATTTAAAGAGGAACACAAATACAAGCTTCCACTTTCGTTCTTGGCTCTCTTCAAACTTTCTAGGCGATCCTAAGGGATTTTAAACCTTTTGTTTTTTCAAGAAATTTCTAGAATTTGACTAGTAATACTCGAGTACAGAATGGATAAGAAAAGTTCCTCATTTTGCTTCAAATAAGGTCATAGGCTGGTATGGGCTGGTCTCACTATATCTTAAGCATTCAACGGCTTCTTAGATTCTTCAAAAAGTAGGTCGCTGTGGTGGTTACAAAGTCCATTAGTATTCATGATGTATGGTTCAATTCTGTTGGTGATTTTGGCGTGGACATTTTCCGCCATCAGTAGTTTGGGTACATCTTGGTTTAGATAAGGAGGCAGATCCTTATCAGGGAGAGGTTTACCATCCTTTTTCTAAACCCACATCGATCTCACCGTTCATATAATAAAATCAACATAATTCATGTGTATATCTTTTAAGATTCTAAAACTTCTGGAGAATTCTTTAAATATGGCTCCAAATTGCTTAGAATTATTCTAAGAGCATGATAACATTTAATGTATCTACACTGATTTTCCTACTTTTTGCCACGAAAATGTACAAACAGATTAATAGATAATTGTTATAGTGAACCAATCTAAATGCATGGAGGACTCGATCCACAATAATATAATAAAACCGAACAAAAGCAGTATTTTTCCTGCGTCATCAAGCCAATAAAAGTTTTGAGATATTTCGCACACCTATTCAACGTAAATAAGATAATAATATCAATACACGTACGAGAGGAACTATAGCAGTATATTCCTCAATGTATTTATTTTGTTTTTTTAACACTTTGATGCATATATTTAAAGGTAACAAGTAACAAGAGTTTTACAATTGTTAGATAAATCTTAAAATTGAGAGAAAACATATATTTGGGACAAACATATGAGAAATTGCAAGAAAGAATAAAGAGAATTTCACTTCTGGAATTTGAAAGGTGTGAAAAGGTGTTGAACCAATATCCATGTCAAGATGATCACGAGTGTAGAAGTAGATCTTTAAATAGCTTTCTAGGGAAATCTAAGATGAAGAGTCAAGGCTGCCACATCCTCTCTTTTTCCGTCCTTCCACCTTCGTCCATTCCATCTCTTGGAGTTTAACCGTAGGTTTTATTATCCTACCTCCTCAATGTCTCTTATCATTACAACTAACATATATTTCTATATGCGAGGCGAGACACAAAATAAAAACTTATATCAGTATATACATAACATATATATTACATATGAACACTCGTGCATATATACATTTTTTTTTGTTTTAACGGTTAGATATATTCTTAAGAAAGCCTATATCGAGAAGTTTTTGGCTTTACGATCTAGTTTCAAGAATAAAATGAAATGCAAAAACAAAAAATTGGTAAGAGATCGAAGAGCTAAAAGTGACAATTAACAATAACACCAAAACTAAGAGAAAATGAATTGCGGTTAAGAATTAAACAAGTACTATTGTACCTTATGAATAGAAAAGGTGGCATGGCATGTCGATTTTAATCAGGAAAATATTCAATAAGTTGACCGAGTTATATTAAAATATAGCATATTACGTAAATTTGTTTTTGTTTTTGCTTATGTGTGTGTTGTCTTTTACTCTTTAAATAGATAATGAAGTTGCCCTTTTAAATACGTTTTTTGGTATTTCTGGGGTTAAATAAAAGCTGGTATATATATTCAGTAAAGCCAGGAAACGAGACGAGTGGAGTGCGAGGCATGATGACATTAGACCTGTCAAAATTCAATTATTTAGATATGAAGTGTTTTAATAATCCCAAGAATAGTAGTTAATTATTCCTAAATGAAAACTACGAATATTTTAAGTCACTGATTTATAATACAAAAATGACGCAGAGGGGAGTTTCGCATGCACCAAAAATGATGATGTTTTCGGTTAAAAGCTCATTTCCCAAGATCATACAGCAAAAATATACAGTCTTGTGATGCTTTGAGAGAGACATTGTTTCTCATCGAATTGTACTTCTATTAAGAACCATGTGCTCCCAACAATCTTATGCCAGTACGTTTTCCTAATAAAATAGACAAATTAGTTGATCAACAAATTACCTCTTGTTGATACTGGAACATCGTTGAACTAAGTGACTAGAAAATGCTATGCTAGAAAATGCTAAGTGTTCGAGACACACTCTGAAAAAAGTCTATAATCTAAGGCAGAATAAAGTGAAGACTTCAGCTCATTTTGTAGATCTCAAGTTAATTCTCTGGCTTTACGACTAGAATTTGAAATTCGATAGTAGAAGAATTGGGATATCAATCTAATGGTCTAAATGGTAATAGTAGAATCTGGCTGAATTTTGCTGAATTGCAGAATTTGGCTGAATTTTTAGTGATTTTTTTGCGGAATCTGGCAAAATATCTTGAAATGTAAATGGTAACAGATGAATCTAACTAAATTTTTTAAAATTAATATTTATGTAAACCTATAAAAATCAGTTAAATAAACTAACAAAATATTAACTTTTATATTTATATTTAATAATTTTATTAAACATAAAATAACAACATAATGAGAAAGCTTGCAATTCAAAAAAATTAAAGATGAATTTATCTTACAAAAGAGTAAATTAGTCCAAAGTTTTGTTTCAGTAAAATTTATGCTAATTATTTAATTTTCTATTCAGAAAAAAACATTCTTATGTTTAAAAAAATATATATATTAGTACAAAAAATTATGAAAAATCAAATCGAACCAAACCAAAAATTAAACTTAAAATATTAAGCACGATCTTTATTTCAAAAGTGATAAAACTACCTAAATTATCTAAAAGTTCTACAATTACAATAATTATTTCAATTTTTTCAAACAAAATTTCTATAAATTATGCAAAATTATTTATAATTACATGAAATATCCAAATATGATAAAGTTTTAACGTTTTTTATAATGATTTTAAATATCCAATATCATATATATTATATTCATATTATCCGATTTATTTTTCAAAATTTTTTTTTCAATCTCCTTAATATTATTGTCTAACTCAAATATCCGCTCTTATCCAATCTATTATCCAAAATTAACATATTTATATATCATTTGGTGTTGAAAAAATTGTTGAATCTAGTTAAATTCAACTGAATCGTGCAATATATTTTTTGATGAATTGCTTAATCTAACTGAATTTGGCAGAATTTTTTTACATAGCAAATGGTAACTGCAGAATTGCTGAATCTAGTTGAATCTAGCAGAATTACTTTTATATGTCACTATTTACGGCCCAAGTCCTACATCAGAAATTTAGAAAAATATTGTTTAGTATATAAAATTAAGTCCAACTCTAATTAGTTTAAAACTTTTTCGGAATCTTCTCCTCAAACCAATAACCACACAAACCTTTGTATTCCAACCTCAAGCGAAATCTGACACTCATCTTGTACCGCTGTTATCACCAACAAAACTCTTCACATAACTCTTGGGACACCGTTAGGAAGAATTTTGACACAAGACCCGACATCCTTAATCGCGAGGTCATCTTGAGAGTTTTCTTCCCACAACAAAAATGCAGTCCACACCCATTTCTTCATATCCACCTTTTTCTGAATATATGCTCTGATACTAATGTTCAAGTTTGTACCGCTGCCTAGTAGTATATATGTTGATATGCTTTGAATCGAATCACACTTTGTTTGTGATCAGTTTTGTTCATATCTATACTAAGTCGGTTATTCATAACAAATTCCAATTATGTCACAAGATGTTAATCGCTTTAAGGAACATATGAGGCAAAAGAAATTTCTTGTACAAATATCATTATAAATTTATAGTGATGCATCTAGTATACATCTTTGTCTAGAGGATTCATGTCAAGGTGAAAATTTGTTGATATATTTTGAATCCAATTGCTGCATTTTAACTTATATTTTCTGTTTGGATCTAGGCTTGGGACTCCAATTGGTTTAAGGCTGAATTAGGATTGTGTGTATATAGTCCGTTTATCTTACCTAAGTCTTAATCAAGGCATCACTTAAGCTAGAATAAAGGCTCCAATATCACCATAAAAAAAGACTCACATATCACATTTCAGGAAAATAGTTGGTCACACTCTAAACAAGTCTACATCAGATCATAACGAACTCGTACTAATCAAACCATAGTAAACTAAAGTGCACAGCCCAAAAACAAGATGTAGAAAGAAAAAAAACCAGTTCATCTTCATAACCAGTAGGGAATATAACCAATGATCAATTTTAACCCATAGAATACTGTACTAGTCACATCTTATGGTAGAGAGTAAAGACTACCATAGTGTTTAAATAAAGAGAAATTTTGAAAAATGACATTTTTCAAATATTATTTTTTAAAAATATAATTTTTTTCATAATTATTTATTCATTATATCATTTATGTTTGGGTTAACTATTTTGTATTAGAGTTTAGTTTTGAGGTTTTAGGAGTTTTTAGAGGTCAAAATATTTTTTAGAGTTTAGAATTTTAAGATTTAGGCTCTAAAAATTCATAATTAATGACATTTTTGCAAATGGACAACCAATAGTGATAATTTTGCAAATATACATACCAAAAATGACATTTTTGCAATTATCCTTTAAATAAAATAAAGCATAGAGATAGGAAAAAAAAAACAAAGCTGATTGAAAAGGCCTCTTTGTCACACTAAGTGTCTAAGAGCACCTCCAGTGTTAGAGGTTTTTTAAAGGATATTTCATTAATATTTTACTAATATTTTACATAAAATTAAATTACATAATTAAACTAAAAATTGTACCAATTAAAATTAGATAAATTGCAAGAGATTATCTAATCTCTCTTTTATAAAAAGCAGATAAAAAATTGTATACATTGAGTATTTAATCGTAAAATATTTATATTTTTAGTATTATTTAAGTTTAGAAAATTATATTTAACTTTATTAAGATTTTTACACATATCAAACTACATCTTGAAATATAATTTTAACTTTAAAAATCTCAGTTTTTATTAATTATTATAATATTTTAATAACTAAAATTATTTTAAATTAAATATTTTGTATTAATTTTATGTAATATCAATTAAAACTATATTAAATAAGTCAAAATTTAATTTTTCATTTTAAAGATCTCTATTTTTTTAATAATATATTATTGAATTAACTTAAACGATATTAATTTAATATTTTGTATTAACCTTAAATAATATTAATATATAATTTAAATCTATGCGTAATGAAGCTTGATATATAGATAATTTTATTTTATGATTTATAAAAATATAAAAGTATAAACATATAAACTATTTAATTAATATATTAAACTATATATAATATAATTTATCATAAAAACATGTCAACTAATAATAAAATTACAAGTGTCAAGTTTTTGAAGTAAGAGAGAGTATTTCATGGATTTTTCAAATGAGAGACGCTTTTATAGGCATCTCAACAAAAATTATTAAAAAACTATTTTTACTATAATTTTGTTTATTTCTAAGGAAGGTCTCTCATTAAGAAACTTCCAATAAAACTGTTTTTACAGTCTCTCAAACAAGAATCGGTCACGTTCTCTTTCATTTTTTTTTAAATTTTTTTATTTATTTGTTTAATCTTTAGATACCCAACTAGATACTAGCAATGAAGTTGGTCTAAACGATGTTTTAGTATCTCCTCCTTTTCTCTCTTCTCTTTCCTTTTCAATTTTTCTAACATTAGGTTTAAAAATTTTCTTTACCCTTCTATATATGATTTATAAGCGTTATCTCAATGATTTTTGCGAATATAGGGAGACTTGGCTTCGTCGAGTTATTTTTAACAGAATGTAGAGTCAGGTAAATAAATATTGTAAAAAGTTGAAAAAAATGTGGGTTCATTTAGAAAAGAAAAAAAATATACATTAAATGCCTAACATAAACACAAACAATTGAACCTCAAATCACATTCAGATAATGTGATCATGAAGACTTAACCTCCTTTTCCACCTCCAGTAATTTGAATGTTTCCATTGCTAAAATCGGCTCCGCGGGGTTTTCGAGGTCGTGGTAAAGGTAGACGTGGCTAAAATCGAAACGAAATATTCGATGAACTGTCTATTTTTTGTTAAAAAAATTTCTATACACGATGTAATATGTTGTTAGTTAAAAACTATGACGGTAAACGTCTTATTAATAAAATTAAAAAAAAAAAAAAGTGTTTCCATTGTTGCCGCACATTCCAGCATGCTATTTAGCCGAAGTCATCTTAGACAGTTATGTTCAACCATGCTTAGGTATAATAAACTTTTTTTTTTATTCAAGTACTCTTAGATGTAAAGATTAGTGCATGGTCAATAAACAAAAGTGTATTACATCAAGAGGACATACATACATGCATAGAGAAGGATGGAGTCAGCTTTTGGTGGAAAAGAGGAAGTGAAAAGGTTCAGAGGCGTGGCCTCTGGTGACATTGCATGGGGCATGAAATGACTTGGCCTTTGAATCAAACCACAAAAAAAGTTGTATCCCTTTTGTCTTTCAATACAAAAAAGTTTTTAGAAAAATTAATATATCGAATTTTGTTACTAGTGAACCTTTACCAACAAAAAAAGTCTTGTTACTATATGAAAGAACGATACACCGAAAATAGAATTATGTAAAATAGTTAGTTTGGGTGACTACATAGACAATAACTCTTTATTCGATTTAACTTTTGTATGGTTTGTTTAATTTCTTTTTTTCAACGTAACTAGGCCATTTATAATTTTTCTTTACATATTTTTTTTTTTTGAAAATTAACATAGTTAGCTTGGGTGACTACATAGACAATAACTCTTTATTCGATTTACATATATGAGGTGCATCTGTTCACCATGATTTATTTGTTTTTTTCTTAATTTTTCTTAAACAATTGGTTAAATGCCCCCAATAATTTTTCAAGGATGAGTTTAATGCCCCTATGAATTTTTTTGGCATTCGCCACTGAGTGGAGTTAAGTAATATGATAGGACTTTGTCTAATTCCAAAATTCCAATGGACTTTTATTTTTGGTAAACAATATATAGACTTTTGAGCTGAGGATCTAATATATATTCATAAGTCACAACAATACGTAATCTATATCATAGTGTATACGTGTGTACTAAGAAATAATATTCATGGGGCCAACTAAGGGTAAAGACAAAATCTCAGATAAACTAAAGCAAAGATTGATTTAGACGGTGTAGACTTGGTCCTTCTTGTTTATTTTCCAAGATAATTACTGAAAAAAGAATGAGAAAAAGAATTGTCTAAGGTGATCGATCGTTAATTTGTACATCTTCATGCTAATTAGTAGTTTAATGATTTTTTTTTCAAAACTGTTTATCACACAGATATATTTGTTCTCTTGTGAGATCTATAAAAAAAAACAAAAGAGGATTGGTATACCACTAGGATTGTCGTCACCCGATTGGTATGTGGATTTAATCATACCTTAAGACTGCTAACATGTTTCTGATTCATTTTTAAATGGAAAAATGTATATATTCATCACAACACACATTTCTTATATAAATTGTTATAGAATTCATCACATCAACACACATTTCTTTAGAGTGGATTCAAGAATCATATTTAATCTTAGATGGTGTTGTAAAAGAAAAAAAATGTTATTTTATATAAATTGTAGCCCATATATATGATGAAAATATATATATAGCCGTACACGTAACAATATCGCATGATCACTAGAACTTTTATGGTGAATATTTGTTGTTTTTATGTATAAATATGGACATGCATATTAGAAGAAATGTGACTTTAGGCAGGCTTATTGGGACAAGTAAATTCTGAGGTATATAGTGAAGTGAGTGGAAGAGTTATCATTCCAATGTTGCAAAAGAAACCTAACTTTCTCTCTCTTTCTGCATTGCATGTCCCCTTTATATATAACCACCTCTTCCTCTTCCCGTCTTAACGAATATTCTCCTTTTATGAATTAAAATTACATAGACACACCGATACATGTGCTTATATATAGAATATTATCAACTCTCTCGTTCAATGGTCAAATCAAATGTTCTGCATCAACTTACTTCTCTTGATTCCAAGTATTTTCATGTTTTTTCGGTTGCGGCCCACGCGGGATTCTCATTTTCCTCTCTTTTATTTTGTTTGATTATACATGAAATCAGTGTTTTAAAAAATATTTTATGTGTCCTTTTAAGCGGCAGTTAGACGCTAGATCCCTATAGACCATAAATATAACTATTTTTGCTACATTTCTTATATGTTAATAGAGAAGTGATTAGCTTAGGTGTCTTCTCTAAAATCATTCTTCCATTTTTATTATAATATGATATTGATAAAATATGACATGGCAATATGACTCTCTAATTAAGCCCACTAATCATAATTACTTAGCCTATTAAATCGACCACTCAACGCCAAATTACTTAGCTCACTGCTGAAGTTATAATAATTATAATAATAAAATTATAGAATATTTTATAAAATATATATATATATTTTGAAAATAATAATAAAGAATTACTAAAATATTTTAAAGAGATTTTGATATGTTTGTGAAAAAAAATTTCGAAGTTTATAATAACAAATATAATTATTCTTTTGAAATGTATTTTTTAACACAAGACAATTTGAAAGTAAAAAAATATTTTTTAATTCGAAAGCAACAATTTTCTTTTTAATATGTGTTTCATTTATAAAATTTATTATTATATATTTTAATGTTTTAAAATATTAAATAATTTATTTGTATTCTAAATTCTACTTAAGATATTCGGACAAGCCAAATTTAACATGGATTTTTTTAACTTTAATGTATTAAATTATTATATATTTTGATTTGACACGTTTATATATATAAAATAACTAAATGGTAAAACTAAATTTATGAAATTCATATTATTAATAAAAACAAGAGACATTGCAAAAATGTCACTTTTGATGTGTAGATTTGAAAAAAGGTCACTATAGGTTGTCTATTTACAAAAATATCACTAATTATAGACTTTTAAAGCCTAAATCTTAAAAAATTCAAACCTTAAAAAATGTTTTGATCCTCAAAAACCTCTAAACTCTCAAAACTAAACCATAATACAACATAGTTAACCCAAACGTAAATAATATAATGAATAAATAATTTTGAAAAAGTGACATTTTTGCAAATTTTTTGAAAATGTGGCATTTTTAAAAAGTGATATTTCTATAAATTTCTCTAAAAACAATAGTATTGACCAAAAAAATAATAACAAAAGAATCAACAACAATATCTATAATAAAAATCAAAACAATTACATATTTTACATTTTTAAAAACTAAATTTTAAAACAAAACTAAATACATAATTTACCCGCGTGTACGCGAAAGAATCACCTAGTAAAATATTATAATATTATAACAATAAAATAATATAAATCGTAATATTCTATATTTTCCTATAAAATGATGAATATAAATATTATATAAATTTATTATTTATAAAATTATAAATTTTTATATATTTTACTATATATAACTAATATATTATATATTTTTATGAAACGTTTAGACCATCTATTAAATTGTTTAGACTTCGATTAAACGTTCTAAGCATTAAACGTTAAGTCACCGCCTGCTTAGCGTCTAATATTTTCTTAAACATTCCACTAAATTAAATATTCAATTTCTGACATAGATTAAAGTTAATTGCACTATTTGTCTATTTCTAGTTTTATATTGCTATTTATATGCTTAGCCTGACATATATGATATGTATATACATTTACGAATAACTATTATCTGCCTAAGAAGTGGAGATAAATTACAAATGTTCAATAAATTACGTGGCTAAGCCATGGGAATTGGTAACAATAACAAAATTACTTAAAAAGTATGAAAACAAAATAATAACTGTCCAGGACACTGTGGTCAAGTGGTAAAGAGATGAGATTGGAATGCCAATACGTTCCAGATTCGATCCACCTACTATGTGAAACTAAACCACATTATT
Organism: Arabis hirsuta; assembly: GCA_964056655.1. NCBI lineage: Eukaryota > Viridiplantae > Streptophyta > Magnoliopsida > Brassicales > Brassicaceae > Arabis > Arabis hirsuta. The sequence continues at coordinate 7,489,176 of OZ053299.1, read as the reverse complement.
CTAGATATCCACATGGATATGAACTCTTACTTTCGGCTTATTTGCATATAAAAAAAAAGGTATATTCATGGGTTACATTTGTCCCAGAAATTAATCTGGATCCTTTAATTTAGGATTTATTCTATGTTATAAAAAAACAAAAAAAAACAAAAACTAACGATATAAATAGTTTTGTGTTCACTTCGTCATTAATTGATTCAATGAAAAATGGTTAAAGATAAGATTCCAGCCACTCTAACTTTAACTGATTTGACTCTAATCATAATGTTATTGACAACAGTGAAAGATATGTATACTATCTGTAAATTTTGTTGTTTGATTGCTTTCTATGTTTTTTTTTTCTTGCTAAACTCATATGCTTTCTATGTTATTACAAAGGATGTATGCTTTTACTCTTTTTTTTCTCTAAATTGTTGTCATTCGTACGTATATCATTTTTTTACAATTAGTGTACATATAACCAGAGAGAATATTTGGAAGACATAAAAAGACAAGAAACGAACTAAGACACAAAACCATAAGCTAAAAATTATAATTCGTCGGAGCCATCCAGAATTATAACCACCAAGAGTGTGTCCATCCAGAATTGCAATCATGACCATCTGCCACTTCCTTCCTATTTAAATGTGCTACATTTCTTGTTTTTTCGTGTACGGGTCATTATTTTATTCTCTACTCTAAGGTAATGTTAAAATTAACAATATTTCACAATGTAAAAATATGTAAGCCTTCGTGGTGGTAAATGATTTCGGCTGAAAAATGGGCTCACTTTTCCCGCTGATATTAGGTTTCAAACCCAAACCCGCTGAAAAAATAGATATGCATTTCTTTCCATCCAGAAGAAATGTCTAAAATCCGTTATAAAAAATATTCTCAGTAAGTCAACCTAGATTATAGATAAATAAAAAAAATAGATTTTTTTTTTGGTTTTCCCATCTATAAACAAATAGATTTTTTTCAACAAAATAAACAGGTTATCTAAACTCTGGAGAAATGAAAAAAAACAAAACAAATCGATTATCTATATATATTCATATTTTGTTGAACAATGCTCACAAATGGATAGCTACAATGACATCAAATATAACTATCCATTTGTGGCATTAATGTGATTTAGAATGATCTTAACTTTATTACTTAAAACGGTTTCTCTTTTATATGTTTAGGACAATTGCAAAAATGTCATTTTTTATGTGTACATTTATAAAAATACCATTTAATGGTGTCTATTTGCAAAGATATTACTAATTATAGATTTTTAAAGCCTAAATTTTTAAAATTATAAATTTTAAAAAATATTTTGACTCCTGAAACCTCTTAAACCCTCAAAACTAAACCCTAATACAACATACTTAACCTAAACATAAATAATATAATGAAATTTGTTTTTGAAAAAATAACACTTTTGCAAAGATTTTGAAAATGTGGTATTTTTAACACTTAAAAAGTAACATTTCTTAAAATTTCTCTATATGTTTTGACTAAGGTTTTTTGGGTTTTCAGTATGGGAAATTTTCTGCTTGTGATTTGATATAAAAAAATTCTACAAAAAAAAGAAGTATTTTATGGTTAATTAATTTGTTCATATGGTCCACCTGAATTGAGGCCATCATGTAATGATGTGTCGTCTTTGGATAACAAAAAGAAAACACAAATTCAATTCGAGGTTGACAACATGAATCTCATGAATACCATGGCACCTGTTTATTAAAAAAAAAAACAAATAAGTTATTAAACATATACGAATTTATTTCCCTACAAGAACAGCAACAAATTGCAAAACATGCACTAACCGCGTGAACTCGTTACACTTTTAAATTCAATTTTATTGTATGCAATCATTTTAAATGATTTATTTGGTCATTTGAGCTTTGGTTCATATGGTTTGCCTATCATAGTGGATTTACCAAAAATATTAGGTTTGTTCAGCTATGGAATTAATTAATCAGACGCTTTGGGAATACTGAAAATTCTGGTGCTAACAAAAAAAAAAAAAAATGCAAAATTGCAAAAAAGGGTCTTAAACCAAAAACGAATTTCTCTTCCAAGAGGGACATAATGAGCCCAAAACATATAAAGCTGGCACTAAAGACCCAAAATCGGACGGCCCATAAAAACAAAACGGCACGTAGTCTCACATCTGCGAAACTCAAAACGCTTCGTAGTCCATCCATTATAGACGAAAGCATATCCGCATCTTTCGTACGTGCGAGTGATCCTATAGAACAGCAACACAAAGCAGAGGGGAGCGATTTTCGTCTTCATTTCCGCAAACGGTGGGAAGGTTTCAGGTACTTTCTCTCTCTCTCGAATTTCTTGGGATTTTCGAATTTCAATTCTCTTGCCGCTCATTCTTTAAATTTACGGCTATGAAATCTGAATTTTGCTTGTTCAGATCCCATTTTTTTCCAGATTTTTCTGCGTCTTGTGTATACAGTTTAGTGGAATTTAGGGCTTCCAAATTGAGATAATGATTGGTGTTCGTGCTATGGTTCTGGTTACTCCTATCATGCCTTTTATTCCCCAGATGTTGTAATTGTTAATTTCAAATCTTAGATCTGAGAGTTGTGTTGATAGATAATTTTGCATAATCGCTTAGGTTTTCTGACCTCTTTTACATTTTTTGTTTGTGTGAAATTATTAGATTATCAGTGTGTTATCGCATCTTTTTGGAAGATTTGGTCGTTATCATGAAATTCTTGGAGTACACTAACCTGGACAGGTTCAACTTTTGTTTCTATTTTGTTGGTCGGATTGAGTTATTTCTTACTGTTTTTGAATTATGAGAATCACTTCTTCCTCCTTTTGGATTATGAAATGTTTTTGATTCCAGATTGAATATTTTTCTGGGTCATCTAAATCTTGGGGAAAGAACTATCAAAGGTTGTTTGGAAGCCTATTCTTGTAAGCACTTTGTTTTGTGTTCTTGGTCAATGATCTTATGGGCTACGAGGAAAATATGCTAAGCGTATTATTTGTTTTCGATAGGTAAACATGCGGGAACTGATAAAAGATTGTCTCTTAGTTTGGAGAATGAGGTATTCTGATAATGTTTGCAGTTGACTTGTATCTAATTATTGCAATCAATCATGTGTTTTGAGTGAATCATTGAATGTGTACAGCTGCTACTTGTTGACCTAGTTGTTTTATTTGTTTTTTTATCATGTCCTGTGAACTCAGATGCTCGATTATCTCGGGAAATCTTCTGACTCGGACGCTTCTTCACCTGTCGATCTTTTGTTAAGTAGATCAAGGTAAGAAATATAGTTTTACAGAGCGTTTCACCTTTTTTTTAATAGTAGATATCCCTCTTACCTCTATACTCTGGTGCTTATTCCAGTCGAAAGGCTTTGATCTACTTGGTACTTACGCTCTATCAGATGTATCCGGACTACGATTTCAGGTATTATGGGTAAATCTGAAAGGAAAAGTTATGCTTTTTTTTTTAAGAGAGGGGGATTATGGGTAATGTCATTGTCAGCTTCTTGGGCGATATGGCAACCCGCTATATAATCCCCCTTTAAATATGTGTGGGAGTGTTGTCAGATGGTTTGACGAATGGTTCATTGAACTGCTCTCTGAGAGTTCAATTCTCTCCATTTCCCAAATCTAACTAAACCAGTTGTGTTAAGTTCAGTGAGGTGTCTGATTGAACATGATAAAGTAGCAGCTATGTATAACCCTGTCACTATTGCATTGTTTTTCTATTTTCTCGTTTTCAGCGCTGTCAAAGCACATCAGTTTTTTTCGGAGGAAAGTTGGGACACATTTGAGCAGATTTTTAACAACTATATGTTTGAAGCTTCTAAGGTACTCTAGTGTTCAGTAGTTTCGGTTAGATGGAAATTGGAAAACACTTGATTTTAGAAGGGAGATTCACTTTTCCCTTCTTCAATAATCCAATTCGATCTTGAGTCAATATAATGTGCAATTGTTTGAAACTAATGCACATGATATTTATTCTCGTATCTGCTTGATAGGAATGGACTGAAAGGAATGAGGATGGTTCCTTGCTTGAGGTACTCTACAAGGCTCTTGATGAGGTAAGTTCCCTGCAATAAGGTACTCAGAAGCTGGGCAATAGTAATGGAAACAACTAAATCATACAAATGTGATACAGGTCGTAAAACTAGCTGACTGTGAGATATATGTGTACAACCCAAATCCTAATGCTGATCCTTTCCTCGAGGAAGGTGCAATGTGAGTTACAACAACATTCCTCTTTATATTCAGAGATTGCAGCCTGATTGTCAAAACTAAAAGACCGCCTCTTTTTCCTTTTTGTGTCAAAATCCAGATGGTCTTTCTGTTTCTTATTCTACAACCGAAAACTGAAGCGTGTTGCGGGTTTCCGTTTCTGCTGCATAAGGTTAGATGATTGTCACCCTACCAAGTTGTCTGACTCTTTTCACTGTCTTCTTCTTTAAAAGTCTTTCCAACGCTAAAAATGTTTGTTTCAGTAACCTGGCAAATGATGCATTTCTCGGCGACTCTCCTCTATATGGAGAAGAGGAAGAGATCTTTGACGACATGGATATGTGATGTCTGTATCTTTATGCTGAGCTGCACAGTCTGTAGAAAATCTGTATATCATCAATGTTAGATGTTATGCTCTCTAGTCTCTAGTCTTGTCGAGTCTGAATTCAAGTCCAAGGTTAAGCTCTTCGCTTTCCTTTATCTGTGTAGTTGACCTAATTATACTCTTTACTGTGTCATGTGCAATAAGCTTGTCAACTTTTGTTGTAATCTAATGTACCAAAATTCGATGAAGAGACTAAATATTGAGATTTGTGTTTATGTGCTTGCGTCCTTCCAATCACCAGTGGTCACCACAGGAGCAGACTCCTGCATGGAAATGATGAAACCGGTTCATATCTCGAATAACAAGATCTCGCTGCACAATACTTGATATCACTTTCATAGCATTGTGGCAATCCGAGCATATCCTTAAATTCTTAATGATCAATATGCGATTTCTTGATGATGGCATTCGAACAAGCCCAAATGCCAAAGCCAACCTCTCGCTGTGAACCCACAATCTCTTATCTTTTTCTTCATCGTCTATATCTAGCAGGACTGCATTCCGATCAGGAACATAACCGGCTCGCTTCGCTTTCATGGTAAGCCATTCCAGCATTCCATTTACGAGCTTCATATCTGGATGATGTGATAACATTCCCACACTGAAGTAATACACATTTCCTTGATGTTCTATCCAACTTAAACCAGGTTCCTTCTTTACACCTTTTTCCTTCATGCTTCTCCTAATCGAAGCAACGTTCGCCCATTGTTTTGCACCTGCATACATGTTTGATAATAGAACATACGTTGCCTCGTCCGTTGGATTGATCTTTAGGATTTCTTCTGCTGATCTCCTTGCAAACTCTACATTGTTCTGAACAATCGAGGCACTAAGCATTGCCCGCCATATCATAACGCTAGGCTCATATGGAATCCCTTCAATCAGCTTCATTGCCTTCTCAAGCCGCCCTGATCTTCCCAAAAGCCTGACCATACACGTATAGTGTTCCAAACATGGTTCAAAACCATGATCTCGAATCATTGACTCAAAATTTTTTTGACCTTCTTCTATTAATCCTGCATTGCTGCATCCAGAAAGAACACCAAGAAATGTCAACCCATTTGGCTTGCAATCACTGTCCTTCATGTTGTCGAAGATTCTCAATGCCTCTCTACCCAATCCATGTGTGGAATAGCCTGAAATCAATGCATTCCATGAAGCTACGTCTTCTGTTTCCATCTCGTTGAACACAGATTGTGCGCATTCAATATCACCACATTTTGCATACATATCAATCAATGAGTTTCTTACTGCAACTTTCTCGGCATTACTGGTTTTTATTGCCACCCCATGAATTTGGACACCGAGCTCCATGCTTGCCAAAGACGCACAAGCTCCAATAGCGCTTGAGCAAGTTACTTCAGTTACTGATACCTGATTTCTAAGAGCTTCATGAAAAATGCTTAACGCTTCTTCTGACTTGCCTAGATTCTCATACCCGACAATAATCGTATTCCAGCTTACCTCATTTCTACTTGATAACTCAGCAAATAACTTCACAGCGTTACCCATATCCGCACATTTGGAATAAACATCGATAAGAGCGTTTGAGACATAGACATCTAAATTGAAGCCAGCTTTGACCACAAGACCATGAATTTGCTTGCCTAATCCAGAACACTTTCCAATGGCACACGCATTCAAAGTACTGGTTAGAGTAAACTCGTTAGGGTCAACAAAATCTTGTCTCATTCGGATAAACAGATCAACCGCCTCCTTGCAAAAACCATTTTGACCAAAACGAGCAATCATAAAACTCCAAGGTATCACATCATTCTTTGGCATCTCATTGAATACTTTGAGAGCATCAGACATGTCTCCAAGCTGCGCATACAACTGAAGCAAACCAACACCCACATAAAGATCCAACTCGTAACACGTTTTTAGGACTCGTCCATGAACACCCTTGGCGAAATCAAAAGCACCTAGCCCAATGCTAGCCTTAAGCGCCATAGAAAAGGTGTAGTTGTTGGGCATGAAACCAGACATCCCCATACGAGATAGCAGTTCAAGAGAATCCTCGAAATGCCCATTCTCCACATAGCAAGATACAATTCCGGTCCAAGCAACAATGTCCTTGCACAAAATCCCTTCAAAAACACTTCTTGCACCATCAACAAAACCACAGACTGAGTAAGCATTGATAAGCGCAGCTCCAACAAAAGCATCAGAACAAAAACCGAGCTTAACAATAGGAGAATGCAACCACCGACCAATCTCAGCTTTGTCCAAACAAACGAACCACTTCAAGAAAGAAGTGAAGACGTGTGGATTAAGCTCATGACCTTCTCGAAGCAACCTGATATACAAACCAACGGGATCTTCAGAGACAAACCCTCGACTAAGAGTAACATACGAGACATTATTTCTCTTAGGCATTTCGTCGAACAGCTTCAACGCATCTGTCGCAAACCCAGCTTTGACATAAGCGTTGAGTAGAATGTTTGTAGCGAAAAGGTCCAAGAAGCTGCCTTTCTTCACGATATCGCAGTGAATAGCTTTTGCTGAAATAAGGTCGTTTTGCTGAATGCAGCGACGGAGCATAGTGCCGTAAACATGAGAGTCTAAGCCTAGGATTAGCGAATCCGACCATTTCAATGCCGATTCGGTGGTCTGAACAGCAAACCCACATTGTCGAACGCGTTTACATTGCATAAATCTGCGACTCTCCGTAAAACTGAATCCTCTAAGGAACCCGATCATATGCTGATTACGAGTTGCGTGAGTTGTGAGGAGAGAAGAAGAGTAAGATTGTCAAATTTATCCCAGCTGAGACCCAATGTTTCTTAAAAACCCGATTCTAGAAATCCAATTTTAACTACCTATATGAGATATGGGCCGGCCCATTCGGCCCAAGTATTCAAACTAGGGTTTCTGTGAGTCTTTGCCTATAAAACAAATTCTTTTCGCTGTCTTTTGGGTATACAGACGCAAATTTCTCAGATCTCTCTGATTAGGTTCTCATCTTGAATTTCTTCTTTGTATTGGTTTCCTATGTTTAGGGTTTGAATATTGAATATCGAAACCAGTATTGCTTCGTCTTGTTACTGGGATTATGATTTTTTTTTTTTTTTTTTGGGTTGAATTCGATTGAAAATTGATTGATGAATCGGAGCAGATGATGATTTTTTTGCACTACAACGGTGCTTACCTATAACTCATGCGGATTATATAAATCGAGCTTTTTAAAACTGATGCTCCGAATTCTTCAATGTTTTTTTTTTCTTCTTTCAATATCATGAATTTGTGGATTTCTCTTTAGTTCGACAGATTGAATTGCTTTTTAGTGATTTCAATATGAAAATAATATTTTGTTCAAATTAATTCATCTCTGTTTCTAGGTATGTTTTGATGCTTAATTTTGATTAATTATGTAATTGGAGATTAGTTGAAATTTTGTACACATCTTAGTGTTAATAGCCTCTTTTGAATTTATACGATCTAACGATACTTAATTCCATTGTTGGTCCTTTTGCCCTGAACCTTTGGAATATTGTGAACCTTCTTGTTCTTGATATTATGTAACTATTCCAAAACTAAGTAATGAAATTGGTCAAATACTTCAATTGAATTAAAAACATATTGAAAATGGACAAAAAAAAGAATTAAAATAGTAGGGATTATAATTGCCATGCAATCGACATAACCGAAAATGAACATTAATATGTAGACCAACTAGTTTCGCGTTATTGAAGTAATCATTATGAGATGGACCTTGCATTTGTCACTCTCAATTCACAAGTAACTATTTTTATAATTGAATAATATTAAAAAATATGGTTTATTTTCTTAATATTCCTTTGTAATACATATATTAATTATTGTATAACGACAAATTAAACCAAATCAAACAATATAATCAAATACGTAAGTTAAAAAATGGTAATGGCCAAATTGGCGCATCCCTTATAAATTATCTGGGAAGTAATTTTATTTATATGTCAATTCCATATTCATTTCTACCAAATAAATATAATATATCCAAACAATTATTATGATATGACAAAATATTTATATTATAATTAATTTTTGTTTTAAAAATTTAATCTTATAAAATATTTCTTTGATCTCCTTCAAACATTTTTTGTAAGTTTCACTTACAAATCACATAACAAAATATCTATATCTACATACAAATATTAAAAGTATATGTTATCTTATAACTAAGCTAATTTAAGAAATTCTTAAATCTCATAACAAAATACATATTCCTACATACAAATATTAAAAGTATATGCTAATTTAAAAGTATATGATAATTTTATACAAATATTAAAAGTATATGTTATCTCATATTTGTAACTTAAAACAAAATATTCGTAACTTAATAAAATTCAAAAACTTTTAAATGGTCATATACTTTAAATATTATCTCATAACTAAAACTTTAATAAAATTCATAAATAAATCTTCTGAAATATTTTATTTAAGAAATTTTCGGTTAATCTAACTAACCTTATTAGGAATCAAAAATTAAGTCTCATAACTACAATTTTAATAAAATTCCAAAGTCAAACCATTCCAAATATTAAAGTTTATAAAACAGAAAATGAAGATTGTATAAGATATTAGTTATTTGTCGAGATTTCCATATTAGAAATATTGATCAAATCCAAAATTTGCTTAAGATCAATTTCCAATCTAAAAGAAACTTAATGGACATATATATTTCTAATTAATATTAATACAAAATATATTTACATATAATATTACAATTATTCACAATAATATTCAGCCTAAATATACTCAAATCTATATATATTTTTCATACCAATTACACAAAGAAAGACGAGTAGAAGACTACATAAAACTTTCGATCACAAAAAAAAAGTTCTTTTTTTTTTAATATTATCAATCCGGCGTGTGACATCCAAATATCAAATTTCAAAATTTAGATATATGGAAGAAATATCTTACCACTGCTGAAAATTCTATTTAGATGATATAGTTGATGAAGTGGTTTGTATTTGTTTCTTGATGTTAGATTCTGAAAATATACCATAACGATATTTACTACTCATGGATGTAATTTGTTGGATGTTTAAGCTAAATTTTTATTTGAATGTTGCTTTTAGGGTACAAGAATACATGCAACAATCATAGAGGATGAAATACAAAAATATCAAAATGATTTGAAAGAAGGTGTATCTTTTTTTTATGTTAAATCAATGCTTTCCAATGCAAGGATAACATGGGTGATTATCGAACCTGGCCCGCCTCTACATGATACCATTTATGCAAAAGGTTATAATCAAAATCATTTATAAATTTTTATAAGATATTCAGAAAACTGTTTTTTTGATTTTACATAGCTTTTATATAGAAATTTCGACAAAATTTTTTTTGATTTTTGGAAAAAAATAAATCCGTGTATAACGCAGGGAGCCACTTAATTTCTTTTAATACATAGACGGAATCTTCATGAGAAGCCAAAAGACATGTTCATTTACTCTTCCAAATACTTAAAAGAATCAACAAATGTAATGACACGATAGGCTTGGTTTGGCATGTCAACGATGTAGTGGAATAGCGGAGTGATCGAATGATCAAATAGCAGAAAGAACTGAACTGAATTAAATTCATGCAAATAATTTGGAAATTTTGTTTTAGTAGATTAATATCGTTTTGTCTTTCTAGATATATATATATATATATATTAAGACGTTCATAATATAACGGAATTACCTTTAAAAATCGTGATACATTTATGCGAATAATTTGGAAAACTTGTCTCAGTAGATCAATAGCGTTTTGTCTTTCCAGATATATATTAGTAAGACGTTCACAATATATATATAACGAAATATATATATATATATATATATGAAATCATTTTTAAAAACCGTGATAAAATAAAATTTATGCGAAATAATTTAAAAAACTTCTTTTAATAAATTAATAGCGTTTTGTCTTTCTGGATATATTACTAAGACGTTCCAATATATAATGGAATCACCTTTGAACACCATTATAAAATTTCATGAATCTTAAGAACGGTAAAAAAAATAACAGAATCACGTTTTCAAATTTTCTAAACGTTAAAAGAAGTACCATTCATCACCGATATTATATGGCGTCTTAAATCAAAGTTTCAATGACGTTAGAGATTATATTTATAATCACCATTAAAAAAAGAACAATACCAACATATAATGTAGAATATATATTTTTTTAAACTTATAATGTAGAATATTACTTAGGAAGTAAAGTAACATATCCTAAATCGCGTCGTGCACGTGACTCCAACAAAAGATTGGGAAGAAACCAAATGCGAAACGAACAAGTCGATGATATCTTCAAATGTGAAAATGACAATTTGGTTCCAAGTCTCAATCGATAAAAGAGTTTTCGTTTAGGCCGATGTCGGAAAGTAAGGAGATGTTGATACTACTCTGCAAACATAACAAAAAAAGGAGAAAAAATGTGAAAACGCGTTTCATAATAGTATAACTGTATAACGTATGCTAACAAAACGTTAGATCTTTTTTTGACAGTATGGTCCAATAAAACAAACAAACAAACAAAAGGTTCAATTTTATTTCCAAATTTTTTTTACTCATTTTGTCATCATTAAGAAATCAAATCATGATTTGATAAAGATAAACTTGTCGGTAGAAAACAAAAAGAGAGTCAAAATCAACACGTTTTTAAATATCTACGTATAAACCTACAATAATCTACGTAGGAGCATGTGCTTTGTTGAACAAACCATAAGGAATCAAAGTTGTAAGAGTAAAAAAAGGCAAGAGTCTTCATTATTATTTCATGGTTTTATTTGAACATTAATAAATAAAATAAAAGGTCAACACAGAGAAGAAAAAAACCTTCTTCTTTTTTTTTGTAAAATCCTTTGGATGATGGAGAACAAATTACCTCTCCTTTCGCTTCTCTAGAAACCTTTGTAGTGACTTTCTTCTTGCGATTGGAAGATCTACACACACACACACACACACACAAAAAAACCACTTCTTTATCAGAACTTTTATTCGGTTTCCGACTCAAAACGACGGCAATTAGTAGATTGGTTCATATTCTTTGCATAATACTACTTTAGGTTCTCTATTCCAAAACAACAAAACCCTTGTTAATTAAATCTCTACATGCAATCATCTAGCTTACACTAATTAAAAAATCAAGCACTTTTGGTGAGTCAGTTCATTGGTATAATAATAATTTTCTACTAACCTCCTTCTAGATTCTGACCAAAGAGCTTTGTTGGTCTTAAAGTTGTCTTAGGAATTACCGGAAGATCTGTCTCCATAGATTCTTCTTTCTTCGAAGCTGTTTCCATGGCAATCTTCATAATATTCTCAGCTTTGTTACGAGACACTTGGAAAACAGAAACGCTTCCATTGTAAAAGATCGTCATAGGAACAGTTCCAGATACAAGTTCCGTACTACGCCTGAAAAAAGATTTTCAACAAAATTTGAATTTCAAAAAAGAAAAATTAAATTTTTTTTTTCTTTATAGCGCCAAAAAAAAAGCTATATCGAAAAATAAATCACCTATTGACCGGAGAAATCGGGATCTGAATCTGAGACTGATCTTGTTTCGGAGTAGACGGAACCGAAGGAGATCTGGTGGATAAATCGGAATGTTTACCACCGGAAGCTAAAAGCGATTTGATAATCTCTGGATCGATCTTCGAAATCGCACCTTGAATATCTGCAACCGAAATTATAATCTCATATAAGAAAATCGATAAATCGTTCAGAAAAAAAAAGAGAAAAGAGAAGGAAAAAAAAGAACCTCGGAAACTGCGACGGCGATCGAGTAATTTCTTGAACTTAGGCTTCGGAGTGTTGCTGTTGTTGTTGGTTTGAGTCTTGTCAAGTCCAAGGAAATCAAGTTCTATGGTAGCTCGAGACATGTTTGGACTGAGAATCTGAGATCAAGAGATGATGAAGAAGAAGAGAGAAGAAGAAACAATAATGAATGAATGAGAGATGAGAGAAAAAATGAAGTTTTCATGTGAGTTTTTAAAATGTGTTTTTGTGTTCGGTTGGGTTATGTAAATTAACGCACGAGGTTCATGAGTCTTTTTTCCTTTTTCTTTTTCTTTTTAGGCACAATTGGCAAAAACACTCCAACTCATCCACTTTTTGTTTGTTTTCTTTTTACTTTTTTTTTTTTTTTTTAATTAGGCTCCCAACCTCTTCTTATCTAATTTAATTTAATGATTAAAACACATGTTAACTAGCCTTAATGCTATTAATTAAACAAGAATATATTTTGGCTGTCGACAAAAATATATATGTATGTTTTATTTTGTTTTTGTTCTCATTCACCCGGAAATAACGGAAGTCCAATAAAAAAGAGTAATGTGTACTTTAAAATATCTTCAAATTTGGTGACAATCCATACATGTTTTTATAAATACTGTTCACCTTGGGGTCTTCTGACATTGTACGTTTACTACTCTAGTTTTAGATCTGTAACTCTTTGCAGAAATGTTTTTTTTTTAAATATATATATATATAAAAGATCTTTTGAATAATTCCATTTGATAAAAAATTTATTTGCCAAATTTAGATGGCCTTTTCATAAATTATTTTGCTAATTTATCGAATGTATATTTTTGGTAATAACACGGATTTCACGTATCTTTTAAAAGTAAATATTAACATACGAGAATATGCAACATTTATTTACGAAAATATATCATTTTTTCTTCTTTATTTTTGCTAATTATGGCTCTATTGAAAATATTACCTTGCAAAGAAGCCCCTTTTATGGTTTAATGTTTAACGCTGCTGATGTTAAAAAAAACAATAGCAATTACTTTAACTTTGTGCTAATACGACTAGTTTTACTCTTTTCTTCTTTGAACTGCCCATTCCGTAATTGTAATGTCTTGCATGTATAATACATGATGTATTTTCAAAACCCCAGCAAATAGCACAATACGTGTAGCCAATGACATACAAGTCAGTCTTACAAGTCAGTCTTATTGATTTTTCCTTTTCAAAATAAACTTTCAACATTAGTGTTCAAGTATATCTATTGAGTCAATTGGTCAAATAACCAAAACTGATGAAAAAATTTGGTGAAAGAGCATGCAATTTTTTTAAATGATGTAATGATACACTAATGATGTGGATAGACAAAATTTCCCATATTCTTTTTCTTCATTCTTATGTGTGACAACAGAGAAAGAGAAAGGCTATTTTTTTTCCTCAGTATCCATCTTTCAGCATTTTGGTTTGATCAACACTCTTCGATCATGGCATTATATATATATAGTTGATTTTTATGATATATGTTACGATTTAAATTTTTAAAAAGAAAATAAATTGCATGAATCAAATAGTAAAATACTATATTATAGTAATACAAAAAAACTATATTTTATGTACAAATTGGAAGTGGTTTTGCACCAATAAACAGAGAACGGTCCTATCATGCTATGTGGCATGAGCTTTTCGGTCGAAGACATATCCAATCTGCTCGCGAATGACCATGATGCATGACATAGTAGACTTGCTTCGAGTGTGTCAGATATGTTATATGTGCGTTAAGTTTCACCTGCCACCACCCAAAAATTGTATCAACCACTTGGAAGAGCAAGTAAATGAAGCGACAATATATAGGGTCGGATGGAAGAAATTTCCCTATAGATATAGTGAACGATCTCCAAAAAGATTGATTGGAGGAAAATGAGCAGAAGATACGAAAGAAGAGAATAACAGGACATAAAAGGACTTCCAATAAGATCCCCATAAGAGGAAAACCTCATGAAGAGAGTTCTAACACTATTTCCCTGAAAATCACTTTTATTTTTTTTCTTACACCATTCTTTAGAAATTAGACTGTGTTCATGATCCTTGGATATTGCACTAAACAAAAACTTCTTACTTACCTTCGATTAAACCAACTCACAAAGGCAGATGTTTTGTTGAGTTTATTTGGTTTGAATAAGTCGTTGTCTCTGCTATTGTTGAATCAAATAAGTCCGATTGTTTAGGATGTTAGTGGCGTACTTAGTGGTTCAGAATTAGTCAAGGTTGTTTCTATTTTTGCGTTTGCTTCGCTATCTTTGTGAGGCTTTATAAAGCCATTGTTAGTCATTCAATGAAGTATCTTTTTGGTTCTCTTGTGCTATCAAATTGTTTCACATCGACATTTGGTATCAGAGCCAAACAAGAGAACAAAGAGAGAAAATTTGGTGTGAGAGAGCGATCTAAACAAGAGTGAAAGGAATGGCTAACTCAGAGAAGTTTGTGCAGCCGGCGATTCCAAAGTTTGATGGTCATTATGATTTCTGGGCAATGACAATGGAGAACTTTCTAAGGAGCGGAGAGTTATGGATTTTGGTGGATGAAGGGGTTCCGACGTTGTCGATCGGAACATCACCAGCAAGCGAGGCTCAGAGAAAGGCCGTAGAGAATGCAAAACTCAAGGATTTGAAGGTGAAGAATTTTCTCTTTCAAGCCATTGACAAAGAAATCCTTGAGACGATCCTCGACAAAGGCACATCAAAAGCGATTTGGGAATCAATGAGAAAAAAGTATCAAGGCTCGATGAAGGTGAAGCGAGCACAATTACAAGCCTTGAGAAGAGAGTTTGAGCTGCTTACCATGAAGAAAGGATAAAAGGTCGATAGCTTCCTGGGGAGATCGCTCACAGTGGTGAACAAGATGAAAGCGAATGGCAAGATGATGGAGCAGAGCACCATTGTAAGCAAGGTACTCGAATGTTGACTCCAAAATTCAATTATGTTGTGTGTTCCATAGAGGAATCCAATGATCTGAGTACGTTAAGTGTTGATGAGCTACATGGAAGCTCACTGGTTCATGAAGGGAGAATGGATGGACCTCAAGAGGAGGAGCAAGTGCTGAAAGTGACTCAAGATGAGAGACCAAGCAGAGGAAGGCTCGAAGGGGCTTATGAGGCGGTCATGGCAGAGGAAGAGGGAGATCGCACAAAACAGAGCACTCGCTGAATGCTTCAAGTGTCATAATCTAGGGCATTTCCAGTATGAGTGCCCATAATGGGAGAAAAAAGTCAATTACGCCGAGCTTGAAGAAGAAGAAGACTGTTACTAATGGCGTACACGCAGCTCAACAGAACAAACAGAGAAGATGTGTAGTTTCTCGATTCGGGCTGCATCAATCACATGACTGGAAATAAGGAATGGTTCTGTGAGCTAGGTAGAGATTTCAACAGAACAGTCAAGCTTGGAAACGATACAACAATGGACGTTGTAGCAAAAAATAGCATAAGGGTGCAGGTCAACGGTATTACTCAGGTGATTTCTGATGTTTATTATGTACCTAAACTCAGAAATAACCTGTTTAACATCGGTCAATTCCAAGGAAAAGTGCTCGCGATTCTCATTCAGAACAGGACCTACAAGATATATCATTCCACTAGGAGAGTGATTATGGAAACAAGTATGAGCGGTAATAGAATGTTCTATCTCTTAGCTTCTAAACCGCAGAAGAACTCGATGTGCTTGCAAGCAAAGGAAGTGGTGGAAAAGGAAGCTCATCTTTGGCACTACCGCTATGGACATCTCAATCACGATGGACTGAGAACCTTAGCGCAGAAAAAGATGGTGGTAGGTCTACGGAATTTCAAGCCAACATAGTAATTGTGCACTACATGTCTGATCGGAAAGCAACATAGAGAGTCGATGCCGAAAAAGAGCCTGTGGCGAGCATCAAAACAACTCTAGCTAGTGCACTCTGATATTTGCGGACCTATTACCCCACCATCACATAGTGACAAACAGTACATCTTAAGCTTTATTGATGATTTCGAGAAATACTTGGGTGTATTTTTTGAACGAAAAATCAGAGGCTTTCACCACATTTAAGAGCTTCAAAGCGAGTATGGAGAAAGAAGTAGGAGAACACATAAAGTTCTTAAGAACAGACAGAGGCGACGAGTTTAATTCCAGTGAGTTTGGAGAGTTTTGCAAAATTTAAGGCATCAACAGACAGCTGACTGCAGCTTACACGCCTCAACAAAACGGAGTGGCATAGCGCAAGAACAAAACGATCATGAATGTTGTGCGCTCCATGCTTTGTGAGAGACAAGTTCCAAAAATCTTCTGGTCTGAAGCTACAAGGTGGAGTGTGTATGTTCAAAACAGGAGTCCGACTGCTGTGCTCGAAAACATAACCCCTGAAGAAGCATGGTCACGAAAGAAACCAGGGGTTGAGCATTTTAGAGTATTTGGTTGTGTTGCACATGTTCATATTCCTGACCAGAAACAGAGCAAGCTTGATGATAAAAGCAAGCAATGCGTTTTACTGGGAGTTAGTGAAGAGTCCAAAGCCTGGAGGTTTACGATCCAGCCTCCAAGAAGATTGTGGTGAGCAAGGATGTGGTGTTTGAAGAAGAAAAGGGCTGGGACTGGAAACGATCTAATGAAGAAGTGAAATATGATGTATTTGAGTAGGAAGAATAAGAGAAAGTTGATGAAAATGAGGCGGTGGCGGTCATTGAGCATCAAGAAACTCTGGATCCAGCTCCAATACAAAACAGAGGTGAATCTTCTAATACTGGTGCTAAAAATCAAGGCCAAGGAAGAAACACTCGTGCGATAAGGGCACCTAGCTAGATGTCGGACTATGTGATGGGAGAAGGAACATCTGAGGAAAAAGATGCTCCAACACATGCGCTCATGATGATGTTGATGGTAGCAGAGAATGATCCAGTGCTGTTCGAAGAGGCAGTAACACAGAGCATCTGGAGAGAAGCAATGAAGAATGAGATTGATTCAATCGAAAAGAGTCAAACTTGAGAACTCACTTTTCTACCGAATGGTTTTTATGGCGATTGGTGTAAAGTGGGTATATAAGACGAAGCTGAATGAAGATGGTGAAGTGGAGAAGTACAAAGCATGTCTAGTGGTCAAAGGGTATGCACAAAGCTATGACTTTGATTACACGAAGATTTTTGCGCCAATAGCAAGACTAGACACGATTCGCTCTATTCTCGCATTGACGGCACAATCTGATTGAGAGGTGTTTCAACTTAACGTTAAAAGTGCGTTTCTTCATGGAAAGCTTGAGGAAGATGTTTATGTGCATCAGCCTGAAGGATACATAAAAAAGAGGGAGGAAGAGAAGGTTTACAAACTGAAAAAGCGCTTTATGGGCTCAAGCAAGCACCATGTGCTTAGTATAGCAAAATTGAAGCTTATTTCGTGAGGGAGCAGTTCGAGAGATGTTTTAGTGAGCATACCTTGTTCACGAAATCAAAAGGAGGTAAGCTTCTAATTGTCAGTCTTTACGTTGATGACCTAATTTTCACTGGAAACGACGAGAGTATGTGCGATGAGTTCAAAAGTTCGATGATGAAGGAATTCGAGATCACAGATCTGGGTTTGATGAAACACTTTCTCGGAGTAGAAGTGAAGCAGTGCAAAGGTGGGATTTTCATCTGTCAAAGGCGATATGTGAGAGAAGTGCTAGCAAGGTTTGGTATGGAAGAAAGCAACGCTATGAAAAATCTGATTATACCAGGAACAAAGCTGCAGAAGGATGAAGAGGGAGTTAAAGTGGATGAGACTCAGTTCAAACAAATGGTGGAGAGTCTCATGTATCTCACAGTTCGTCGGCCAGACTTGATGTATAGTGTGTGTTTGATTAACAGGTTCATGTCAAGTCCTCGAGAATCTCATTGGCTCGCAGCAAAGAGAATTCTTCGATACATTCGTGGAACAATTGAGTTGGGATGTTCTACAAGCGTGGAGAAGGAAGCACGAGGCTTGTGGCATATACTGACTATGATTACGCTGGTGATCTAGATGATCGGAGAAGCACATCTGGGTTCGTGTTCATGATGGCAGCAGGGGCAATTTCATGGGCATCGAAGAAGCTGTCAGTTGTTGCTCTCTCCACAATAGAGGCAGAGTACATCGCTGCAGCTTCGTGTGCATGTCAATGTGTTTGGCTCAGGAGAATTTTGGAAACAATTGGGTGTGCAGAGAAGTCTTAAACGGTGATTATGTGTGATAATAGCTCTGCTATTCAATTGTCCAAACATCCAATGTTTCATGGAAAAAGCAAGCATATTGAGGTCAGATTTCATTATCTTAGAGATTTGGTGAATGGTGAAGTTGTTAGATTGAGTTATTGTTCAACGGAGGAGCAGATTGCAGACATCTTCACCAAGCCATTAAAATTGGCACAGTTTGAGAAGCTTCGGGAGATGCTTGGTGTTGTTAGAATTTCTGAAGTAAGCTAAAATCAAGATGATTTAGCTTAAGGGAGAGATTGTTGAGTTTATTTGGTTTGAATAAGTCGTTGTCTCTGTTATTGCTGAGTCAAATAAGTCCGATTGTTAAGGAAGTTAGTGGCGTATTTAGTGGTTCAAAATTAGTCAAGGTTGTTTCTTTTTTTTCGTTTGTTTCGCTATATTTGTAAGGCTTTATAAAACAATTGTTAGTCATTCTATGAAGTATCTTTTTGGTTCTCTTGTGTTATCAAATTGTTTCACATCGACATGTTTGACTTACGCGTTGGGAAAATTTTGGGAAAAAATTACTCTCGGTCTCCCGAAGACCGTATGGGCATGTTACTTGTCCACTGTAGCAAATGTTTGAATAGCCCGAATGGTCGTCTTCCGGAAATGATGCTAGCCAAGCCGAGAATGCGCCTCTCATTTTGCCTCGTGGACGAATTCGTACATGATACTTTCGAAACTATTTTTCAATAGCACCCAAAATCTAGAATATTAGATAAACAACCCATATTCGGTGGATCCAAAATCCATCCCAAACATGTCCAAAGTTTTTTTTTTGTATTTTTTTATATTTGGATTTTTTTTGTAGATGCTTCTCCTTATGTGAATTTCAGGTAAATATATTATATATTTTAAACCATGTTGGAAAATCAATGAATTTTTGTTTTCTGGTCAGCCAAAATCCGTTAAATTTAATTTTGAAAACATTACATATATATATATATATTGTTTTTTAAATGGGTTTTTGGTTAAAGAAATAAATTTTATGTTTGATAACTAAATAGGAAAAAGTTGACTTAAAAGAAAGAGAAAGTGAGAAGAGTGTTAGATGCATGTCTTTCACGTGTTGAAAGATGTAGTTAATGCCAATACATCACTAGGCGAGGGGCAGTTTCTCTTTAACCCTTTATGGTTTTCGTCGCTTTCTCACATTCTGATTTGACTTAGCCCCTCTCTTATATTATACAATACGCCTTCTTTTTTTTTGTTTTCGACGACTAATACGCCTTCCTCTTTATTCCTAAACTATTTGTTTTGTTTTGTACTCTCTTTTTTCCTTGAAGGATTTATTAATTTGAGTTATCTCACGTTTTGCCTGTGTTGGCGATTTAGTGTCGATATAGTAGTTTTAAAGCTGACCAATTCGCCCCTCTTATCTAGCTTTCATATACCAACTTGCCCTTCTTTTACTCTCTAATATCTCAACTAGACAAATTATAAACCTTTTTGTTTTTTAATCAAACTCACATATATCTCCAAATACCTTCAAACCCATTATCAGAAAATTTGCTTTCATGGAAATGGAGGCTATTCGGCCCAATTTATTATCTTGATTTTTTTCCCGATATTTTATAACATATCTTACTAACTTTCTTTTTTGGTCATGAATCTAAATCCCTCTAAAAATCCTTTTAACCTTATTAACACAAAAGTTTTTTGGGTTGGGTTCATTAAGTTTGGCGTAGTCGGTTAGTAGTGGAGTAGGATCGATTAGTTAAAGCATAAAAAAGAATATGCTCGGTTAAGTTGGTTTACAATTACCCACCTTGTTTACAAATTTTATGAGACCATGAGTTTTACTGTCTTGGTTAGTAAGATAAAAAACAAAACAAATTTATGGGCCCAAACTAACTCTTAAGATAAAAAAAAATCGAAACAAAACCAAAAGTGGCAATAACCCAACCGGGTCAAGCCCAAAAACACCAAGGACAAAGCCCAAAAACACAAATAAAAGAGATGCTCCATCGATCCAACTCGACCCGACTCAAAATCCCAAGTGTTTTCGTTTTCAATCGATCACTACAAGCTGCTTGTACTCTTCTCCGGCGATTACAGCCTCCATGATTATCATCGGATCAATCTCTCCATCATTATCCAAAAATATCTTGATCAAATTCTTCGAAAACCCACTCACCAAAGCCACTCCTTTCTGACTTGCCGTCACCGGCGTTGACTTCGAATCCCTCAGATTCCAAAACACAATCTCCGGCACAGCTTCACCGTACCCTTTCTCTCTGTACTTCCTCACGATCGCTTCGTAATCCGTTTCCCATCCACCTGTAGAGTATCCACCATAAGGCCCCCCTTGCTTAACTCTAGCTTCATCAAACTCCATGTCGCTGAACACGAAAACCCTCTTGACCATTTCCTCCGGTTTCAGTTTCCCTTCCACTGCAACTTTCAGAATCAGATCAAACACTTTCTGAAAATCAGTGTTCATTCCCCAATCCATGTCCCTCACGAACTCTGTTTTCGTTCTCAAGTCGTCTCCTTTCACCAATTGCAGTTCTGGGTCTGCGCTGAAAGTTATAAGCTTTCCTCTCCATGGTTCTTCGGATACCTCAGATACTAGTAAACCCAGAGCGACGGCAACCTCCATTGGAGTACCGTCCATAGATCCCGACACGTCGGAGATAGCGATACAGTTGGTTAAAGAACCCTTCTTTTTCAAATCATCAACCATTCGTTTCCATTGAAGCTCAGCGACTTGTCCACCGTCTCCGCTGTTCAATTCTCCGATGATCTCGTGAGGTAACACAGCTCCGGCGGCGATGGTCGTTTTCCCTGATTTCGCATCTTCTAGATACTTCTGAAATCTCTCCTCGTCGTGTTTCAAGAATATCTCCTTGTACGATTTCATCGCCACCGATGCAACACGATTGTAGGGAAGAGAACTCCAATCGCTCGCTCCCATGTAAACCTCTGGTAGTTGCAGAGTTTTACGGAGAGGAACAAGAACCTCTTTCCTTAACCGATCACGAACCCTGTACGCGTAGTGAGCTTCTTCTACGCCTTCGTATTCGGGGAATGATTCACGAGGAAAGAGCTTCTTAGCGATGCTCTCGCAGATCAGAGTTGCTTTGTCGAAGGAAGAATCAAGCGATGGACACCACTTAGCCGCTAGAGAGACTTTGTTTGTTTCTCCGGAAGTCAAAAACTCCATATCTTTTCTCAGGTGATCAGAGAAAAGATCAGAGATTCGTTCATGGAGAAACCTATACTCTGGATCCTGAGCATATCTAGTGAATGCTTGCATCCCCAATTCTATCTTCTTCTCCTTCCGATTCAAACTCGCTCTTTCTTTCTCCACTTTGTTCCTTTTCTCTGCGTTCGCTATCCTTAGCTCCCTCGTCACCGTCGGCTTCTTTTTCCGGTTTTTCCGGCCAACACCACCGCTTCCACGACCACGACTAGAGAACGGAGCTCTAGTAGAACTAGATAGTTTCTTGATTCCTTTTTTCCTCTGGTTCCACTCTGATTTCTGCGTCTTGCGGATCTCGTGTCCTTCAAGAATCCGGTAAAGAATCTCCGGGAAATCCTTAAAGTAACCAAATTTCGAGAGGGATTCGAGGTTACAAGCTAGGGTTTTGGGATGACAACCATGGAGCCATAAAGCAGCCGTGTAAAACCCTTGCTTGTCGGATTTACCGGTACCACGGACTCCACGAAGGTTACATATAAGCTTTAGAGTGGTTAAAGCGTCGTGGTTCCAAGCCGCAACGAGTCTCTCCTCAATAGATTCCTTAGGGGTGCTTGGAACAACGTGGAAGAAGAAGTCGAGGCAAGGATTACCGGCGGAGAGATACGTGTCGGCTCCGTTCTCGGTCAGGCCTCTACGAGGAGCAGAGTGATCCTTGACTTTGGCTGTTTTGTTGAAGTTTGAGACCATTGCGTCCATGAATGGATCGCTTGGACCAGAAGATGTGTTGCGTTTTCCGGTGACAGACTGTCGGAGCTCTGGTGGACCAACCAAAGGAGAAGACATGGTTATAGAAAAGTAGCGACGAAGAAAAGTAGTTGTTTTTTTGGGAGATTGTGAGAAAAACTCTAGACGTGAGAATAGGTTTTGTTATGTATAGAGGTTGGTGAAGAGTTCTATTTAGTCCTCTAAGATTTATATAGACTAGAAAAGTATATTTACCAAATATTAATTATGGAAGATATATACATATTTATGAGAGAATCTACCGAATGCAGAAATCTGATTCGTTGCCTTGGTGATCACGCTTTTAGAAAAGTGGCCAAACGATCATCTTTTTCGTGGAGACGAAAAAAAGATAATTATAAAAGTCGGTTTGTATTATTAATCTTCATATTGATTTATTTTAAAAATTGAAGTGGTTATATTATATTCAAATATTTATATTTTTAAAAACTAAATAGGAACAATATGCAGCATGTTAAAACTTGGTGTAGAAAATCGATATGTTGCGTTCTGGAAACGAGCCTTGAGAGGATAGGTTCATGTTCTTTGACACGGCGACGAGCGTCGATCGACATCATTCGACACCAGAGTTGTTGTGTCGATCGACACCAGGGTGGTGTGTCAATTAATACAAATGTTGTGTATCGATCGACACCAGGAGGGATGTCAATCGACACAGAGTCTAAAATTTGATTTCTCGTATTGTTTATTGTTGATTGATCGTTTGGTATTATGGTATTCTTTTATGCTTGTATGTATAGCCGGTAGATGGAATGACCGTCTCACTGAATATTTGTGATAATACTCACGCATCTCGTTTTGCCATGTGATGCATGTAAATAAAAAGTGTGATCGTGAAATCATGGTTGGGAAAAGGAGATGATCTAGGGTCTTGCTTGGTTGTCTTTATGTGATTGTTTAGAACTGTTAGGTTGCTGATTTTATGGAATTGGTTTAATTGTTGAATTGAATTGGTTCATGTTGATTATTTGAATTGGTTATTGGATTTAATGGATGATTCGTTTGTTGACTTGATTTCTGCTGGATGTTTGATCGGTGTTTGCAAGTGTTGAGAATTAGTATTTATGGGAATACTAATTCGATTCTGTAAAAAAAAAGAAACGGGTCGGATTGATAAAATAAGTTTGCATTTATATTAATCTTCATATTAATTTATTTTAAAAATTGAAGTGGTTATTTATATTCAAATATTCATATTTTTAAAAACTAAATAGAAACAATATGAAGCATGTTAAAACTTGTCAAATATTAAGTTTGCTAAATATGTTGTAACATATTTATTTTCAAATAGGAAAAATCGTTTTGATATTGAAATGAAGAATATCACTTCATATTTTCATACAACATAAATAAGAGAAACAATTAATTTCATTTCAATTCAAAACAAATATCATTTTATATCTACTAAAAAGGGTTATTTTGTCAATTATAAATAGGGATTTTAATGAAAAACCCCTCAAGTATTGTTTGATCCATTTTAAACCCCTCAACTAAACTATTAATGTAAAAATCCCTCAACTAAAATATTTTAATGAAAAAATCTCTCAACAAAAAACCTAATGAAAAAGGGACAATTGCAAAAATACTACTTTTGGTGTTTACATTTGCAAAAATACCATTTAGGGGTATCCATTTGCAAAAATGCCACTAAGAGGTGTCCATTTGCAAAAATACCACTATTTATGGATTTTAAAAACTTAAATTTTAAAATTATTAATCCTAAAAAATGTTTGGACCCCTAAAATCCCTTAAACCCTAATACAACATAGTTAACCCAAACATAAATGATATAATGAAATTTATTTTTTGAAAAGTTGCATTTTTGTAAATTTTTTGAAAATGTGGCATTTTTGAAAAGTATCACTTGAAAAGTGACATTTTTTAATATTTTTCATGAAAAAACTCATCAAGTAAAGTTTTAATAATGAAAAAAACCCTTCATTTGATTGTAATGTCAAAATACTAAACAAATACCATAAATCGATACTATGCATGTATTGATTGATTGTTTCTGATTTATAATTGATTGTTTAATGTTTCAGTGTTGTTTTTAAACTATTAAAAGAGTACAACTACACAAACTCCCCCTCAAATGATCAAGTGTCATCTTGTAGTTATCGTTCATGACGCATTCCAGTGTTATGTACATGTTTCCTGAATATAGTGATATGAATTTTTTCTTTAAAATCTCTTAATTGTGAGATTTATACATGAATTTTCAATTGATTGTATTGTGTTTCCAATGTTGTTTCTAAACAAACATTGTATTAATGTATAAATAAAATATACATGTCATTTTTTAGCAAACCATATCTCATTGTATTGATTTAATGGCATTTGTTTAATATTTTGATAGGACGAGTTTTTTCATTAGTAAAACTTTACTTGAGGAGGTTTTTCATTAAGTTTTTAGTTGAGAACTTTTTCATTAAAATATTTTGCTTGAGGGATTTTTACATTAATAATTTAGTTGCGGGATTTAAAATGAATCAAATAATACTTGAATTTATAAATATAAAACTAAAATTTAGTTAAAATCTTTGTCATAATAATTAACAAAATTGTAAAATAAAAACTCGCACAACGTGCTATCTATAATCTAGTATTGTAAAGTTTTTCTAAACCGAAGCTATGGTAGGTTGCCGCGTGTCTCATAAATTTTTGACATGTGTCATTCTCTATTAATTTAATAATTTATACAAATTAATTTTATTTTGCTTTAATAATTATAAGACAAATAAAAAAAACATATATCAAATTGAGTATATACATCCAATTGATATTTGCTTTTGTTTCTTTCATCTTTTAAAAATACTTTTCCATTTTTATGAATGATTATTGAGACGACATTAAGTATTTTTATACAATCTTAAGTATTAAACGATATATTAAAAAAACAGAATATAAAAGAAATTAGCTTTAAAAGCACAAAGTTTAGATGAAAATTAAAAGACCAAATTGACTCGAAATCAATTTCCTTCATTAACTACATGATAAAAAATGGACCAAATAATGATAATTTATAATTAATGAACAATTAAACATCACTATTAAAAGGTATTAAATCTCTCCAACAAAGAAAAAAAATTAAATTCTTACCAATAGATACATAAACAAAATATATTATTAAAATAGAACTGAAAATACCATATTAATAGATTTTATTTTATAGTAATAATCTAATTTTATGATTCTTGTATTTTATAAATAGATTTTAAATATGAATTCTAATATGATACTGAATTCATAGTTTTAATATGATTAGAGGAAACATGAATGCATATAAAATAGTAAGAGTTTTCTAAATCCAAGCCGCGTGATTTTTTTTTTGTATGGCTTTATCAACATTACAATGTGTTTAGTG
This sequence comes from Arabis hirsuta, assembly GCA_964056655.1. Taxonomy (NCBI): domain Eukaryota; kingdom Viridiplantae; phylum Streptophyta; class Magnoliopsida; order Brassicales; family Brassicaceae; genus Arabis; species Arabis hirsuta. The sequence goes on along the minus strand of OZ053299.1, from coordinate 7,463,306 downwards.
ATCAACTCACATAATATATACAACTCACATCAGTTCATATTCCTTTTTATTAGTAAGCGGTCTGTTTCTTTATACATTAGAAATTGTATATGTCCAATAATTTATTAATCTATTAGAAATTTGTTACAAGTGCTTAGGCTAAACACCAAATTTTAGCATATTTTACTATTTTAAATACACAAATAATCAAATAAGGTACAAATTATTGAATATTTTACCATTTTGAATTTTAAACCCACGCATAGCTTGGGCAACCCCTAGTCTTATTTAATATTTTAAGGTTCTTCAAAACCAAAGCTATGAGAGGCTGCTGAAATATCATGGTTTTTACCCCTTTTTTACTATGATATATGTCCGTTTTTATCGAGTCTTTTTGGTCGATCGACACACATGTCTGACGAGAAGAAGTAGAGTTTTTGAAGATTTCCTTTTTGCGATAAAAGTCCAGAGGTTCACAGATAAAGCCCAACCCGATTTTGAGACATTATATATAGTTTTCTTTTAGGTTTTTTAAAGAACATCTAGTTTTCTATTGAGACAAATTTAGAGATTGATTTTGGAGATTTTGGGGAGACAAATCTGCACCTTGTCTATCTTTTTCTCTATCTTTTCAATGTAATCTTTTCTATTCATGATGTCTGTTTCAATCACCATGTCTGAGTAATTTGTTTGTTAGGTTTTGGAGATTAAAGGGTTTGATGAGAAATTGTTATGTTTGAATTACGTTGGGATTTATCTACTTGTTCTTCATCTAGATTGCTTTAACTCTGATTTTAGGATTGATCAACTGAGATTGGAAACCCTAGGTTGAATTAATAGATGCGAAAGTATTATTAACAACCTGAACTAATCTTAGAGGAGCAAAATTATCTATTCGCAAAGAAACTTGGTTTAGTGATTTTGTGAACAATCGAACTTGAACTTTAATGCTTGATTTTATTTACTGAATTTGCAAGGAAATTTAGAATTTAGGGATTTAGTCATAGATAATCTCTGCAACGAAAGTTGATTGATTTTACACTTGTGTTCGAGTTCTAGAACTGTGTTTAATAAAATCCTAGCAGTCTTTTATCCTTGATTTCGATTCATTCCTGAGAATTACCCATAGCCTAAGTCTTTTGTCTCATTGATTTCTAAAACCTTAATAATCATCACTTGCTTTGTTTTAATATTTTTCTTTTCATTCATACATATTTACTTAGCCTAATTTGAATTCATAATTGATTGTGTGATTTGATTCCCTTGAATGGAGACGAAGAGCTTAAGGAAAGATAATAATCATTGCAGACTCAATGTAACAAAGGACTACAAGAGAATAACACTTGCTCAAATATCAGAGACATTGAAGCAGGTATATTATTTTTATACATTTACTATTTGAACGGCCGTCTCTCTTAGTGTTATATTTAATATTTTTATCTGGAACCAGTTAGTGGTTTCTCAGGGAAAACTCTCAAATGCTCTAGAGGCCAAATGCAAACAAGTAGAAACGGCTTTTCAACGAATGACTGAGAAATCAGAGGAGAAACTCAAACAAATACTCTTACCAAGGAGTTGAAGAACTTTGAGGGAAAGATCATCAACAGAGTAGTTTCTGTTTCTGATAACAAAGCCAAACAAGTAGAAACTACTTTGCAAATAACCGTTGTAGAACAGAAAAGAGGAGATTTATAATTAAAAAAGTAACATCTATATAAAAACAAGAGAAGATTTTCTTGATACAAAAAATACATAAATTTTCTACTAAAAAAACAAGAGAATCAAAAACAAATTAGTAGAAAATAATGTAATTATTAGATTTATTACTATATTACTTATTGTATATGTATGTAAATGAGATTAGTATAGTGTATAAGAGTTATTTTTGTTATGATGTATAATATACATATTTAATCACATTTACAAGTATATATAAATAATTTGTGCACAATTTTTGTTCATTTCGCTCAAATGATTTAATGATGAGTCAACAAATCACAAACGGTACATTGTGAATATAATCTAGTAGAGTAAAGTTTATAAACTAGTGATAATGTACCAGACAATTTCAATTAGTTTATGCTTTCAGATTTTGTTTTGGATTCTAGATAATAGTTTCGTTAAATGATTAAAAGCTAGTGATAATATAGCAGATAATTAAAAATAAATCATTTTCGTCTCCGATGCTGCTTTCAAACAATACCAAATATATAGTTTTCTTCTTTCGGATTCGCTTCTTTTGCTTAGCTTCAGCCTTTGCCTTCTTCGTGACCGCTTCCTTTGGGTTCCATTTTTTTGCATAAGATCTAAACCCACATATGTGCACTATGAAATCTGTGACATCCTAGCTTCAACTCTTAATACGGTTGCTGTTTTGCAATTTTCACTTGCTTACTTTCATTGTACGGTTGACCAGGAGTTGAAGAACTTTGAGGGAAAGATCATGAGCAAAGTCGCTTCTGCTTCTCATAACAAAGCTAAACAAGTAGAAAGTGCTTTGCAACGGATTACTGAGAAATCAGAGGAGAAACTCGAGGTATTCATGACAAAAACTCTTACCAAGGAGTTGAAGAAACATGAGGGAACGATCATGAGCAAAGTCGTTTTTGAAGAGGTATATTATTTGATACTTTCAATATTTAAACAGCCTTGGCTATGTGTGTTATATTTAATATTCTTCTCTCTCACAGGAAAAACCGAAAGTCTTCATGACAAATACTCTTATCAAGGAGTTGCAGAAACTAGAGGGAACGATCATGAGCAAAGTCACTTCTGCATCTGATATATGCAGAGAAATTCAGAGAGCAAAACGTGAGCTTGAAAAATACCTTGATGAGAGCATATCACTAGATACTCAAAAAATCTAGAGTACTCTTTAGTGCCCGTTTGGAGTCAGACTCTGAACGCTTCTCCCATCTTGAAAAATACCTTGATCAGATTCAGAGCATATCACTGGAAACTCAAGTATTCTTAGTGCCCGTCTGCAGTCAAACTCCGAACGCTTCTCCCAGCTTGCTCAAAGCTTAAGCCATGAATTATCTGAGTGCCAAAAAAGTCTTCCTCGAAAGGTTTGTTTTCTCTCTTCTTTCATCCTTCCATTTATTTGTCAATTTCTAATCTCTAATCAGTAAAAAAGGGAAAATAATACTTAGTTCGTTTCTTTATTTTGTACAGGCCTCCAAATCAGATTTATCAAAGCTTTTATCCGAAAAAAGTACAAACAAAGTTTCACGTGGGCTCTACAAAGCAATGATCCCTCTATCGTATCGTGGCTGTGCACTCAAGTCGATCTAAACAGTCTACTGAACCAGGATCCACCTCCAATCAGCCCACAATTGCTACTTGCACTATTACGCCAACTAGGATGTGCGATTGATGAAGATACGGCACAAAAGGTTGCTGGGATGAAGCGCGTACTTGGAGCAATCCCATTAGAGCAAAAGTGAGCGGTCCAGAGTCGTCCAACCTTACTATTCGTCCATCCGACTCTGAGATCTTTCCAATCAAGAGCAATGCAAGAAGATTTGGCTGCCATCGGAGCTCTCTCAATATCTCTCTATGAGTACATTTCACGCCCATAAAAACCACTCACTGTAATACGTTGTCAGTTTTAAAACCTGTCTTTTTTTCCTTGTGACACATGGACTTAGAACATTCCTTTGAATTCTTCTCATGTCGACACTAGCTCTAACATCTCTCATGACTTCAGAATTATAAGCATTTTTATAAAAATGGTTAGGAGAATAATCTTGAGGAAAGGCTCTTTCGTATGTATTAGAGAGTGAAATGGCTCTTTCGTATGTATGCTGGAGACATAACTTGGAGCTATTGTTTCAGGAGTCATATATAGTGTCTTGAGTTAGACTGCCAATTGCTAACTTTACTCCTTTGTACGACCTTTGGTTGGAGGAGAGGGTTTGTCTGAAGCCACTTTAAACTGTCCCATCTTCTTCTGCAGATTAGCTAGAGGGTCTTTTGAAATCTGTCCCTTGTACGAGAAGGTGGCCATGTGTTTCTGTGATATTAAGAGCATCTTGAGATAGAAAAGGTGAACTTGTACATAAGGAAACAAATTCAAAACTAAGACAAGAATGAAAAAAAAAAGATCAAAACTCGTAGATGAAATGGAATATAGAATCAGTGGTGTTGAAAATGCGTAATGAATTGGTTTGACGCAGAAACTCATAAATGACAAGAATGAATTGAAAAGATCAAAACTCATAGATGCCTAGGAACCTTGTAAATAACAATCCAAAACCAAGAGACAATAATGCTAGATAGAGTAAGGCAAAAGATTATACATGAAAAAACTTGGTTTGGCGCAGAAACTGTAGCTAGCTCACCTCAAAACCTCAGGCTCATAGTTGCATCATCCTGCTCGTCTTATTTCAACAGAGGACCAAACTTGGCTAATACCTAAAGACCAAAAGAGCTTAATCTCCACCCACGAAACAAAAAAATGCAAACACGAGGCTACTCTCTCATCACATACAGAAAGCAACCAGATTCACTGTTTTTCAAAGAATTATAAACCCATAAACCAGCGACAAGTCAATCAATTACACAACAAGCTTCTTATACTCTTTCCTCACGAAGACATTTTTATTACTTGAATAGATCCGATTATTACATCACATTCATATTTATACAAAAGCTTTAATCATTCATCTAAATCCATGAAAGCATCAAATCTGTTCTTTAACGGCATTTGATTGGTAGTCTGTGTCCTTCCTCTGCTTTGATACGTTGCATGTTTTGGCTGAGAGATGACCTTGGGCTTCATTCTATTCTTTCTTTTATATCTTGTTGGCTTGTTGCTTATTACATCATTCTCAATTACAACAAGCTTCTCATACTCTTCTCCTGATATAGCAGCCTCCATGATCTTCATTGGACTAATCCCTCCATCGTTATCCAAAAACATTTTCATCAAATTCTGCGAAAACCCACTCACCAAAGCCACTCCTTTCTGGCTTCCCGTCACCGGCGTTGAACCCGAATCCCTCAGATTCCAAAACACTATCTCCGGCACAGCTTCACCGTACCCTTTCTCTCTGTACTTCCTCACGATCGCTTCGTAATCCGTTTCCCATCCACCTGTAGTCGAAGTCGACACTCGATAGACTCCACCATAGTATCCACCATAAGGCGCCGCTTGCTTAACTCTAGCTTCATCAAACTCCATGTCGCTGAAGACGAAAACCCTCTTGATCATCTCCTCCGGTTTCAATTTCCCTTCCACCGCAACTTTCAGAATCAGATCGAACACTTTCTGAAAATCAGTGTTGTATCCCCACTCCATTCTCCTCACGAACTCTGTTTTCGTTCTCAAGTCGTCTCCTTCAACCAAATGCAGTTCTGGGTTTGCGCTGAAAGTTATAAGCTTTCCTCTCCATGGGTCTTCGGATAGCTCAGAGACGAGTAAACCCAGAGCGACGGAAACCTCCATCGGAGTACCGCTCATAGATCCCGACACGTCGGAGATAGCGATGCAGTTCGTCAAAGAGCCCTTTTTCCTCATATCATCAACCATTCGTTTCCATTGAAGCTCAGCCACTTGTCCACCGTCTCCGCCGTTTAATTCTCCGATGATCTCGTGGGGCAATACAGCTCCGGCGGCGATCTTCGTTTTCCCTGATCTCGCATCTTTCAGATACTGCTGGAATCTCTCCGCATCCCGCTTCAGGAAAATCTCCTTGTACGATTTCATCGCCAAGGATGCTACTCGATTGTACGGAAGAGAATTCCAATCGCTCGCTCCCATGTAAACCTCTGGTAGTTGCAGAGTTTTCCGGAGAGGAACAAGAACCTCTTTCCTTAACCGATCACGAACTCTGTACGCGTAGTGAGCTTCTTCTACGCCTTCGTATTCAAGGAATGATTCACGTGGAAACAGCTTCTTAGCGATGCTCTCGCAGATCAGAGTTGCTTTGTCGAAACATGAATCGATCAAAGGACACCATTTCCCCGCCAGAGAGATCTTGTTTGTTTCGCCGCAAGTCAAAAACTCCATATCTCTTCTCAGGCGATCTGCGAATAGATCGGAGACTCGTTCGTGGAGAAATCTATAGTCTGGATCGAGACAATACCTAGTGTATGCTTCCTTCCCCAATAGTATCTTCTTGTCCTTCCGGCTTGCATCCACACGGTTAGAGAAAAATTCTCTTCTAGTACTACCTCGAGACCGGAGTGCCATTTTCCTCTGGTTCCATTCAGATTTCTGCGTCTTGCGGATCTCGTGGCCTTGTATAATCCGGTAAAGAATCTCTGGGAAATCCTTAAAGTAACCAAATTTCGAGAGGGGTTCGAGGTTACAAGCGAGAGTTTTGGGATGATAATCATGGATCCATAAAGCCGCCGTGTAAAACCCTTCCTTATCGGATTTTCCAGTACCACGGACTCCACGAAGGTTACATACAAGCTTGAGAGTGGTTAACGCGTCGTGCTTCCAAGCCTCGTAGAGTCTGTCTTCGAGAGATTCCTTTGGAGTGCTTGGAACAACCTGGAAGAAGAAGTCAAGGCATGGATTGCCGGCCGAGAGGTACGTGTCGGCTCCGTTCTCAGTCTGGCCCTTAGGAGGAGAAGAGAGATCGTCCTTGACTTTGGTTGATTTGTTGAAGCTTGAGACTATTAGCTCCATGGATGGACCAGAATCTGTGGTGGGTTCTGGGAGGTTAGAGTTGGAGTGTCGGAGCTCTGGTGGACCAAGTAACGGAGAAGCCATGTTTACTGGAATGAAAGTAATCTAGTGATGAGGCTTTCTTAAGTGTCGTAAGAAACCCTAGGTGTATGAAAATTAAGGTTTTCTTATTAAAGTTCTGGTGAAGCGATCTATTTATAAAAATATGTATTTGACCTAGTGTCCTAAGATTTTCATGACTAGAAAAGGATATTTATTTAAATATGGAAGATTTATACAATAAATTAGATGAAAGCGGGTTTGTGATTTAATATTTTATAAATTTATAGAAAATAAATTATTTAATTGTGGTGAACAAAATTAGATCACGTATTAACATAAACAAAATCAAAGTTATAATGTTACTGTAAAACCATTGATCAAGAAAAATATCATTTATTTATTAATTTTTATGTTTTTGTTATTTGATTTACAATTAAATATTATCATATTTTTTGAAATTATTAGTTTTTCTTAGTCCTATTTAAATTTGGTATTTTTTAATTTTAATCTTATTCTACTATTCAAATATCTATTTTTTAAAATATTGATGGATTATTTCTCATATTTATATTTAAACTATTTTTATTTTTGAATATTTTATAATTTGCAAAAACCAAAGACTAAAAGACAAAATTAGATCTTTCATTTAAATAATAGAATAAAACTGAAAACGTTATTACAAAATCATTTATATAGAAGTTTATGAAATATTTATCTATTGTATTCTTATATTTATTTTTTATATTGTTTGATTTTCTACTAAATTATATCACATATATTCAAATAGTTAAATATTTCTTATCCTATTTAAAGTAGGATTACATTTTACTATTTACTAAATCAAAATATTATTATTTTTAAATAGATAAATTTTTTGAAATGCGGCTAAATCTAATTAAGAAAATTATTTTATATTCCAATGTCTCAAACATGACTCGATAAGATGAATTACTTTATATAAAAATCTGAATTTTACTGTTACCATTTTAGTAATTATTAAACGTAAAAAAGACCAAGTAAAAAAGTGGAAAAATAAATTACTACACCTCATATCAATGTTGTCTACAACAAACAAAAAATCAAGTTAGAATGAATCATATTAATTTTAGAAAACTAATATGTATTTTTGTATTCTATTTCACATATCAAAAATTATAATAATCTTTCTTTTCTAATGAAAAGTCAAAACACATAAATTTTATAAAAAATATTATTGAAATTTTAAATTACGTAGAATAGAAGAACATAAAAATATGTAAATAAATGTGAAAATTTGGATATTTAAACATAACTTTATTCAAACTAAAAAAATTACATGTATATTATAATATTCCAATAGTAAAAAGTTATTTGATTTATTATTTTATCTAATTCTATTTAAAATTATAATATTTATTTGATAAATAAAAATAAATAAATTTTTATTTTAAAAAATTGTTTGAATTTTTTTTTTTTATTATGTGTTAAAATTTAATAGATTAGCTAAGATTCGAAGTGAATATATCGTAACAGATGCAAAAAAATCTGAGTCGTTGCCTTGGTGATCACGCTCTTAAGTTTATTGGCGAAAGATCCGTCTTATACGTGGAGGCCAAGGAATTGTCAATTGTAAAAGTCGGTTTGTAATATTGGGCCTTGAGCAAAAGAATAAAACTGGGCATTGTTTATTCTTTTGAGTTACGAACACATGTCTCTTGCCAATTGCTAAATAGAATATAATTGATGTGTTTGATTGTTTTGATAGCGCTTATTTGATATGTTTTTTATTTTACTCTATTAGATTTAAAAATATGTCTTCATTATCATAGATATTCGATCTTGTTATATTACAAACGATGATCAATTAATCAAATCTAGCTACATGTAACATGTGTAATTACAGTAAACAACTCTACATATTAATCATGTAAAGTTTTATTTTGCAAATTGCAACGACATTTTGTCTGTAGATAAATCCAAACCCATACTTTGTGAGCGTGTTTCTCTTTGTGGTTTCCACACTTATTGAGCAAACGAATGGGCCATATTTTCGAATTGATTGCAAATGGGCCGGCTTTATAAACAAAATGAGCCTCAGAAACCCTAAAACTAGTAGTATATATTGCTAATTATCCTTCTTCTCTAGAGTTTTTTTCCGGCGATCTGCAGACTCATTTCAAATCATGGCGACGCAAATCAGCAAGAAGAGAAAGGTGAATTTCATTGGATCATTTCTTCTTCCTGTAGATCTCTCTCGCTACATCGTATATGAACTATTTTCTGTATCTCTGTGTTGAGCTTTGCAGTTTGTAGCGGACGGTGTGTTCTACGCCGAATTGAATGAGTTTTTGACTAGAGAGCTCGCTGAGGATGGTTACTCTGGTGTTGAGGTTAGGGTTACTCCAATGAGAACTGAGATTATCATCAGAGCCACACGTACTCAGAACGTTCTCGGTATGTTGAATCTGTTGCCTTCATTTTGCATATCGAAATGATGAGTGGGATCTGAGAATGATACTGTTTTTGATTGTTGAGTTTAGGTGAGAAGGGAAGGAGAATCAGGGAATTGACTTCTCTTGTCCAGAAGAGATTCAAGTTTCCTCAAGACAGTGTTGAGCTTTATGCTGAAAAGGTTGTCAACAGAGGTCTCTGCGCTATTGCTCAGGCTGAGTCTCTACGTTACAAGCTCCTCGGTGGTCTCGCTGTTCGTAGGTACGACATTGGTTTTCTGTATTCTTGTAAAACTGTTGCTATATCAGTTTGTTTGATCTGTTAGGTTTATTGGTAAGTGTTGGCTTGTCACTTGAATGAACAGTGTATATATAGGTAGGTATCAAGAGTTTGATTGTATGTAGCTCCGTATTGGTAATTCACTTATCTGCCGATACTGCATAAGGTTTGACCTAGGTGTTGTTGGCTGAGTATATTGAGCATTGTTAAATATACCTAGTCTCCGAATCAAAGCATAATGTTATAATATTTCAATGGTCTTGTGTTGTATAGGGCTTGCTATGGTGTCTTGAGATTTGTCATGGAGAATGGTGCTAAGGGATGCGAGGTAAATACAAATTTTAGTGTTTTGCAATTGTATTTCTTCCACAAATTGTCTCAGAATTTATTTATATTTGGGGGAACCAAAATGCTTGATTGCAGGTCATTGTGAGTGGAAAACTCCGTGCTCAACGTGCTAAGTCCATGAAGTTCAAGGATGGGTACATGGTTTCCTCTGGTCAACCAACCAAGGAGTACATTGACGCTGCAGTGAGACATGTTTTGCTTAGACAGGTGAGTTCCTTCTTACCGAGTCACTTGTTTTCCTCGTAGTGAGTTTGCAAACTCAGCAATGTCTAACCCTAGTCTGGTTGAACCCAAATGTTCAGGGTGTGCTAGGAATCAAGGTTAAGATCATGCTCGACTGGGACCCTCTTGGCAAATTAGGACCAATGACACCATTGCCAGATGTTGTCATCATTCATACTCCTAAGGAAGAAAATACCAAGGTCGCACCTGCTCAGGTTGTTGCTCAGGCTGCTCCTTTGATGGAAGCTCCACTCACAGCCGTAGATTACCCTGAGATGATCCCTGTGGCCTAGAAGAACAACACTTTCACTACTACTCCATGGGATTGTGTTATTTTTGGTTTTAAGTTTCTGCCTCTTTTGACAGTGTATTGTATCTTCGAAGCAGACTCGTTTTCGCAATCGTATTTCTTAAATTATCTCAAGTTTCCAATTTTTAAGCTCTTTTAGGTCCGACTGTCGCACCTAGATACTAGGTGAAAAATAATGGCATAGGTCAAATCCCATTCCACATTGTTCGTACTACAATGCATCACTTTTGAATATGGGTTTCATTTAAATAATCTCTGCTAATTGAGTACCTCAAATATGAGCATCTATAATATTATTTTTGCAATCTTTTAAGTTTGTTTCCAAACACTCTTAATCTAGCTTTTTAAGTTTGTTTTCACACACTCCTAATCTAGGATATTTGCCAACAAAAATCGAAAAGTCACTTTATGGAAACAAATTAAATCAACAATAATGTATGATACACGAGTCTTAAAAGTTTATTCCATATCCTAAATCTAAAATATTCTTCCTTCCTCCTAAATCACGGGTCTTAAAAGCTGATTACCTATTAGATGATCGAAAATATTCATCTTTCTTCCTAAATCATGGTCTTAAAAGCTTCTTCTTTCTTCCTAAATCGAAAAGTCCCTCTATGGAAACAAATTAAATCGACAATAAACTCCTAAATCACGGGTCTTAAAAGCTTATTACCTATTAGATGATCGAAAATGGGAAAGGATTTTGATGTTTATGAAGTTTGTTATGTGGAAACAAACTTCTTCCATATTCTAAATCTAAAATATTCTTCATTCCTCATAAATCACGGGTCTTAAAAGCTTATTACCATTAGATGATCGAAAATATTCATCTTTCTTCCTAAATCATGGATTTAAAAGCTTCTTCTCTCTTCCTAAATCGAAAAGTCCCTCTATGGAAACAAATTAAATCGACAATAAACTCCTAAATCACGGGTCTTAAAAGCTTTTTCTCTCAACCTAAATTGAAAAGTCCTTCTATGGAAACAAATTAAATCGACAATAAACTTCTAAATCACGGGTCTATATTATTATTTTTGAAGCCTTTTAAGTTTGTTTCCAAACACTCCTAATCTAGCATATTGCCAATCAAATTTCAAACACTCCTAATCTAGGATATTTCCCAATCAGAAATCGAAAAGTCACTCTATGGAAACAAATTAAATCGACAATAATTTATGATACACGAGTCTTAAAAACTTATTACCTATTAGATGATCGAAAATATTCATCGTTCTTCCTAAATCATGGGTCTTAAAAGCTTCTTCTCTCTTCCTAAATCGAAAAATTCCTCTATGGAAACAAATTAAATCGACAATAAACTTCTAAATCACGGGTCTTAAAAGCTTTTTCTCTCTTCCTAAATCGAAAAGTCCATCTATGGAAACAAATTAAATCGACAATAAACTCCTAAATCATAGATCTTAAAAGCTTATTACCTATTAGATTATCGAAAATGGGAAAGGATTTTGATGTTTATGAAGTTTGTTATGTGGTTTAATGTCTTTTTTTTAAGTCTGTTAAGTTATCAGTTGTTGGTATTTTGTTTGGGTGTGGTATATTTGTATTACTATGATGTGCGTTTAACTTATCAAACAAAAATTATCCCATTGTCTTTTATATATTCGCTATTCTGAATAATCCGCTATTCTGTAGAACTACGTCATAACATTTATATTCTCATATAAGAAACTGATGTATACAAAAATGAATCGTAGTTTATACTAAAGTCAGAGATTCAAACCAATTAAAACAAAGATAAAATACAAACAATACAAACGTTAAAATAAAGTAACCACTGTGATATTCTAACAATACAAACGTTAAAATAAAATAGATATAAAAATTTTGAAAAAACATAGACCCGTGGTGTACCACGGGTTAAATCCTAATTTTCATTATAATAGTTCAGCTATCATAGATTATTCTAAATTCTGAAAGCGAATATCTTTCGAGAACCGGGATAGATTTTCATTAGGGTTCACTTGGCATGGATGACATGGTAACTAAATACACACCTCAAGAATTTTCTTCTATAAATATCTTTTACAAACCCATTCTCTCAAGATATGTAACAAATATTGATGATATATACTTAGTTTTGGATATGGGTCAAGATTTGAAATTTTGGAGTTAATTTACTAAATCACTGTGTTCATCAAAGATTAAAATTATATTAATGTGTTTGTTGTCACATCATTTATACAGTTACTCTAATTTGTATAATGTCCATTTTTGTTTTGACAAGATTTTTAATACTCCCAATTGATGGAAATTGACACCATCAAGATGTAAACTTGAGGCACACAAATTTCGAAACTTATATCTCGTTAGTGTGAACGGCCGTGCGGACACACTCTTGCCAAAAGAATGTAACTTGGTTTGACAACTCATACCATTACAAACTCCTTACACCACTCAAATCCACACTCAATTTCACCAACTCACAATTACCAATCCTCCTTTTATTCTGAATCTCAATCAAATACCTATAATCTTAAACCCTAAAACACCTAAATCAATGCCTATGCCTAGATTTAGGGGTAAAAAAAAATTTGGCATAAGTTTTTCGTAAGTTCATTTGAATAATCGTACAAATTAAAGAATTCCAAGTAATCACATATACAATGACTGTCTATAATTGAATACGAATTCATGTCTTGAGACTTAGATATTTGACCGTTACACTTGAATTTATCTATCGATTTTCATCGGTTTACAATTTTAATTATTTAGTCACATATTTTCAAAAAAAGAAAAAAAAACTATTTAGTCTCATATTTTTCAAAAAAGAAAAATAAAACTATATAGTCTCATATTTTTCGAAAAAGAAAAATAAAACTATTTAGTCACATATGTAATTCGTATGAAAATGTTTTTCCTCGACAGTTGAATTGCCTCCGCAAAAGCAGTTTTTACCACACACCAATCTCCTCTCAGCTGTCAAAGTAGAAAACATAGTTAAAAATCAATCAAATAAAATCGGTATATAATTAAAAAATAAATAAAAACCAATTCTCACCTAAATCACAAACTTGTCTTTGTCTTATTTCACAGAGGCAAACAAACCGGTGTCAGTGTTGTTTCTCTCGACGTATCCTTCCGTGAAGTAACCTCTGTCAAAGAAGATGATGAAGTTTGTCATAAAGTTTCTGAGGTTGTCCATAAATTCGTTCTGAATTAATCATATACACAAAACCTGTACATTAAAAATATCAATAAAACAGATAAACTAAGCTAAACTTAATGACAAACTTCTTGTTGTCTTACTCAACAGTGGCACGTAAACCTGTTTCAATGTTAGTTGTTTGACTATATTCGCTCACAGAGACACCTCAGTCAAAGAATATGACAAAACTCGTAGAGAAATTTCGAAGATTCTCCTTGATGAGTCTAACTCTACACGTTCCCACAATCAATGTTCTGAGTTTCGGTTTGTCAACTCCACAATGTGTTTTTGCAAGTATTTTACAGAATTCATAGTAATGTAATTTGTGATTCATGTAATCGTTTTTCTCGAAATTGGTTATAATATGATTCGTATGATAAAAAAACTTAAAATTATAAGAGAAAAAACATATAATTCGTACATTATTATAAAATTTGTGTTTTGTTGTTGTCAACAATAGCATAAACAAGATTATTCACACAATGTTTACATAGAATTTTTATCAACACAATGTTTACAATGAGACTTTTTACAAGTTTATAATTTTAGTATTTACTCACATATGTATCTAGCTGATAGTCCTTTAGTAATTGATATTTGCAGATAGTCCTTCTGACTCGATTAAAAATTTGCGCCAGAAGCAGCTCATGGCTCTGTGTGGGAACAAGCAAACAAAATATTAATATCGAAAAATTATTATCTACAACTTCGATGAAAACAATATAACGCGGTTCAGACGACGATATGATATAACGCCGTGACATTTATATGTTCACACTGGCGTTAATGCATGGTGTTTCTGTTGATGTTATATATCCATGTGAATGCAAAAGGAATAGAGTAGAAGGAATTAATAATGCAAAAGGAATCAATATATATATATATATATATATAAGTGAAAATCACCTCTGATCAACATACAAAATGGAGATAAGAGACTCACAATGACAAAAGTCCCAACTCTCATTCATACATATAATTTACATATAAAAACATATAGAAACATCTGCAGCACCATAAACCAACCAACCAAGAAACAAATCAAACCAAAAACATATAGAATCATCCGAAAAAAGAAGAAGCTAAATGCTTTAACCAGACACAGAGCTGTGTTCGGTTTTAGAATCCGAGACACTGATCAAGAGATGATGCGTAGCCTTCTCGTAATTCACAAAACCCATGAACCAGAACTCATGTCCATCAACCGTCGTCACCTGAATATACCTCTCTGCCTCATTCATCTCCACCGGATTTACCGTCTCAACATTCACCAACGGCACAATAACCTGTGCCCAAAAAAACATCAACATCAGATTACACACTACTTCAAAATTAATCAAAAGATTTCATTTTTTACAAAGCATGACTTGAGTTACCCTGTAATAGCTCCAAGCTTCTTGTCCGGAAGGTGCTTTAAAGAACAGAGGACGGTCACTGCAGAAAGCGACACGAGCCGTAGAGAGATACATAGTTCCAGCGACAGGTCCAGTACTCGTCGAGAGGTAACAAGCGAAAGTTTTCTTCAGTTTCTCGTTTGGCTCTGTTCCGAATATCTGCCTGAATAGCGACTCGAATCCTCCTTCCGTTATCGCTTTCCTCGTCAGATTAACCTTTCCCCAAGCTGTTTCCGACATAGACGGACCTGTCTTCACTACAGAACAAAAAAAAACCCATCAATATTTGGTGGGTTAATTGGTCAGATTAAGTAGAAAAAGGAGGAGACTTTACGATTGTGCCAGAGGTTACGAGCGACAGTCTCAGCTTTACGGCTCCATGTATTGAACATTCCGATGACTGGCTCAAGAGGGTTATTAGTCGGAGGATGTTCGACAGGGGAGTAAAAGATGTAAGGTTGGTGCTGCGTCTGTTGGTTATCTCCGGCGACCCACGCCGCTGCTTGTTGGTTATCGGGATGAGCCACAGGAGCCGCCGGTGCTCCCATCACGTGAGTCCCCCATTTCTTTGGATCCGTCGCGGCCTGATCCGGAGACGACGAAGAAGGTTGTTGTTGTTGGTGGTGGTGGTCTTCTGTTTCTGTTTCTGGGGTCTTGGGATGTTCTTGATCAATGATCTGAGGCTGGTGATGGTGAGTCTCTTCTTCTTGTGATCCTGTCATGGCTGAAATTTAGTGGATGTTTTGAGAATGAGATCTTGTGTTGAAATGGATTTTGATGTTGTTGAGTTTGACTTTGATGATTTTGTAGAATCCGTAATTTATAAGATTGGATTGGATTACACAAATTATAAAACGCGGTTTTGGTGTTTCCTTTGGGATGAAGAGTCGGCTACAATAAAATATTAATATAATATAAGATGAATATTTAAAATTATTGAGAATTTTTTACCAAAGTTTCTCAATTGAGAAATTTTTGAATAAATTTCTCTACTTTTTTAGATATTCATTTAATAAAATATTATTAGTTTTAGTTTTTTTTTTGTTTTGAAAAACTTTTGGTAAGAAACTACCAATAAAGTTGCTCTTATTAGAAGAGAAAAACAAATCCTTAACCAATAAGAAAAAAACATCAAATAGAGGATTGTAGAAGGTTGCCGTGTCGACCATTAATTTACATTTTGCTAGGATATTTGTGCAATTACCGTTGTGTATTTGGGAACAAATAAGCAAATCAATTGAGGAAGTTATTATAAGATGACTATGATTTAGTATGATTTGTGATTTGTGATTTGTGACACATGGACTTAGAACATTCCTTTGAATTCTTCTCATGCCGACACTAGTTCTAATGGATATTACTTCATAATTATATCTCTTCCTCTTGGATATTACTTCATAATTATAAGCATTCAAAAAAAGAGAATGGTTAGGAGAATAATCTTCGAATTTTGGGCAGCCTTGACATGGATTTACACAGCTTATTAGGCCTTTTAGGCCCAATAATATCTTTAAAGTTCATAACTCAAAAGGCCCATTAAGTGTGCGTCTTATCTTGTAGACGAGATTAAAAGCCTCCTTTCGAGAAGCTTTCAAATCAAAATTGCAATTAATCTCATTTAATTAACGCGTACATCGTCAGAGATTTTGGACTGTCCTTAAAACTCCATTTTCTTCCGCGTAGTTTCCCGAGAAAATCCATTTTCCAGAAAAGGAATAAAATCTCTTTGAATCAGCTTTCATCTTCTTCATAATACTTCTTCTCTTCGTGTTTTTGGTTCATCGTAATCGTTTGACCGTACAAAAATTAAGGATGTCGAAAGAAGGACAAACGGTAATCGGAGTTCCGTATTACGCCGGACATAACCCGTATCAGGCCGGAATTGTGCCGCCGAACGCTATCTATGGTGATCCGTTGGGTGCTCCGATCCAACAAACGATTTATCGCGACACTCCTGCTCCTTTCAATTGCCTCTATTGCGGCAATACTGGTCTCACCAATCTCAGGTCATTCATATCTTCCTCCTCGCGATTTAGAGTTTCTTGTTCGTATTCGTTCTACGACTCGATTATTGATCATCTTGTGTGAATCTGCAATCGGAATTTTGGGATCCGTTTTGAATCGATCCTGTTCTTGGATCTGTCAAGGTTCTTCGACTGATGCGAATAAAATTATAGCCAGTGGTTTTGAGTATTGAGATGTGGAATTTAGATTGTTTGATTGATTGCTTCTTCCTAGTTTGGGTTTTTGGTTTCAGGGTTCTCAATCTTGTTAATTTCCACCTGCCTGTTTCATTAGCTATACAATGTTTGAACCATGGCAAATTTCTTGCTTACTCGATGTATTCTTGTGTATATGAACAATTTATTTCAAAACATGTAGTATCAATTGTCAATGTTTTTGCCGCCATTGATCCAGCTAGTTCTTGTTGTGTGTCTATGGTTTAAACTCTCAACATATATGCTTAAGCTAAAAGGATAAAGCTAGCTCCTTTGTGTTATTTCCTTTTTCTTCTGTTGATTACAATGTTTTTTTTTTGTCAACACAATGTCTTAATCTTGATAATTACCTCTCAACTCCCCATTACTGGAGTTATATTGATTTCAAGATCTCTTCTATGTTGATCCCCGTGGTGACTCCATTACAAATTTGCGCTCGAAGCAGCTCATGAAGTTAATTTTCTTTGCGCTTTCTCGTTTCTCTGCATTCATGTTTAGGGATTACAAAAAGAATTATAGAGCATGAAAGTGTACTATCCATTGTCACACGCTCCTGTGGTTTTTATGTGCATTTATCTGGTTTTTGTTTACCTTGTCTTTGTTGGTGATGTAGTTTTATAATGTTTGGAATTGAAACAGATCAAAACCTGGTGTAGCAGCTGTTGTTGCTTGCATGACGCCGTTTTTTCTTGGATTCTGCTTTCTGTGCCCTTCAATGGATTGCCTCTGGAACAAACAGCACCATTGCCCTCAGTGTGGGAACAAGGTAGTTCATAATGCTTCTTCTTCTTCTTCTTTCCTGCAACTCTTGTTATTTTCCCTGTATTAACCATTCATATGATTGATTTGTTTACAGGTTGCTGATTTTGAGAAATCAGATCCCTGCCTGGTGATGGATCCGCCACAGTGGAAGCAACCGAGTTTCGCACTCCCTGCATGATAAGATGCCTTTCTATTTTCTTCTTACTTTTACATGTGAAGTTGAGTTGTTCTGTTGGCATGTACTGGAAAAAAATCTGAGATCTAGAATAACATTATAAATGTGTGAGAAAAGGAATGTATACTGTCGTGTATATCGTCCACTGATTCATGAATCGATCCGTCTATTGTCTTGAGTCTTGACTCTTGTGCCTTCTTGAATCCTGGCTATGAAACAAGAACTCTTTGTCTTCATGTAGCGATTTTCTCTTTTTTGAAACCCCATCAGATAAGTTTGGTGTGGTTGTCCGGCCGATTGTAAGCCCAACCGCGCAGTTTGAACCAGGCTTGTTATGGCTCTAATTTAAGTATTTCAAACTCCACTGGTTTTTGGTATAGCGACCACGGGCTAGTCCATGGTTAACCTAGACACTACATAGCAAAAGGATGGTAGGGTTTGCCTAACCAGATATGGCGGGCTTGAGTAGATCGGACCAGAAAATCGGGTCAGCTGGCGGGTCATCGATGCAGGACTGGGACAACCCATTGGCTTCTGGGCAATCATAACAACCCTAATATCAGGTTAAGCAAAACAGTAGCCTTGCAAGTTGTAATTATCCCAAATCACAAGTTCTTAAGTTCTTCATTTCCGTTGGACCCAGAATTCAAGTCCTTGTGAAGCGGGGCTCTCTAGGATCATCGCATTTCCTTCTGGTTCTCCTTTGGCTTTCAAAAATTGTGTGGGTAACTTCAATCTTGCCTTCTAATCTGTGTTCAAGGTCAAACGATAATCTCGTTAGTGGTTTAGTTCTTTTACACTTGCGTTTCTCAACATGTTAGTATCCTTCTTGTGGGCACTTGGGGATTCTATTTTGATAACATGCCAATGAATATACATGCAAACATTTCAAATTACAGTTTGGAGTTTGTTTAGTATTGCTTTTACTTATTTTTTTAAAGCCGAATCCGAAGTGAACCAAAAACCAAAAAAAAAAAAAATCCGGTTTCAATTCGGTAAAGATATTCCGAACTGAAAATGAAAACTAATTTAGCCGAACCGAATCGAAACTAAAAGCCCATTCCTAATCAAGTAATGACCAACTTTATAGTTTTCTTTAACCAAATATTTTGGTAATTTTCTTCGTTATAAGTTTTGTATTATTGGTTGTCTCTTAGACCCTAGATGGTAAATATTCTGGTATACTTCTCTGTCAATCGAGGTGTAGATGATAGCAACTTCTCTTAAGTAAAAATGAAGCATAGTAACTACAAACTCTTAAAGCATGCCTACTTATAAACTACAATATACTTTATTTTTCTTAAATTTCTTTGGCTGTTGGCATAAATTTGGCACTGTTCTGTTCTTTTTGGGTTTTACAATAGTATTACACTTTTCTTATGGGTCTTTGATTAAGGCAACATCAAATCGTGTAAATAATCCATAAGCAACTTGAATAACTTTTGTTTTTTTGTCTTTTCTTGGAATTATAAAATAAGGAGTTGCGTGCAAAGTTGAAAAGGTGGAGAATTTGTAGTGTAAAACAGGTGTGCAACTGTAGTCGTCACCAAGCATATGCTTTGTCTGCTGATTTCAAATGTTTAAAATCACAAAATAGGCCTCTCTTTCTGTTTTGTTGGAATCTGGTAACAGTGAGTGTTGCCTCTTCAAACATGTGAAGTGGCTTTGTTAGGCTTCTTTGGTTGGGACCATTTAGATATCTATCTATAGCAAGAATTTTAAGCTTTGATGAAGTTTTGAGATTAGTTTCTTCGCTATAAAAGTCTAATCATGCCTCAAAAAAGGGTCAATTAAGGAAGATACAACTGAATCTTTAATGGGGTCCATGGTTTTACAAAATTTTCAAAGAGAAGTGTAGGATTTGCTTAGAGAATGGAGAATAAAAATGAGGACCACAAGAGGAAAGCTAAACATGTGATGTAAGTAGAAACTACTCCTATATCAAACCCATTTGTTATTTGTCATTATGTCTCAGAAAGCTGAAGCTGATCCTCAAGTCACTCCCTCACAAGGGGTTTTGCTTCTTCACACGCAACCTCTAGCTACACAAAATATCAAACACTATCTTTTTTGCATTTTTATTTCACTTATATTATTATTTTAATAACCTATATTAAAATTGTTTTCGAATTGGAAACTAGAGCAATTATCTATTCAAAGTGAGGACTTAGTCTAACAAATGCATAGTTTTTTAAACCTATTGTATTCGACGAGTGATCAAAAGATATACATTGGGGGTGGTTGATGATATGATATAAATCTTAAGTAATTATGGGGTTTAGGTTTGTGTTGTCATCAAGCAATGGATATGGGAAGAGTCACATCTCTAGCTTTTGCTTAGAGTCTAGGCAACATATGTCTTTGGGGACTGACCTCACCATCTTCTTTAGGTGCTTTGTACTAGGAGGGCTTATGGGAACATGCAAGAGCCATAAAGAGATTCTGGCTCTTAAACCCAAATTAAGGAAAATTGATGAAATAAATTATAAAAAGATTTTCTTAGGTTTATTTGAGTTTGTTTACCCAACTAAATCCTTTCTTGTTTTATGTAGTTTAATTGTGGTGTGGTGGTTGGGAGAGAAAGAAAAAGAAGAAGGAAAAGATTGGATTTCAAGAGATTTATATGGCTTTTTTTTGTATGAATGATGGTGCACTTTCCCCACCTTCGTAGTGTACTTTCTTGTGACTATATATGTACTCCTAATAATAAACCCTAGTGTAGTTGGCTTTAGTTATGTAAGTAATGGACAGTCGAGCCCAAGTCTGACTATAGCTTAACCTAGATCTGTTTCATATATAATTCACAAAAACTGCTGTCTCTTTCTTGTCTTTCAACTGGCTGACATCTTCATCAAATCCTTACCAAGATCTTCGTTTGTTGAGCTTCGTCGCAAACTCGGTGTTGCTGAATCATCCATCCCGAGTTTGAGGGGGCATGTAAGTAATGGACCAGAAATAGAAAGAGATGCCTCAAGACAAAAATTCACAGGCTCAGCCCAAGTCTGACTGTAGCTTAACCTAGATCTGTTTCATGTATAATCTCCGTAAATTCAGATTTGCAATCCAATAAAATATAGCTTAATCACAAAAATTGCTACTCTTTCTTGTCTTTCACAAGTTAGTGGTTCCATGGGTAGAACAATTTAAAAGCCTTGGGTTAGAATCCTATCAGTTGAAAAAATATGGAAAAAACATTCTTTTAATTTAGCAGGTCAGGTGAAAGAATGACAACCTAAGTCTTAGAACAAAAATTCGTATATATTCAATGTGGATTTGTTCGGATGATGCATAATCCTACTTGTAAAATATCGCATGTGCTGTGAAATTAGGTGGATTTGCCCGGATCATCTACCAAAAAAAAGAATGTGAAATATGAGATTTTAGTATATATTTTTCTCTCACTACTAGAGATCTGGTTGTGATTTTAATGTCATTCCGTAAGTATTTTACCAATTAAGAAAACATATGGAATAATAAAATTGTGTTTTGGTGGAAAAAAATACATAGAAAATTTTATTAGGTAAATAAATGAGTATATCATGTTTTTTTGGAAAGAACTAAAAATTAATTATCTTACTAATTATTATTTTTTAATTCCCCTCTCAATCATTGTCAAGACAACGTGTTGCCATTAAAACATATTAGTATTTTTTATTTGTTTATTGATTACAAATATTTACTTAGATTCAGAATCTATAAATTGATTAAGGTGAAAACACAATAACCATAATTACAAAACATCTATATAGGAAAAAAAATTATATGCTATAATTTTTTTTATCTACATATCGTATATACAATTTTGTTATCACTGTATAGTTTTGTGATATATCAAATAATATCTATGTACATAGTTAAAATTCATTTGTAAATATTTATATTCCTTCATTCCGTAAAAATTTATTTAATTGTATAAAAATTTCGTTCAGCAAAAAAAAATTATTTTGCAGATTACTTTAATTTTCCGTCATTCCATAGTTACACATATGTTATCTTTTTATATATGTATTTAAATTAAAAAAATTGTTTAGTAAATCTAAGGTGAAATGAATATACATATTATTGAATGTGGTTGGTAGAAGTGACACATAACCATGCAATATAAGTATAAAAAAGGCGTGTGGGTAATGTAATGGATGGTTTGTGAAAGTGTGTGGGTCTCCCTCGTAGGCCACTTGGAATTTTATACAAATTTGAAATTCACGGAACACAAGTCAGCATTATACGACTCTTCCCACCTTCTCTCCTTCTTTATTTTGTCTTCTTTTATTTCATGATTTTTTTTTTATTTATTCTCTTCTTTTCCTTAACTCATTTTTTCATAAATAGACACGTGTATTCCTATGGGTGTTTTTCTTAATAGTATAATTAAAACTGAAAAAAGGAATGTAATTTTGAGATGCATTTAGTTTGCTTCCTGTCACCAAATGTAATCAGAGAACGGAGTTATATTTCAAACGGGAAACTTGTGACGCCAAGAACTCAAATGGAAATTGTATTCTACGTATGAGCAATAAATATGTATGAGCAAATATATGAGCAAATAAACATCTATATACAATATATATCTATCTATACATGTCACAACCACGATCGTCATTGTGACAATGAACAAGGGAAAGTAGAGATGAAAGTCAGAACTCATTATCGGACTAATATTGCATATCACTCTTTATCGTACCACTTATATATTACGTATATCTATTTTTTTTAATTAAACATAAAATTATATTCAAATCAAACATTTTTACGATGAATACATCGTGATTTTGAGGTTTTCCTCAGAAATACAAAGCATTTCAATCGATACTAGACAAGACAATCATGAACCCCGAGATAGTAGGTTATGAACCATTCTATGAAATTGTTATCGAGTCGAAAGCCACAAGTCAATCACCTTATCAAAAGTGTAATCACCCGTAGCACGAATCGAATTGATCCGGTAACACTTTTGTCGATAACTTTAAGTAAACATGTTGATATTTGTGCAAGTTTCCTATAGCGTCTCTGAATTCGCTCTCGCCATAAATGATATATTGTCGATTGAAAAGCCTAACGGAGCAAAAACATGGGATATCCAAACTAATCCTATATATTGTCGATTGAAAAGCCTATCGGAGCAAAAACATGGGATATCAAAACTAATCCTATATATTGTCGATTGAAAAGCCTATCGGAGCAAAAACATGGGATATCAAAACTAATACTACTATATAGGATGTCTTTTAATTAATGGAAAAGTAGGTTTGGATAACCACGAAACATTTGTTGATCAAAACATGGTTTGTATTAATATTGTTGATATATCACCACACGGATTTAAATTCGCATAATACATGTCGGTAATACATGCCGCTGAAAAAAAATTATACAAAAATCATTGTTTGCTATAATTTTATTTTATTTTTATATTTGGTACAAAGCAAAAAAATCATTTATGCTTTTGTAAATTTTACAAAGGAAAAAATAGAATCATACTTTACCTTTATAAACCGGAGAACATCCAATTTGTTTTGATTTTTGAATTCTCGTAGCTGAAGTTGCCTCGATAAATATCATACATATTCGATATTAGTGGTGGTAGACACATAGTTGCGAATTCTTGTACTTGCAAGCAATCCCAATCAACTTAGTGATTTTCGATTGAGTCAAATTAATTAACAACTTTATTACAATCTTTTAATATTTTTAAGGATTGTTTTCATGTTCCGTATGCCAGAAGGAAAGGTAAAGAATATTGTTCCCGACCCAATGAGAGAAATTTTCTATTTTGGATTCGTCGTACGGCATTATTGATATTAGATAGTGGATAGTGGATTTGTTCAAATGTTTTGTTCTGTTACTCCCACAAGTTACTTCTTTGACTCGATTTTATAGGGATAATATATGTTAGAATAAGACCGGTACAGACAGACTTTTGTATATTATAAATTTTGGGCTATAATGCTCATCAACCATTACAAATATGATTCTACAATAAAATATTGTAAAACAAGAGGAGAATAAACATGTGTGGTGTGTATGTTCCTCTGATCTAAAATATCTATTCAATTTAGTTTTTTTTTTTTTTTAAATAAGAATTACATACCAAGTTTAGAAACTATTCATGAAGCAACAATTTGATCAAGATAATCTGGAAAGAAAGAGAAGTGTCTTTAGAGTTGAATATACCAGAACCAGATTAACAAATATGACTCAGAATTCGACTGGCCCAAGATAGAAACACTGAGTATGAGAACAACTTCATACTAGAGGGTCGTCCAATATCCGCATCAACTTTAATTACAATTACTGAAGTTGAGAAGAAAATAGCACATCTTCTGTTATCCAAAAATCCAAAAAAAAAAATGATAACCAGATCGACGAGGAGGCAGAATACGTGGGCACGGTTGCACCACCAACTACTCGTCATTTACAAGACTAGGAACCAGTAAAAGACCACCAGCCTGTACAAGAAAAGGGTATTTGGAAGAAACAAACAATATAAGGATTTCTACAGCTGAATTATCTGACAGAGGTCTGAATGAGGAGGAGCCAGTAGGTGAGATTGAGCTATCTGATGATCATGATCATGAAGTACAACCTAAGCGTAAGAGACAGAGAGGACCAACAAAGATGAAAGATATCGCTAAGGATCCAAATGACATAGTGAAAGTAGATTTCACTCTTACGGATGAACCTTATGGTGTTGGATCAGTGAAGTTGTCATCATATCTAAGTCCACTGGTACGAGAACACGTCCCTGTCATAATTGAACGTTGGACAAAAATCGATGAAGATATCAAGACGGTTCTCTGAAAATCTGTCCAGGTTAAAGTGTTATTTACAAATATTCATTAGTACATGAATCAGTAAATATTTCTAACTTACTGTTTTAATGTGTACTTGTAGGTAAGGTTTGAGTTGGATGAAGAGTACCTGAAGACTGTAGTGCTTAAGCAGATGGGATGTTTGTGGAGGTCATCAAAATCTCGCTTGGTTAAGGAGATTATTGCAGCAAAGACTAACCAGCAGAGGATGAACCTGCGACCTAAGAATGTTTATCCAAATGACTGGCGTAAATTTGTCAAGATAAAAAGTAGTCATGCATTTAAGGTATTATTATTGTCTTTAGTAAGTTTCTGTATAATATAGGAAATGACATACTAACAATCATCTCTTAGGTTCTGAGTGATAGCTACAAGGAAAAAAGGCGGAAGCAGATTCCTCACACTTGTAGTCGGAAAGGAATGGTTAGATTAACTGAAGAGATGGTAAGTTGACTACAATTATGTTGTTCACAACGAGTATACTTACGGTTTCCACTGATTTCCTTTGTATTTGGTTTAGAAAAATGATAGTTCACACCCATCTGAAGTGTCAAGACTGAAGGTGTGGGTGAAATCTCGTACCAAAAAAGATGGCACACCAGTGAATACGAATACAACAGAGAAAATTGTGAGTTGTCTAATTTTATTCTAGAATTATTGTTCTTATAATTAATTATATACAATGCGCCGATTTTGAATATGTAAATTATGATTTGCAGAAAAAAGCAGCTGAACTTGTTAACTGTGGAAAGCAATCAGTTGCAACAAATGAAGGTCAAGATACACTTAGCGAACTGTTAGGACCAGATAATCCTGGTCGAATGAGGGCAATGGGCAGGAACATGAGTAAAACCAAATTAGCTTGTTTCCAAGTGAAGACCTGCGAGTAACATGTCCACAATTGAGGAAGCAGTTGGTCATATGATTGCATGGCCTGCCACTAAGTGTCTAAACGTAGAACATATACTCTAACCTGAAGACATTACACCACTGGTAAAGTTTAATAGTCATTCTCATATTACTCATCTTATTTGATTTTTGTACTGATTTTGGTGTGTAAATGTCTTTGTCAGGATCCAATAACAAATTTCCCAAACAAATGCAAACTACTGGATTTGTCTACAGATGATGTAGTTGTTGCTGAAGGCCGTTGTCAGACAACAGACCAAATGCTGTCGTGAATGGTCTTAAACTAGGACCGAAGGCAGTCAAAGTGTTAGTGGATGTGATACATCAACTTGAGACATTTATATGGAGGCCTACGGTTGATGTGACATACCTCGAAGACTCTTTACTGGCATTGCATGGCCAGTATCCAAAGTTGTATTTGATAGTACCCCAACTGCTACAGGTCATAAATCTCCTCATATATCCGTATCAAATGATCGAACATCAAGAGGAAAATCAGCAACAACAGTTCTATAGTCTGCAGCAACAAGTTCTAAATCTCATCTGGAGACTTCTGCAGCAACTGTTGTGAAGTGTACACAGATAGATCCAAAATCTCTTGTAAGGGAAACTCAGCTACCTTCACAGTCTCCTATTCGAAGATCTCCGGTAAGTACTTTGGATATGTTATGAGCTTGATGATCATTGTTAGTATTATATATGTATGTAATGGTTTATTTTTTAAATGTCAGCGTAATAATGGACCTTTAGTGATCAAGGAAAATCAGAAATGCAAGTTCATGGATATTCGCGAAAGGAAGCGAGTTGTTGCTGAAGGACGTGTGCATTCAACTAACCCAGATCAGAAGGTCCACTTTGTTCGACTGGGGTCTAATGCAGTTAGAGTTTGGGTAGATAAGGTGAAGGTAGACGATGCAGCAGTTTGGAGGCCATCCGATGAAATTGAATCTATGAAAGATGCACTTGGTTTGTCTATTGCATGGCCAGCTGATAAATTGGTCATCTTCTGAATGTGATCAACTGAGGTAAGTGTTATAGTATTATTGTGATGATTGTGCTGTTTATACTTCTGTGATTTGATATTGATATATTACATGTCAATTGATGCAGGGAATGAAGAAACTTTGGTCCAGTTTCAGCTCGTGTTACTTAGTTTAAGACTAGCCAAATGAACTTATGACTTATGTTATATATTTTGGAATCAGACTTGTGTTTTGGATATTTTGGAATTAGATTTGTGTTTTGGATATTTTGGAATCAAGATTTATGTAGACTTGTGTCCTTGAATGTTGGATTGGGTGAATCTATTATGTTATGAATGATTTCATTTCTATATCTGGATATTTATGGAAAACAGGGTTGTATATGTAGCTTTCTGGAAATACATTTAATAGAAAAAAAAAAAACGTAATAAACTAAAACAATAGCAGTAAAATTTAGCTATAACAAAATACTAACAGCATATTTCAAAGCTATTATTTAAATAGGTAGAGCAATTATAAAAAGCTATTATACAAACGTATATTATAGCATGGAACATGAGTTGTTGCACAATTTTAGTTACAAATCAAATAAGGTTTTACAGTACAAGGCAACTCTATAACAATATATCTTAGAACAATACAGAGTTGCTATTGTAGAAGGTTCTATCATAGCATAAAATATGAACTGTCGAAAAAACGTACTGCAATTAAAAAATAAATTAAAACAGTTAAAAATTGCAATGGTATCTCAACCTATGTTAGCATACTAAAAAAATGCTATTGTAGGGGTGACACCTACCATAGCTGCCGATGATATAGCGTTTATAAAAACGTTATGTATCACATATGATATCATATTTTTCGTGATAAAAATAAACATATTTGTTGTAATGCTAACATTTTTTCAAAAAAAACTTTCAGCTAACTTGGTTATTCAACACGAATTAAAATGCTTATAGCAACGTTTTTTCCTTTCAAATAGATAATATATGCACTTAAAGAAGTGTTTTATATAATTTATCATCGATTATAGCTAAGTACGGTACCAAAAAATAAACGAACTATCAGTTTCATGTATCGAATTATAACATTGAAATTCTTTTGTGGCAATATACCAAAATTCATAGGTTAGGACGAGAGTTAATAATATTATCTGACTTTAACGGATTGCGTAATTTTTCTTTGGTAGGTTTTATTTATGTCTCACTAGGTCGAACACTCATCAGACCGTTACCTAACTTTTCAATTCAGTTTCGTGAGGCATAGAGTAACCCGATGGAGACAGCACTAACAGATGCTGTTGAAACAGAACTCCGTAATAACTCACATAGAATGTTTTTTTTCAGTTGGAGTAGGTTTGAAGATTGGAATGGAATCTTTATATAGACAGAGAGAGATTTGATCCTCTTCGAATATATTAACCTTACGGAATTTGGTTCTTATTGGTGATTCTTTCAAGCTCTTATGCTTGTTTCTTCTTTTTGCTCATAAAAGAAGTTATATCTTTCCATCTACTTTTTTATTTGAATCGTTTCTTGCTTAAGTTTCCTTTTAATCCTTCAGATGTTAGAATCCTATGACGACAGAGATTTTTTTTCTCCATTCATAAAAAGAAAATTGTAAAAGATTGTTCAATCCCTGACCTTTTTTAAAAAAAAATCAAGCCAAAAAAAAACTTGAGCAACAAAAGAAAGAACTTTTCAATCTCCTACATAATTTGTTTTTCTGTGACAATTTAGTTTTTGTGGATTGACTCTAAATTTATCATATCATAACCATGCATTTGCGGTCTATTAGAGTTCAACAAAGTGTAGAACTTAATAACTGGATTAAAGCTTCTCTTATTATATATATGAAATCCGAACACATCACTCTACTCTTTTTTTCACGGTCTTTATCTCCTATATTTCTAAGTCTTTGTGGTTTGTAAAATATTAGGATATTGTAAATCCCTTTAAATGCTATCACTCATTGGGTTCATCTATTTGTCCTATTTTTTTTTGGTTATTCAACATATTAACCCTAGTTCAAATGTGTTCAACTAGAAAAATGGAATGCAAAATTTCGAAGAACTTGTGATAATTGTACAAAAAGTATTGAACTTTCCGGCAATTTCAACAAGTTTATGTGAACATAGCAAACTGTTTTTGGTCTATAAAACAAGAAGATTATATATTTAATGGATTATGATGAAGATTTAATTACCCTAGCTATTTTTATAGCCATGAACTATATGCCTCGTTACCCCTAAATTAAATGAGCTAATTACCTATAATTTAATTTTATCAAAATATATGGCACTTCGGAAATAATGAAAGGAACCCCCAAAAAACTAACTTACAAGTGAGGGAAAATATTAAAAATAAGTGGGGACCTTATTTGAAATCAGATCACATCATTGTAAACAACGAATTTTTTTTTCCTTAGATTTTCAGTTTGAAATATGTAAATTTATAATTGTGTTGTTTCCACCGAATAATTATGACCTTTTTGACATTAAAAGAGATAACTACTCATCACACTCTTATTACGTTTTCGGCACTTTTGACAAAAAGCTCTCTTTTACAGCTTCACCGTGCCATTATTACCCTTTTTAGTTGTAATCCTCCATGCATATATGTAATCATATATACATAATTACATGAATTAAATACAGCTAAATATGTGTATACACATATATCAATCATAGTTATATTAAAGAATAATTTCACGGTCACGTGCAGGGAGGAAATAATAATAATAATAATAATAATAATAATAATAATAATAATAATAATAGGCATACCATTTTTTATTCATAATAACGAGATTATTAGTAATTTTTAGTTTGAATACTTTCAAAATTTCGGCATGGGATTGTCATGTCGTGGAGAGAGAAAATAACCCAAACCAACGTGTAATAAAGCTTCTTCTTTGTTTCCATATATATATATACTTTCCGTTTGTGGTAGCTATCTCCAAATAAAGTTTAAGCCCTAAATTCGTGCAAATGTTTTTATAAGCAGATGTATATTGCAATAAGTGGACCATTGGGAGAAGAATTGAAATTTTGCTAGGGAATTAAAGTTTGATATGTTTTCTTGAACAAGGTGGTTAATTACTCAACTAGCTCACGAAATATATTAAAAAAAAAGAACACGAAACGAAAGAGAAGACAAAGATTCGTTTTCAAGTAAAATTGGAAAAACACAAAATAATTTATTTTTAAAAAGGTAGGAGAGTCGTATTAATATTAAATTATTATTTAAGATAGTCAACATTAAAATTAAATTAAAGATTTTTTCTGAAACTATTGCAACTACTGGTTTCTTCATCGGAAGAGAAGATCTCCGTCGTCAGTCCACTTGAAGCATGATCGGAAGTAGAAGAAGTTGGCATAAGGTTTAAATCTGTAGTCTTTTCTTTTCTCATGAAATCAAAGAAGATCGGTTTGGTCCTATTTTCTTCTTCGGTTTGGTTTCTTGTAATTATATCGGTTTGGTCATCACTAGAAATATTATATCTCAGATTCCGGTTATCTCCGTCATCATCGTCGGTTTTGTTACCGGCTCTTTTCTTGAGGAAGATACGACAAAGAACCCAGTTCTGAGTGGGACCCATGGAACTCTGCAAAATGGAATCTAATTTAGAAATGGTGGAGAAAACCGGAGATTAAACCGGGAATTAAGAGACATAGAGAGAGAAATTGTACCGGAGGAGAAGAAGAGAGACGGTATTCGTGCATGATCCAATCGGTTCTTGATCCATGAGGTGGTTTACCTTTGTAAAAAACGAGAGTTTTCTTCAAACCAACCACTTGGTTTCCTCTAGTGGTCACGACTCGTTTATCAATACCGGTTGCTTTCCAATAACCAGAACCGGTTGCCCGGTTAGACCGGTTTCCATTTGGGTACTTAGCTTCCCTTGTGCTGAAAAAATACCTCTCCTTCTCCAAATTGCCTGTAAAACATAAAAGAGAGTATGAGTCTTAAAGGTCATGAGTTCGAGGATCAAGATTTGGAGGAAAATGAGAAAGAACACAAACCAGGTAAATCCCAAGGATCAGCTCTACAAACATCAAAATCAGGAATGATTGAAGCTGGTAAAGGAGAAGAGAAGACTTTTCTTTTTAGGTATTGAACAACAAGTTCTTCATCAGTAGGGTGAAATCTAAATCCAGGTGGCAATCTAAGAACACCATTCTTCACAAGTTTAACCTTATCCATGGATCCAAACAGAGGAAGGAGAGAGAAGAACAAAACACAGAGGAAGAAGAAGAAGAGAGAAGAGAGGAGAGAGTGCGGTGTATGAAGAGGGAAACAAGGAAGGTGTGTTTTTATAAGGACACGAACAACTCCTTTTCTTTATTTATTTTTATTTTATTTATTATTAATATTTTTTGTTTTTTGGCGTAAACCATACTCAATCTCCTTCCTCCTTTTGACGCCATTTTCATAAATCTATCTTTTCTTTTTTTATATTTAATATTCATTACTATATTTTATAATTTTTGTTCTCTCAATTATTTATAGTCGGTATCTACCTCTTCTCTCTTTGTTTTTATTTTTGTTTTTTAATCTTTCACCTGTAAAATGTAATTCAAACACACACAAAAATTTCTTTACCAGAAATAATTATATGCAAATGAAAAAGACTAGTTAATAAATTCGTCTGAAGAATTATACACTCAAACGGAATAACGTGGAGGTGATAGTATTGTTTTTACTTCGAAGATTAACCAACCTAAGCCGTCCATTCCTCTAATTTGCTTGTTGGGTTAAATTAGGATCATTTTCTTTTTTTGTGTCTAAGGGCACTATCGTCATTTTAAATGCATTGGCCTTGAGAGAGCCGGAGAAGTTGACAAGGTCAGTCGCGGTTAAACCGGTAAAAGCAGTGATGATGAAGTAAGCTTACGTCATGCTGACAGCCAGAGCTCGCCCTCTACGTTTGCACATTTACATATATACCCCTTTTGAGATTCCAAATTTAAATAAATTAACATACTTTAACTTATATTTTGGATGTTAGGATAATTTGATTTTTTGATGAATTATGTCAGTAATTTTTTGTGAAAATAAGAGAGCGAGAGAGAGGCTAAAATGGGGGGACTCGTGAGCTGCTTATGGGAGGTGGGGGGACAAAAGAGTCGTAAGCCTCTGGTTTGAAGTACTTGAACAAGCCTTCTCGAACCACGGTAATGTTTTGTTCAATGTTCAACACGTTACATGCTAGTCCAATATCGATCCAAATATTTTGTTACAATCATGTGTGTATATAAAACTAAATGTAAGACCATCACGATATTGATATTCAGAAAATAAGTTCTAGAGTATTACCCAAGTAAGAATTTTCAGGAGGATAGTTACTCTTGGAACTTCACCAATTCTGGTTATTATACAATTATATCGGCTTAAAATTGAGATATTGCGCAATAGGAAATTAAAATAAATTGGGCGTGTTCGTGTGTAATTGTGTTTGCATCGTACATGCATTTTGTACACAATTGAAAGAACGGATATAGAGAGTAAATGTGATATATTTGCTCCATTATCCCTCTAAGTGTTTTTCCCTCGTGTTGTGGGTAGGATTGCAATTCGTGGTTAGTGTTCCTCACTAACGCAACTATTTCTCCTTTTCGTTATATAATCTATATATCGATATATATATATATATATATATTTACATATTGTTTTTATATTTCGAAGAATAATTATTTTTATAAAAAGATAGCAAATGATTGTGAATTAGTTTACATATTCCGTTATTCTATTTTATGGAGTGGGTGCGCTTATTTTATCAATGTTTAAATTTAAAATATATCAGTATTTGGACATAAATAAACATATTTTCTAGTCTTAAAAGAGTTTTACATTATTGAATATACTAATAGAGCATATGCCCCTTGGCTAAGTAATAGACGAATCAATCTTATTAATTAATATTGACAACTCAAACCACCACCAAAAGAAGAAAGTATGGAACTCCGAGTATATATGATAACAATCTGAAATATCCCATGACAAGTCAATGGTTTCTTACAAGTGAAAGAAAAGAATATAAATGTATATAAATTCAAACACCAACTTGATAATTAATTTTGTATGGACCATGCCCTGCTTATACAGAGACCGGTGAGACAACAATACCCATATATATACGTACATAGTATATGAGATAGAAATCAAGAACGGGCAACAAAATAAAACTACTAAAAATGAAGTTTAATAATTAAAACTAATTTGTGGAAGTCTTTTTGGTCTAGTAGTTTGATCAAAAATTAATTAATGCTTCTATACCAAAAAGTTTAGGATTCAAAACCCAGAAAATGCGATTTATTAATATTGATACAGATTAAAGAAGACAAGGTTATAAAAGTTTTTTAGCGTGGAATAATATACAATCGTTTGACATAGATCAAAGCGAAAAACTTTTGTTGCAAAATCGTTTATGTAATCGTTCTCATAATTTTAATAATAAATTTTGACGATTAGAAATAATAATAATTAAAACTAATTCATGCAAAATATTAGATAAAACAAAATCAATGTCAAGGGGTCCGTGAAGGTGACAGTGTGCTGTAAGTTCCTCCAATCCCGTTGTCAACCTTCCTGTTTGTATAGATCACATGAAAATATTTCTTTTATAATTAAATAGTAAATTGATCTATTTCGTCCAAATATATGTTATCTTTTAAAATAACAAAGGCGTGACGTTATTGTCGGTATAATAATATTCACTATCGACACTACAAGTTACCTCTCTATGAGACCAAAAGATTTAACAAAATATTTACATTTAAATATATTATATATCATAGTTATTAAGGATATCTTCGTCGTTGTTATATTAAAGGCGATAACTTCCACTCTTTTAGTTTTACTTGAATACTATAACATAGTTTTGTAGTACCCGTCATTTTCCACGATCTAATATGATATGAGATTCACGGGGATAAGGTATTTATAAATATGCAAACACATATATATTTACCTGTATATGTTGTTGTTCTTAGTTCCTTTTACAATTTATTCTCGTATTTTAGATTTGAGGCCCCAAAACCTTAATTTGAAACAATAGTACGTAAATTGGTTTTCAAGTTTTGACTATTTTCTATTGTAATAACGAGGGATATAAAATATTAAATACGGTTTTTATTTACTAAAGGAGTAGTTGTAAACGAAATCTTAATGCAAACAAATCCAAATTACATGCTTTCACATATATATATGATCATATATTATATCACACTTTTAGGTTATTTTATCAACTATTTGCAAGATAACATTTCTAACTTGAAAATGACTAGTATGAAATATGATTTCTGACATTAATTATTAAACATTACGATGATAAGAAGAATTTTATCTCATATATCTACCATTTATGAGTTGTTTTAAGGTTTTTATAATGGATCCATTTTTTTTATCATTTACAACTCACACACGCATAGTCTTGAATCCCGATTATGATACGAGAGCAACATTGATATATACGAATAAACTACAATTCATGGTCGAATCTATCGTCTATAGATATATTTACATATGATGAGGGGTATTATTGTAAATAATGGATGAAGGGAATAAAAGAGGGGAAGGGTCCTACATGCTTCCAAAACGACAGCCTCACACGTCGGATTGAAATCTCGGAGACACGAAATGCAATGCAACCAAACCAGCTCTCATATCTCCCTCTCTCCGGATTTCCCAAATCTTCTTTGTCTCAAATTTTCTAATCACATTCAATGAATGGTCCCTTTCTATAATGACAGAAATGCCCTCTAACACTTTCAGGAAACGACCTATTTTATTCGCAAAATAATCTTCCTATTCGGCATTATTAATCTCGGTAACAAATGAAGAACATTTTATAACTGATTTTGACAAAGAACAAAAAAAGGTATATGGGTTATTGTCTCGGAGACTCAAGCTTATTATATAAGCAAGCATGAAACATTTCCATTTTCCCAGATAAAAATGTAAGGGAGGTTACAAGGTATATGGGTTAAAGAAAGTGTTGAGGATTAATCGCAACTTCAAAATTTCTGACTTAAATACGAATCACTCTGGTTACGATCTAGAACTCTCTGACCTCACCGATTACGCAATACTCACAATCTCTCAATCCCTCAAGAACGGTTAAGAAAGATAAAGCAGAGAAAAACAAGTAAAAGACACACGAGAATTTTTAACCTAGAGCTTCGCTTTCGATGAGAAGAACTATGCTCTGGGGCCGATTTCGAATCAACAATTCACTATCAATGAAGGATTCAAGCTCTCAATGTTCAGAGAAGCTCGAGGAAGAAGATGTTTGTTGTGTATCTTCTAACGACTTATCAATCTAATCTCTTTATAAAAGGAGAGATTAAACCAACCACAAAACCGAAAAATATCAGATTCAATCTAACCCCATAACCGGTAATAATCAGATAGAACCGAGTTCCTCTAGCTCTCTAAGAGTCTTTGACATGTTGACTCTTATATAAGCTAAAACGTTGACCAGAGCTAAAGCAATGTTTAACATTCTCCACCTTTATTTAGACTCTACAACTTTCATCATCTCTTCCTTTATATTACAACTTCATGATCTCCTTTGGATTTTTCTGGATTCTACACCACCAGCAATCCGAGCCTTGAGGCTCCTTCAGTTCTTGAGAACTTTAAGTAAGTCCAATGCGGCATTGAACTTACCAATCGACACCACCTTAGTCAAAATATCAGCTGGATTTCTACTTGTGTGTATCTTCTGCACTTCAACTTTTTTTGAAGCAATGATGTCTCTGATGAAGTTATACTTCGTTGCAATGTGCTTCGTTCTTTCGTGGAACACATTGTTTTTTGCCAAACACAAGGCACTATGAGAATCACACCATACACTTGTAGTTTCTTGTTTGAAGCCAAAATCTTCAAGTAGTCCCCTTCGCCATATCGCCTCTTTCACTGCTTCTATGAGAGCAATATACTCAGCCTCCGTAGTTGATAAAGCTACAACTTGTTGTAATCCTGACTTCCAGCTAACAACATTTCCTCCAACCGTAAAAATATATACTCAAATCGATCTTCTTCTGTCTAAGTCAGCTGCAAAATCCGAATCACAATACCCCTGAATTTTCATATTTCCAGACTTTGTGAACATCAACCTTATACCAATAGACCCTTTAATGTATCTCAACAACCATTTCACTGCTTCCCAATGAACATGACCTGAGTTGCTTATAAACGACTCACAATACCAATACCATACGCTAAGTCAGGTCTAGAGCCTACCATTCCATATATTATACTACCAACTGCTGAGGAATAGGGAGTTACCTGAGTATCAACACAATCATCCTGCTCTTTTACCTTTGATAACTTGAAATGTGCACCAATAGGAGTATGTGCACTCTTTGCATCTTCCCAACTGAAACTCCTAATCACTTTCTTAAGATATTTTGATTGAGACAAGTAAAGAACCTCCTTCTCTCTGTCTCTGACTATGTTCATGCCTAGAATCCTTCTAGTTGGACCTAAGTCTTTCATCTCAAATGCAGTTGTCAACTGCTTCTTCAATTTTTTTACCTCTCTCATGTCTGATGCTGCAATCAACATATCATCCATATATAGCAAGAGATACATGAAATTACCTTTGGAAATTTATTTAGAGTAAACACAGGGATCATGCTCACTTCTCATAAATCCTTATAGCTTCATCACTTGATCATATTTCTTGTTCCATTGCCTTGGAGATTGCTTGAGGCCATACAACGATTTCTTGAGTAAACACACATATTCTAGATGTTCTTTGTCTTCAAAACCCTCAGGTTGAGACATATACAAGTCCTCCTCCAAATCACCATGTAAGAACGGTGTTTTCGCGTCCATTTGCTCAAGCTCCAAGTTCAAATTTACTATAAGTGATACTTATAACACATGTTTAACTACAGGCGCAAAGACTTCTTGAAAATTAATTCCTTCTCTCTGAGTGAAACCATGAGCTACCAACCTAGCTTTATGCCTAGGAGGCTCAAATTCTTCAATACTAGGTTTCAACTTAAACAACCATCTACAACTTATAATCTGCCTGTCTTTAGGTCTTGCCACAAGAACCTAAGTTTTGTTTCTATCCAATGAATCTTTCTCTTCAAAACAAGCATTTTTCCAGAGTTTCCAATCTGCACTTTCCATAGCTTCTACATAGCTATGGGGCTCATCACTATCAATCACTCCTGCTGAAGCAAGAACAAATGCTACAACTCCTTCTTCAGTGAATAGATCATCTATAGAAAGATCCTCAAGAGTCAGAGCAAAACCAAAACACGTCTCAATATACCTGATAGGTTTTGTAATGACCCTCTTTTGTCTATCTTATTCTGATTGAGATGGTCTTCCAACAATAGATTTGAGTCCAGGTGACTCTTCCTCTATCTCATCAACATCCGAGTCAACCAGCTGCGAACTCACTCCACCTTGAGATGAAGTACCAGTTTCAGTCACAGCTTGAGAAATAACTCCACCTTGAGAAGAATCCACACACCCTTCATCATTATCAGTCGTAACATCATCTTGGGACAATGTCACCTTCTGCTTATTTCTAACTATCGACTTGAGTTCTGTGATAACTTTTGTCTTGTTAGAAATCCCTTTCTCGTAAGCCACTAACTAATTCTCACTCTTCCTATACAGATCTTTGTAAACCAAATCTTCATGAAACTTTACATGTTTACTGACCACACATTTATCATCATCAATAAACCAAACCTTATATCCTTTGATACCTGGAGTGTAACCAATGAAAACATCCTTTACTGCTCTTGGCTTCAGCTTTCCCTAATCCAAATATACATAAGCAATAGCTCCAAATCTCTTCAGATGTTTGTATCCTGGCTTTTTGTTGAGCCACAATTCCTCTGGAGTCTTGAAACCAATAGCAAAAGAAAGGGACCGATTTATCAAATACATTGATGCAGCTGCTGCCTTAGCCCAAAACACTTCACTTAAGTCCGACTCACTTAACAAACACATTACCTTTTCCACAATTGTCATGTTCATACGTTCTGCTACTCCGTTTTGCTACGGTGTATATGTACAGGTACGGTGTCTCTCAATTCCAGAAGCCTTACAGTGATCATCAAAAGCTTTGTTACAAAATTCCAGTCCATTATCCGTTCTCAAACTTTTCACTTTCCTTTCTGCTTTATTTTCCACAAAGATTTGCCATTCACAAAACTTAGAGAATGTTTCATCTTTAGACCTTAGGAAGTATATCCATACTTTCGAGAATAGTCATCAGTAATGGACATGAAGTAATTACAACCAGAAATAGATGCTTCAACACTAGGTGAACCCCACAAATTAAAATGTACATATTTCAATACATTTAGAATCCTGCTTACCATATTCCTTAGCCTTTCCCAAATCACAGTGTCACAAAATAATTTTTTACCAATCTTTTTTTTCTTTAACACACCTTCTCTAACGCCCCAGACCGACGACCAGAGCCGGCTGGCCTAGAACGGCATGCCCCAGCGCTCCGGACGGTCGGACCCGGCTAATTAAAACAAATTTAGTGACTAAATCCAACTATCCATAAGCGACCTTCCCGCCTAACGCGACTCAAGGCTTGCCAACCCGAGTTGCGTCGGATGGTTGGATCGCATGGATAAGACAAATACCATTTCGAAACATGAATATTACTTCAATACTTCAATACATACTAAATAAGTTCCAAAACATACATTAAAACATTACGATTTGGCCGTGAGTCTATAAGCTCAAAACAAGTCTTATCCCAACTTTAAAAGCATAATTTTACAAGAAGGCAAGACAATCTACCGCTGGTTATCCTAAGTCTTTAAGTGCTCCCCTTGGTCTACCCGTTAGGTTCACCTCCAAAACAAGTAGAGTCATAAGTAATCTAAGATTACTTAGTGAATCCGGGTTCCTCTAACGGATATAGCGTTAATCCCATCCCATCCCCAATCAACAATCACAAGCAATCATTTGATTACGCGGAAGCATTCAAGGCAAGCAATCAATCCTAAACAATCATCTACATTCATGCAAATCCGGATTTTTACTTTCATTCTCAAGGCCTTGAAGTTCCATCGGTCATTCCCGGGTAACCCACGAAATTGCAGCCACGAAGGCACACAATATCCCAGTTCCACCAATGAACTCATACACCGTCGTGTATGCATGACCAAGCGAGTTACCCCAGTTCCCTCCATGGTTATCCCATAACACCTAGGTGCCGTGTAACCACGATCCATCCGGGAACGTCGAATCGCCACACAACGTATCAATACTATGTACGTTATTTATTACAAAATGCACATATCATTCATTCACACAATCACACTCAACACAACACATAATATATACTTAGTAAAATCTCAACATTATTTACTAAGAACCTCAAATCCCATATATAAAGTAAACATGCATGCAATCTAGTCGCTTGGATCAATGCATGCATGCATAAACTCAACCTACACCAAACGTCAATACTACCCACGCATTGTACCGGAACTCACCGATTTTGACGCGGAGGTTTAACTAGGTTGAATCACCACGGGAAGATCCTAAGCTTGGAGGACTCGATCATCTGAAGCTAAGGACAAACTTAACTTAGCCACAAATCTAAACAGAATGGGTAACTTAGATCTAAGCAAAGATCAAAGGCAACTAGACTTTACCGGAAGTACAACTCGAGAATCTTTACGGGTAAAGGTGAAAAATCAAGAATTTGCTAAGAATTGATTCTAGATAGAAAAAGACAGTAAGAGTAGGAAAAACAAAAAATGGTTGAAAACTAAGGGCTGAGGCTCTATTTATAGGGTAAAACTCGGTTTTCCCTTGGTTTTGCCGAACTACCGCATGAACACCACATGGCGGGTAACTTCTGCGCGTGCGAGACTGTCAGACTCTACCCAGACATGTGTCGGACGTGACAATCTGCACCAACCGCTGCTCCAGCGTGTGTTAGACATGACAGACGGTTCCAGACGCTACTCGCGGCTGTGTCAGATGCGATAGATGGTTTTCAGATGCTAGCCGCGCATGGGAAATATTTGGCAAAGTAGGACTTCGCTCCAATCTGCGCCCAACATTACTCTACGTGCATTGCCGCGTGTGGGAAAATTCTTTCCCGCGCCTTGACCGATCCACACTTGACCCGCCTTCATCGACACTGATCAGCGTCCAACGACACTAACCCGCGAACCACACAATCTTTCCCGCGGTGCGAGCAGACTGACCCGCGAAGGGATTTATCGACCCAAATTTGATTTCCCTCGGCACAACTTAGATTTTCCTAGACAAAAATCTAACTAAGGGCTTTCTAAGTCTAAACCGATCTAATTCCCTTTGAAGCCGAACACTAAGAAAACTCAAGGCCGTTCCGGGCATCCTAGGGCACTTACAGGGTTATAACACCTTCCCTCACCAAAATATGCAGGTTCTTGTAGCTCATATGTCCCAGCCTACTATCCCACATAGGAGCTGGACATTTTTCAACATTACATACCTCTTCAGTAACGGTTTCACCATTAAGAATATACAGCTCATTCTGCAGTACAACACGCAAAGCTAGCTTACAATTCCTGTAAAACTCTTCCTTACCATTACCAAAAGTGTGTAAGAAACCCAATTTGTCTAAGGTTGGTGTAGAGATCAAATTTCTTTTGAGATTTGGTACATATCTAACATTCTTGAGTACCTTAATCGATCCACCATGTGTGTTAAGCCTGATTGAACTAGAACCTTGAGCTTCAACAGTCCTGAAATCACCAAGTAGAATCTTGCTTGACCCTTTTTCTTCAAACTCAAAGAACCAATCTTTTCTTGAAGTCATATGGTAGGTACATCCAGAATCAATAACCCAATTCTCCTGGCAATTAGCTTCAGACACATTGAGAACTGTTGCATCTTCTAGTTGTTGCTCAACCATAATCCCTGCTTCTCCATCACCATCACTATCATACTTTTTCTTACAAGCAAAACAGTCTTTCTTGATATGTTATTCCTTCCTGCAATACCAACATATAACCTTTGAACGAGATTTGGATCTACTTCTTGACCTCCTCTTCTGACCATTATGACCTCAGTTCTATTGTCTACCTCTTTCTTTAGTGTACAACACAGTAGCTTGACCTCTCTCAGTTTGTTTCTCTGCTAACTCCTTTTCTTTTGATTTAGCAGATGAGATGACTCTTCTAGTGTCAAAGAATCTCTCCCATACTTCAACGTATGCTTTAACTGGTCAAAGCTAGCAGGTGGAAAACTCAAGAATAGTATGGCTTGGACTTCTTCGAAAACACTAACATGTAGACTATGCAACTCTACAACTATCTTTAGGAACTCATCTACATTAACATCCACAAACTTAGATTCATCTCTTGAATGTGTAGAACTTTAGCAGCATATAAATACGATTCGGCAAAGTCGTAGCCATATACAACCGATCAAGTAGAGACCACATCGTAGCTGCAGTTTCACAGTGTTGAACTTTTCGAAGGACATTATCGCTAATATGCAAGATAATCATACTTCTTGCTTGGTCAGATTGCTCGATCTTTTTGTGATCTGGGACAATCTTTATACCAGGTGATGCAAGAGGTGTAGATGAGACAACAGATGCAGTCGACTCCTCCGTCGCCACCGTTTCACCAACCACCGACTTTTTCTCCTCAGCCTTCGTCAACGGAACCTCCATAACTAATCGCTCATCGGTAAGGATATTCTTCAATCCAAGAATCCTGAAATTCGCCATCATCTTAATCTTCTAGATCTGAAAATCACCGGAGCCATCGAACCGCTCCACCTCATGCCTAGGGTTCGACATCGCGATCTTGAGCCTTAGCTCTGATACCACTTGTTGAGGATTAGTCGCAACTTCAAGATTTCTGACTTGAATACGAATCACTCTTGTTACGATCTAGAACTCTCTGACCTCACCGATTACACAAAACTCACGATCTCTCAATCCCTCAAGAATGGTTAAGAAAGATAAAACAGAGAAAAGTAAGTAAAAGACACACGAGAGTTTTTACCCAAAGCTTCGCCTTCGATGAAAAGAACTACTACTCTGGGGCCGATTTCGAATAAGCAATCGACTATCAATGAAGGATTCAAGCTCTCAATGTTCAAAGAAGCTCGAAGAAGAAGATGTTTCTTGTGTATCTTCTAACGGCTTAACAATCTAATCTCTTTATAGAATGAGAGATTAAACCAACTACAGAACCGAGAAATTTCAGATTCAATCTAACCCCATAACCGGTAATTATCAGATTGAACCGAATCCCTCTAAATCTCTAAGAATCTTTGACATGTTGAATCTTATACAAGCTAAAATGTTGACCAGAGCTAAATCAATGTAAACAGAAAGGATCCCAAAAAGATGAAAGAAGTAAAATATAGGAAATATGCATGGATGTTAGATAGAAAAATGCACTAAATAGTTAAATTTCACAATTTTATTTGTAGAAATGAAAAATGAGTTACTCATCCACATATTGCATTTACCTTGTAAAAAAAAAACCTCTCGCATGATTTTAACAAATATCGTGATACTTCATCGGATACACTATCCTATATTTTATGATATCATGCTATTTGTTTAAATCATACCTAAACTAAAAAGGGACAATTGAAAAAAATATTATTTTTGGTGTGTATATTTGTAAAAATATAGGTTATTTATTTGTAAAAATACCATTAATTATGAATTTTTAAAACATAAATCTTAAAATTTTAAAGCCTAAAAAATATTTTTATTCCTAAAACCTTCTAAACCTTCAAAACTAAACCATAATACAACATAATTAAACCAAACATAAATAATATAATGAATAAATAATTTTGAAAAAGTGGCATTTTTGAAATTTTTTTGAAAATATTGTATTTTTGAAAAGTAACATTTCTCAAAATTTCTCAAATAAAAAACACATAATTTATTTACAATTTTACCTCCAAATTTGCTAAAACTTTTGGCTATACAACAAACAAACACTAAAATATATTGTTTTGTCCCCCTAAAATATTTTTTTGTACTCCTATAAAATTACTTTTATTTATTGAAAAATATATTGTTTTTTCCCCCTAAAATATTTTTTTGTACTCCTATAATATTACTTTTATTTATTTTTACTGTAGAAAACCCTTTAAAAAGAAGGAAATTTGGGTAAAAATATAGATAAGAGATTCCCACAAGCAAAAAGAAAAAGCAAGCACACGCACCCCACTTGCGACTTGGTCATCAATGGTCTACATTGAAAAATA
The DNA here is from genome assembly GCA_964056655.1 of Arabis hirsuta. NCBI lineage: Eukaryota > Viridiplantae > Streptophyta > Magnoliopsida > Brassicales > Brassicaceae > Arabis > Arabis hirsuta. Next base: position 7,420,398 of record OZ053299.1, on the reverse strand, counting down.
TCAAATTAAGGGTTTCGTAAGTTATATTGCGGCTCCGATTTTTGTTTGTTTTACTATTTTATTTAAAATTTCCTCTCAATTTTTAGCATTGAAAATTTCCACTTTAGTTTAGGCATACCGTATAATAATAAATGTGTGATACGAAAAATGCGTGTGAGAGCGTCAACGGAGTTTGCGTGGGGATATTGAAAGTGAGAAACGTCAAAGGATGCAACTATAACTAAATGATTTTGAATCCCAAATATGCTTAATAGTTACTTGTTTTTTTGGGTCTTAGCTTTTTAGGAGTCTAAAAGCGATATTTAAAACGTACATTTTTAAATATACTTATTTAAGTAAAACGTACACATTGAATATACTTATTGAATCCCTTAGACAATTTGAATCCCAAAATGTAGCCTCAGCCCTTAGACAAATTGAATCCCAAAATGTGTTTTTTAGACTCCGTGTCCAAGTAGTCCAACCCATGATGATCTTAATTTTTTCAGTCGGGTTGCGGTTTTGAAACCTATGTCCAAGTCCAACCCATTTAATCTAGCGGATTAGCAGGCCAACCCGCGGATCGTTTGACTTTTGTGAAAAATCAACATAACATATAATTTTTTTTATTAAACTCCTAGAGCCTTGTTTCTGTTTGATCAACATAACAAATGTGTATACACAGTTTGAGTTTTTTCGTAGTACCATATCAATTTGATTATATATGTTTTTTTTGTTTAGTAGGTACGTAAACTTTTATATGTTATTCTTATGGTTAGGCTCATATCTATTATATATGTTGTATTATAATTTTGTAGTATAATTGATAACTTGATGGATATTCTTTTGTTCAGTTTGTAATTGATAAATGAAAAAGAAGTTATTAGTTAAATTTGGTTAGTGATATAAGTTATATGTTTTGCATTTATGATTTAAACGTAAAAATATTGGTATAGAAATGATATATTGATAGATTTTTTCGTTTGGTTACCTTGCTTCATTCATATTTAAACAAATATAGATTGAAATCAAACATGTATTCATGATTGAAGCGTCATTGATTACAAATTATAACAAAAACTCAAATTCAGAAGCAAGAAACAACAAAAACACATAAAAATACTTAACTTAAAATTATTTTGTCAAAACTCAAAATTTAGACGGGCCAACCCACGTCCAAATGGATCAATCCTTGGCGGACAAAAAAATTTCAACCCATCACATGTTACAATTTCTAAATATTTGTCCAAATCCATCCCGTTATGATCTTAATTGGGCCTAACCCTCAGGTTACAGCTCATGTTGACATCTCTAGGTCCAGCCTAGTAGTTTCGTCTTCAACCTAACCTTCACTAGGTGTGAGAGGTTTGATTTTTTTTTTTTTGCGGTTAGGGTTAAATTTAACTTTATATAAAATATAAGGCAATTTTCTTATATATATATATATATATATATATATATATATTTCAAAAAATTGCTATCACTTTTATTTAGTAACTTTGTTAAAAGTAGCTACGCATTTAAATGTGGTAAATATAGTAGGTGATTAATTCGGTTGCACATGTAAATAAATTGTGGTAGTATTTACTCTGTAATTTTTCTATGTGAGATAACAATATAACATCTACAACTTCTAAAGCTTCAAAATAATTGATTTAAAAAAAATACCAAACCATTACCTAGAAAAAATCGACTTAGAACATATAAAAAAACTGATTGAAAAACAAATGTTGTAAACATGTTTTAAAAACTGTAAAAATATTTTACAAACCTTACCAAACACATACGTTTTTTTGTCAGTGTTCTAAAATATGGTCTATACGCCCACATAAAAGTTCGTACCATAGTATTAGAAAAAGACATTTGCTCGGGCCCCTAAATAATATATAAAATTTAGGGTCTCTAATTTTCAAAAATTACTCATATCTACAGAAAAAAATTAGTTCAATAACCCGTTTATAAGAGTTTGGTCAAAAAGTTTATAGAAAATGAACAAAATTATCATAGATTTATTTTCTTATTAACGTTTTAATATTTTTTGTTGGTTTTTTAAAAAAAGTCCAATTTTTTAACTCATTTTGAGCCTTTACAAGTCTTGGCACGATATTGTCCATATATACGGTGTTTAGACGTATAATGTATTTTAGAACACTGGTCATCGCACATACAATGTTATAAATTATAATATGAATATCTTATCATTATCCAATAGAAATTCTGCACGGTGCATTCTACCTGATAAGTGTCGTTGTGTTTCCTGTTCCAAAAAAATAGAAGTATCGTTGTGTTTGGGCTTAACCAAATAACCAAAGGATTTTGTTTTGGCAAATAATAACCCGGAGAAATACTACAAAACAAAACGCTAATTTTGTTTTAATAGAATCTCTATGAATTATAATAAAAACTAGAGATCTACAAACTAAAATTGTTACAAATTAAAAAGCGATATTATTGAAATCTATTTTGGAGTGGAGGTTTTTTGTTTTTTTCTCTGAAAAAAGGCTTACTATTGGATTAGAGGTTTTTCACTTTTTCTACATAAGATCAGTTACTTATATTTGTCAATATATATTTTGAAGCTACACTACAGAAAAACAAAAAAATTCATTATATCTATACGATAAAAGAACTATAGATAGAAAATCTAACTCACATTTGACCCAAAAAAAGAAAAAGAAAATCTAACTCACAACATAAATACTACGAAAATTCTACTGGCGATAAAGCTAGTGTACATCATTGCTAAAATTTCATCTCTATTTGGCAGTCAAAGACATCGCCAATAAGACTGAGCAAAAAATTCGTCAAATCTGATTCGATTCGCTATTCGCTACGATCTGATTCGATGAATTTGGATATCTGTAAAATTTCAAAGCAAAACAAATACCAAATTTAAATATCCGTAGAAAACAAAACAAATCGCAAATATAATTTTAGAAAAACCGAATATCCGATCCGTTAAATATATTATAATATAAAGTATAAACCTAATATATATGTTTAGTTATTGTTTTTTTTGGTTATTATAGATGAACGAGCGTGAAAAATTATATTCAACTTATTCATTTTTGTTAAATATTTAATTTTTATTATGATTAAATAATAAAATAAATAAATAACAATTAAAAATTTAACGGATTGGATCGGATATCCGCGGATATCTAAAACTTTTTTAGATATTCGATTTATAACAGATCGGATATCTTAAAAAAAAGTCGAATATCCGAATATTCAAATATCCGAAATTTACCGGATCGGATCGGATCGAAAAAAACTATCCGTAAAAAACAGAGCGGATCGTGGGTACAAGATTTTTTCTGTATATCCATTCCGTGTCCAGGGCTGATCGCCAATATGAGATCTCCCTGTGGTGTGGTTTTATACTCATAACTCGTAAGTCGTAACTAAGTACATGGAAAATTAGTGCTCTGCTCCCACTTTTTTTGTAATTCATTCTTTCATTACATTTTTCAATTGTAAAAACTTTTTTTGGTTGCGATAAAAGTTAACATTCCAACAAACAAAAATACTACGAAAATTCAATGCTTGCATGAATCTACAGTATAATATAAATTTCGTATGGGTTAATTTATGAGATGACCACATTGAGTCATAAAATAGAGAATACAGCCATGGAAAAACCATAATAAAGTGACTAACCAATTTTAATGCAAATGACCATTATAGCCTTATCAAAGAGACAAAAAGATATTACCACATCTCTTTATTCGCTGTAATTTTTCAACATATATTTTTTTTTAATTTATAACTAAGGTGTCCGGATTTTTACCACCCGACTAAATTTTCATAATGAGTGTAGCCGTCGAGTAGTTCACTAACCGAATTTTCTAATGGGCTAAAAATATGGTACCATTTCGACTGATCAAATAAAGTAAAACTATTCACAAGGGAAATCGAACTCAAATTGGAAAAATTTACCTCCTCTCTTCAAATCTTTTTAACACTAGTCCACCACCATTTGATTTCATATCTCTTTGTTTGTATCCTAATTTTTTTGTTCATGGTTTTAATTTTATATTACGAATTTGATTCAATGTTGATATATTAATATAAAAACCTGTTATTTTCTTGCATCTTATATAGTTTAATTTTATTTTAAAACTGACACAAATTTTTTAAACATGGATTTGTGGTTGTAATTAAAAATGCATGGTTCTATTTGAGTGATTCAGTGATAAACTTATTCATTAGAATTATACAGAGATATTAATAGAATAGTATTGGAAATGTTCTAATCATAAAACCTGAACAAATATATCAACCAACAATTAGTTAATAATAAGTGTACACTATCAACATATGTATCACATGATAACATTAGAAATGAAAATTGTGAGACGACCCAACCCGTAAAATTAAAAAAATTTCCTTTCGGATTATTATTATCACAATTAATAATCCTCAACGAGTCAACAACAAAACTGCGAAACAATATAATTAATAACCAACAACATCATTCAATAATCTCATACTTATTGAAACACTAACAATACCAAGTTCAACCTATAAACAACATTCCAATTCAACAACACAAGTCAAAAACCAATCCAACAAGTTCCAGAATTACTAACACCCTACCAATTCTACAATAACGAGCAAACAATCGAGCCGCTATATCATCTTCTTTTCCCGGCCACGATTCCACGATCACACATTGTATTTACCTGCATCACATGGTTATACGAGATGTGTGAGTATTATCACAAATACTCAGTGAGACGGTCATCCCATCTACTAGGCTATACACACAAGCATAAGAAAATTATACAATACCGGGATGAACAATCAACGAGGCAAAGTACGAACAATCAAACAAGAATCGCACAAACTGCACATGCGTCGATCGATGCATACACTTTGTCGATCGACACAGAGCCACTGCGTCGATCGACGCAACGTCACATATCGTAGAATCGACACTTTCCTTTTATGGTTCAATTCTAGATCGTACACAATCGATTTCCTGCACAATTCACTAAAAAACCACACGAAATCACCAAATAACAGCAATCAAACGTATCCTATCAATCCCTTTACCCAGATAAGCCATGGTCATGCACTCACCTTGGATCTGGAAAGGAAAAAGGAAGATAAACACCAAGAACGAGAAGAATAATCCTCAAGGATTCGAAATCCACTCCTGATTCACGAAGAACACGCCCCAACAACGATCTCCCGAGCCTCCCAAACGAATCTCCTCTCACAGATCTCTCTGGAAACTCTCTGAAACTTTCTAGTACTCTAAAAGCTCTAAAAAACGCGGCCACCCTCTATTTATAGAGAAGCCCTAGGGTTTTCACCCTAACCGGCCCGCAAACCGATAACTTAAATCAAACGACTGGTTCAATTTAACCTTGCGTCGATCGACACACACCACCTGCGTCAATCGACGCACGACCAAAAATCATAATTTTTGGTTCGAGGTCGTTACAACTCTCCCCACTAACACAGATTCGACCTCGAATCACGTAACACCGTCTCGCTACGGTCAGCTCACCTGATATCACCCCTCTGACCCTACCCGGCCAGCTATACTGATATCACACTCTTGGCCCCACCCGACCAACATTCCCTGAGATCAACACCCGATCCTAGAACTCAACTAGTCTCATACTAGTTACATTGCACCATCTCACCACGGCTACCATCCTAACCAAACCCGGTCAGCACCACCTGAGATCATTTTCCGATCTTAACCACATAACACCGTCTCACTACGACTACCATCCTGACCAAACCCGCTCAGCACCACCTGAGATCATCTTCCAATCTTAATCACATAACACCGTCTCACTATGGCTACCACCCTGACCAAACCCGGTCAGCGCCACCTGAGATCCACTCCCGATCCCTGAAGTTCATCTAGTCTCATACTTACAATCACCCTACAGATGTTATTGCTCATACTCATATCTATATACACCCCCTCCCCGTTCTTAGGGTCGTCACCCTTTGAGCTTTCGATGTATATCATACCCTTCCCACCTTGAGGATCGCCGTCCATCCGGTATGCTCCAGCCCCTCCCATTCTCTAGACACACAGTCCGTCAAGTTATCGGCTGCAGAGGAATCATACATCCTCTGGAGAGATTCCTGTCCCTCAAAGTATATGCAGGGAAACCATTATCACCCGGAGAGAACCTTATTGTCCCCTTAAGTATATCCAGGGAAACCACTATCCCCTAGAGCAATCAACTTTGTAACGTGCATCATAAACACCTGTCGACCAAAATCACCTCTTGTGGTTCCATCATGACATTCCCTATTTCGGAAGATCACCTCATGACCAATCACTAGGCCATCTAAAATAACGCAATCACCAAGATGTTTCCATCAAAGTCCATGGAAAAGACAGTCCTAACTCACATAAGACTTCTGTTTCTAGACTTCCCCAAGGAAATAGACAGGTTCTAACTCACATAAAACCTCTATTTCTCAGCGCCATCTAGAGAATAGACAAGTCCTAACTCACATATAACCTCCATCCCTAGATACTCCCCTAGAACATGGACAACTCTAACTCACATAGAATTTTTATTTCTAGCCTCACTAGAAAATAGACAGTCCTACTCACTTAGAACTTCTATTTCTAACTCTCTAGCTGATAGACACATGACCCCACCAGCCATCAGAACACATGACCTACCAGTCATACCATAAGAACACACGTCTTATAAACACATTTAATAAGAAAACTCATCTGATTAAATCTCCATAATGGATAATCGTTACAACACAACGAAAAATACATCCAAACTCATAGCAACATGCTATCACAGACACTGAAAACCAGAAAAAGACAACTCAAGCCTCCACTTGCTTCTCGAACCACTTTGAGAACATTGTCTTCATCCTCGCTTCTCGTTCCCAAGTCTCCTGCTCAATACCGTCACAGTCCCACATGACTGTCACCAACAGTATCCTCTTCCGGCGCAGAACCTTGACCCTCCTCTCGAGAATCTTCACAAGTCTCGCCTCCAACGTCATGTTGGGCTGAGGATCCTCCGGAATCGTAGCCAACACCTCTTCAGACTCATGTAGACACTTCCGTAGCATCGACACATGAAAGACCTTATGAAAGGCCTTTATACTTTGAGGTAACTCCAACCGATAAGCTACTGGTCCGACCCGTTCCACAACCTTGACCAGACCCATAAATCTCGGATTTAGCTTATTCTCTGAAATGGATCTGTTAGGACCCCTCAACATCGCTGCCTTGAGATACACCAGATCTCCCAGCTCAAAATCTAGCTCTTTTCTCATCTTATCGGCATAACTCTTCTGCCAATCCTGAGCCTCCCTCATGTTCAGCCTCAAGACACGGATCTTCTCCGTCGTCTTCTGAACAAAATTCACACCAAACAAGCTCCTCTCCCCCACCTGAGTCCAGCATAATGGTGTTCGACATGGCCTCCCATACAGAGCCTCATATGGAGCCATCCCAATACTCGCCTGGTAGCTATTGTTGTACGCAAACTCCACCAGGTTCAGGTGATCCGCCCAATGACCACCATAATCTAGGACACACATCCTCGGCAAATTCTCAAGGGTCTGAATCATCCTCTCAGACTACCCATCCGTGTCAGGATGATAAGCTGTGCTTACATGCAGCTTAATGCCCATCTCCACCTGGAATGCCCTCCAGAACTCTAAAGTAAACCTAGGATCCCTGTCTGACACGATACTCGCTGGCACTCCGTGCAGCCTTACTATCTCCCGCACATACTTCTTAGCCAACACTGCCACTCCGTCGGTCTTCTTGATGGTAAGAAAATGTGCTGACTTGGTCAGACGATACACAATCACCCATATCGCATCATACATCCACGAAACCGGTAATCTTGTAACAAAGTCCATGGTAATCATGTCCAACTTCTACTCCGAAATGGGTAAACTATGCAACAACTAGTTGGGAACCTGATGCTCCGCATTCACTAACTGGCACACATTGCACGCTGCAACCCAGTTAGTGACATCCCTCTTCATCCCGACCCAGTGATAATACCATTTCAGATCACGATATATCTTGGTCGCTCCTGGATGAATAGTTAACATGCTCACATGAGCCTTTCTCAGGATCTCCTGCCTCAGATCCTCATCCTTGGGTACACAAACCCGCCCGTTCAGAAGTATCGTTCCATTCGCCGAGATTAGATACTTTGAACCTACCTTCTTAGAAGCATCAATCAAATCCTGATCCTTCTCCTGACCTACTCGAATTCTGCTCAGCAAATCTGCCTGGTTAGCTGCCTCTAACCCCAACGGCTCCTGTGAGATAACGCACAACCTTAACGTGTTGATCTCGCTCACCAAAACCTCCATATCCCGCTCCTAAGCCGAAGCAATCCTCTTCCTACTCAACGTATCTGCAATCAGGTTAGCCTTACCCGGATGGTACCCAATCTCCAGATCATAATCTGCTACCAACTCCATCCAGCGCCTTTGTGGTTCAGCTCTCGCTGAGTAAATAAGTACTTTAGACTCTTTTGGTCTTTGAACAGATGAGATCTCCAAATGTCTAAAGCAAAAATCACCGCACCCAACTCCAAATCATGGGTAGGGTAGTTGCACTCGTGCTTCTTCAATTACCTCGAAGCATATGCAATAACCTTCCCCTTCTGCATCAGCACCCAACCCAGACCAGCTCCCGAAGCATCCGTATACACCACATACGGCTCACTCGGCTCGGGTAACGCCAGTACTGGTGTACTAGTCAACATCTCATTCAGCTGCTCGAAACTCTCCTTGCAAGCTGAATACCACACAAAATGACATCTTTCCCCGTTAACTTTGTCATCGACCACCATACTCGCAAATTCTTGACGAACCTCCGATAATAACCCACCAAACCAAGAAAGTTCCTGATCTCGGTGGCATTCTTAGGTCTATACCACCCTCTGATAGCCTCAATCTTAGCCGGATCCACAGAAACTCCCTCTGCATACACCACATGGCCAAGAAAACTCATCTCTCGCTGCCAGAAACTGCACTTACTTAACTTCGCGTACAGCTTCTGCTCTTGCAGCTTCTCCAGAACCACTCTCAAATGCACATCATGCACTCCTCGAATACACCAGAATATCATCGATGAAGATGATCACAAACACATCCGTATACTCCTGGAACACCCTGTTCATAAATCTTATGAACGCTGCTGGCGCAGTCGTCAACCCGAAACGCATCATCACGAACTCATAATGCCTATACCTCATCTTGAAAGCAGTCTTCCTAACATCTGCCTCGTCGATATGAATCTCATGGTAACCCGAAGCCAAATCGATCTTGGAGAACCAGGTAGCCCCCCGCAACTGATCCAACAACTCATCAATTCGCGGTAAAGGATACATGTTCTTCACAGTGACTCAGTTAAGTCCCCGGTAATCGATGCATAACCAGAAACTCCCATCTTTCTTCTTCACAAACAACACCGGCGCTCCCCACGGTGAAACACTAGGCCGGATAATTCCCTTCCTCGAAAGATCATCCAGCTGCTTCTTAAGTTCTGTCATATCTGTAGAGATATACGGTAATGTGCCTTGGATATGGGAATCGTCCCAGGCTCCAACTCAATCGTAAAAAGATCAGACCGAGACGGTGGTAATCCCTGCAACGACTGGAAAACATCCTGGAAGTCCTGAACAACTTGAATATCCCCAACTCAACCTCTCCAACAATCTCTGGCATCACTATCGTCGCCAAATATGCCTCACAGCCCTTCTCAATCAGCTGCTCAGCCTGAATTGCCAAAATCACGAACTTCCTGGAAGTCGGCCTCACTCCTTGATAAACCAACCTCCCTGCCTCTCGCTCAAGCACAACTCATCTCCGATGACAATCCAAATGGACTCTATACTAATCCAAGCAATCCATACCCAACATTATATCATACAGCTCCACCAGACTAATAATCAAATTTGCTGGCATCAACTCTCCCACCACCAGAATATCCACACCTCAAGTTCGCCCGAAAATAGCCAAGGACTTACCGCCCGCAACCTTAACTACTCCCGGCAGCTCAACGGAATCGCTCCAGATTCCACTACTCTCTGCACACTCCGGAATAATGAAACAATTCGTCGCTCCAGAATCAAACAAAATGTGAGACTCACAACCGTCCGCTACTAAGGTCCCTACACAAATCCCATGTACCTAAGAACCCTAACATTCTAGCATAGACTCACAAATTCCATAACAGACTAAAATTCAAACACCTTAGAATTTAACAAGTCAAGTTCTGAAATTACCTGTGATAGGTCTGGCGCTAGAACCACCCGCCTCCACTGAAGTGAACACCCGCGGTGCCGCTGCAATCTGAGCCACCGGCTATACCGTCGCCACCGTAATCTGCTGCAGCTTGGGACACTTGGGGTTGATATGCTCTGGCTCTCTGCAGTGAAAGCATACCCGCGTATCTAGGGTCTCGACCCGCGTATCCCGAGCCGCGATCCTCTTCAGATAGCTCACCACCTGATGATCCGTGCTCCCAAAACCGAAGCGTCCCGAACCACGCTAACCGTCTTGACTAGGTTTAGAAGTGCTCCTGCACTTCCTCTTCTGTCCCTGCGCAGGCTTGCCACCCCTGCTCTGACCCACCTACTGTTGCAACCTCCTTTGATGCTGTACCGATGGACTAACCACCACCACAGCGTGCTCTCTCAGGTCATCCTCTATCGCAGCAGCTGTCTCAACCAACTCCGCCCTCGTGGCGAACCTACTCGCTTTACAGCGAGTCCTTAAATCTGGTCGAAGTTCCCTCAGGAACCTCTTCACCTGGATCTGCTCGCCCTCCAGATCTCTGCCAGCATGAATCAGAAGTCGACCGAACTCCGCATCGAACTTTCGGACCGACTGGTCACCCTGAGCCAATTCCAAGAATCGCAACTCCAAGCGATCAATCGCCTCCAACGGGAAATACTTGGTGTTGAACTCAGCCACAAAATCCTCCTAGGCTATACCCGCCTGAGCTCTCCTAGCCACCACACTTCACCACCAGAGATGTGCATCACCTGAGAGATTGGAAATTCCGCTCTAGTCTTCTCCTCCATAAATTCGCCTCGTCAGGCTTGGCACCACCCGAGAAGAACCCGGTGCCAATCCTCTACATCTGCTCCATTATCCTAAGGTAGGATGGTAGCTCCTCCACAACCGCCACACCCGGCTGCACTCCAGCCACACCAGCTACACCTGTCTGCACACCTGGCTCACCTGGCTGCACACCAGCCACACTTGGCTGAACATCAGCCACACCTGGCTGCACACCAGCCACACCTGGCTGCACTCTTGGAGCCTGACCTGGAGTCGGCACCCCACCTGGTAACCATTCCAGAATCAACTGTAGCAGACCCGCTAGACGATCATCTCGATTCTGGGCAAAACTTGCGGTAACACCCCCACATGGGCCCACCGCACCACCGACCACACCGGGATCCACACCAGCCTCACCAGCAGTCACACTAGTACTTATGGCGGCCACACCCACGGACCCCTCCTGAAACGTCTGTGAATCCGCCACCAGCTCCTACGTGGTCTCCTGAGCCACGCTCGCGGCAACAGACTCACTCTCAAGTCCACGCCCACGTTATCTCACTCTGCACTACCCTGCAGAATACTAGAAAAACAGAAAAGTCAAGCAACACTTACCGTAAAATCTCATTGAAGGCTCGGAAAAGATGATCTAGGACTCCAAACCCACAGAACAATCGATCGACTAACTCACATAATCAATCAATTGCACCCGCCCCAGAATCATAAGGGCTCTGATACCAAAATGAGACGACCCAACCTGAGAAATTAAAAATTTTCGACCCGGAATATTATTATCATAATAATAATCCTCAATGGTCCAAACATAACGATGCGGAAACAATACAATGAATAAATCAATCACCACAATCAGTAAATCCAATACTTTACTAAATCTCTAAACCAATTCCAATACGGAACAACAACCAATAATCCAACTCCCGACAACCAACAATCAACAATAATTCCAGAATTACTACACCCTAGCAATTCTAACAAGCTCATAAAGCAACCAACACGAGACTCTAGATCATCTCCTCTTTCCGGCCATGATTCCACGATTACACCTTGTCTTTACCTGCATCACATGGTTATAAGAGATGTGTGAGTATTATCACAAATACTTAGTAAAACGGCCATCCCATCTATTAGGATATACACACATGCATAAAAAATTGATACAATACTAGGGTGAACAATCAACAACGTAAGGCAAGAACAATCAACACAAGTTCGCCCAAAACAGGCATGCGTCGATCGACACAACCACCATGTGTTGATCGATTCATTCAGTGTGTCAATCAACACACAACCTCGGTGTCGATCGATGCACTGTTTCGTGTGTCGATCGACGCACCGATGCAGAATTCAGAATCGAACCTATTCTCTCATGGTTCGATTCCAGAAGCATCCCAATCGATCCCTGCACACAAATCCACCAAAAACCACACGAAATCCAACAAATAACCATACACAAACGCATTCTATCAATCCCTTTATCCAGATAAGCCATGGTCACGCACTCACTTTGGATCTGGAAAAGAAAAGGAAGAGAAACACCAAGAACGAGAAGAATACTCCTCAAGGATTCGAAATCCACTTCTGATTCGCGAAGAACAATCCCCAAGAACAATCTCCAGAACCTCATGAACGAATCTCTTCTGACAAAACTCTCTGGAACTTTCTGGAACTAAAAATCCATCAGAAACGCGGCCACCCCCTTTATATAGGGAAGCCCTAGGATTTCACCCTAAATCGACCCGCAAACCGACATTTAAATCGAACCGATCCGGTTCGATTCAACCTTGCGTCAATCGACGCATACCACCTGCGTCGATCGACGCACGACCAAAAATTATCATTGTTATAGATCGTTACAATGATTATAGATCTTTTTCTCGAAATAGATTTCTTAACCCAAAAATAATCATATTCTTAAATTTAGAGAAAGGATAGATTAAAATTTCAAAACTTTCTTTATCAAAAATTTTTTCTTGTTATATTGAAAATTATAATCAGTAACTCGTTTTTCTAATTGGGAAAAAAATGGAATTATCCAAGTTATGGCTTATCTTCAAATTAAAAGATTATATTTTAATGTCCTTTAACAAAATAAATTAAATCTAAAAAAGTAAATGAACTGAAGAAAGCACATCATATACACTATTTGGGCAAAAATTGCTCGGAGTAAAGTATTTTAGTTCTAGAATCAAATAAATATATATTTTTTTTGTCGACAAACCATATAAATAAATTGAAAATTCAAAGTCATCACTCATAATCGATATCGAAGTTGACTACAAATTGTTTTCTATATTTAATGTATTTAAGGACAAGCTAGCTTTTGCTTTTATCTAGCTTTTATTCTATCTAAATGATATCAGTTTCTTCATTTTGAAGCTACACTTTGTCAACCTCAAAGTTGCATACCTCCTTACATAAAGAAACTTTATTTATGATTTTGCGTTTTTTATACATGTAGTATAAGTTGTCAAATGCTTTTTACCAAAAAAAAGAGAGCAAAAGTTTTTAAGTGGTTTCAAATCTCTCTTTAATTACTCTGAATTTGATGCTTTCAAAATTTGATAGACCAAAATTTCTTTTTTGGATAAAATCTGAATTTTATTTACCAAAAATTGAAAATGTTTGTTTTACATGGTGCTCGACGGAGCAATAAATTTCAAAATGGCAAAAAAAGGAGTAAAGAAGTTTGAAAACACGAAGAGGAAGAGAGATCCAAACTAGTATGCTAACCAGTCATAAGTGAACCATTGTGCTAGGAGATTCCAGAAAGACTTCTGATGAATCCTAGCAAGGATGTAGTCACTAATGGTTCGATCGATTAACTTGAAGATGACTGCGTGTGCAGAGGAGACATAGTTGTGGAGTCGATTGTTTCTTTCTTTCTAGATGTGGTAGACCAAGGTTTGAGCTGCAAGTCGCTTGAGCTTTTACTAGAAGGCGATCTAAGTGCGAAACCCAAAAATTGAACGCATGCTTTGGAATGCATCCTTTGTATCAAGTAGTGTTGGCCCATTGTTTAACGCTACTGGTTGGTCTAAGCTTGTCCCAAGTGTTCTTAGTAGAGAACAATGTTTCACACGTTCCTTGATTATACCAGTAGTAAGTGTCAGTGCAAACAGAATGGTTCGAGGGAGTCATTTCCAACAGGACTTGTCGTAGAGATGCTAACTTCGGATTCCTCGTACGCAGAGAGGAGAATAGCCAACCGCCCGGAAGAGCACCATCAAGAACGAGGGCATAGTTTGGAATTCATGTGAGTTGCGGTCCTGCGGAACCAATGAAATCAATGAGAAGACCCAGTTTATTCCAATGGTCATACCAATAGCTTGCTGTCTTACCATCATAGACATCACATCTCACAAACTGCTTAGCCAAGTGCCTCATGTTTAGTAAAGCTTTCCAAACCCAAGATTCTAAACTGTCATTTGAACCTAGAATTCTAGACTAGCATTAATGAACAGGTTTAATAGGTTTACAAATCTACGTTCTTTCATGCATTTAATCGAACACTTTTGGTGCATTAACATTAAGAACAACGATAAATGAAGACAAATACAATCCCTATCTATGTCTAATTCATCGACTCATGAAATTCTTTAAAACCATAAAACCTAAGTATGGATCTATTCAGACATAGAGATAAAGAAACAAGAGAGAGATGAAATAGATAAAAAAAGGTTCAGAAATCTTCTCAAAAGGTGTGAGTCAGAGATTCTTCTCCCCAAAGCTAAAAAACAAAAAAATCTAATGAAAAATAAAACGTAACCTAAAAAGTGACTAAAACCTCGAATATATATGTAAAATACGTTTTGGTCGAAACAAGCAAAATTAGAAAATCTGATTTTTTTTCCTTTTGGGCTGGTTTAGAATAAGGATCGACCGATCCATATGCGGATCGATCGATGCGGTCGTCAGAAACGTAGCCCTTCTTCTTTGGTCGATCATGGATTGATCTATTGATCTTCAGGTCAATCTTAAGGTCGATCTTGAGGTCGATTTCAGCATTTTTGTTCATTTTCTTCCTTTTTTGTTCCATCTTGCCTTAGACTTCTTCCAAACGCATTTCAACCTGCAAAGGTTCTAAAAATAAAAACAAAAAAACTCAACACATCAAGGAGTTGTTCTAGCCTAAGAGCAAGAACCTTTGAGATTACTTTGTATAACACATTATAGCATGATATGGGTCAGCATTTGGCTTCTTCGTGACCAATGTGGTAGCTGTACTATTCCACTACTTAAGCAACTGTCCAGACTCAAAGAATTCTTTTGCCGCAAATGTTAGCTCATGCCCAATTACACTCCACATCTTCTCGAAAAATTCAGCCGTGTAACCATCTGGTATTCGAGACTTATTTGTTGGAAGAGAAAAAAACTCAGCTCTGATCTCCTCATCACTAATAGGTGCTTCCAATATGACTTTCATGTCATTGTCACACTTGAACTGGGTGAAAGAATGAATGCAATCTTTACTCTCCTGCGGGCAACATGTTCACATTAAGGCCAAATAGATTTGTGAAGAACTCCACAATGTGATTTTGCAACTCATAAGTATTGTTGATCTTGCGGCCAGATTGATCATAAGTATTATATACATATTCGTATGCTCACATTTATATACCAAAATTTTATTATACAAATGTGAGCATACAAGGATATATATAATAATATCGGACATATAATTATTATATTATATATCTAAATGTAGCATATAATAATGTCGGAATGTATAATTTCAGATACTACGAAAAAATCAAATTACTTTTACTTAAAATCATTTTATTGACATACGAAACCTATATATATATACACCGCAAGTTACAGCAGCTGCTTATGTCATATATGTCAGCTTAGAAGTTGCAGAAAACCCCACAAAAAGAAAGACGAATCCTTTTTGGTGAAGAAACCTGAAGAATTAAGTTTTAGTTACTTTTGAAATATGTTTTAGTTTATTGCTTTTTCATAAATTTCGTGAGTACATGAACATTGTATAGGCTTTTTATGGCATGTGACTGAACAACAAAAAAACTTATGAAAAGATGTTTATTTTTATTCTCTCACGTGTGTTGGTACCAATCCGTGTGCCAACTTTCTCTTCTTTCTTTTTTTTTTTGGGGGGAAAAAGAAAATAGTTGTGCTTTTTTTTTTTTTAAAGAAAGTTTTTCTTTGATGCTTATTCCAAACTTGAAAGACACAAGTTCCTGCCTATTAAAGGTTAGACTTTAACCTTCCTCTCTTTTTACTTTCTTTTTTTCCCTCAAATCTCAAAAGGAATAAAAAAGAAAGATTACACTATATATGATCTTCATTCTCACTAGAGATTAACATCTCGGGTTAAAATCGAGTTCGGTTGCGTCTAGTTCACTTCAAATAAGACTGCTTATTAAATTTCGGTTAGGGTTTTAAAACATGATTTGAAGTCGTAGGAAGTAACAATATAATTTTTTTGAAAAATACCATTTTTTTGAAGTATCATTTTTTTAAAATGCTAATTTTTTCTTTCTTTCAAAAGTGTCATTTTTTCAAAATTATTTACTCAATATATCATTTATATTTGGGTTAACTATGTTGTACTAATGTTTAGTTTTGAGAATTTAAAGCTTGTTTAGGGTCAAAATATTTTTTAAAGTTTAAAATTTTAAGATTTAAGGTTTACAAAGAAAAATTATTGGGTTCACCCCTAGGAATGAATCTATCTTATTCACCCTCTCTTAGTTAACCAATCAAAATTTGTCATGTAATCTAATTAAAAAAATAATATTATCTAAATAAAATAATTAAATTAAATCATTAAAAATAATTAAATTAAAATGTGTATATTACATAAATTACTAATAATTGTATATATATCTACTTTTTATGCTCCCATATTAGGGTTTATTAACCCCTTCAAATCTACTAAATTATTCAAATCAACTGTTTTAAATCATTCAATATTTTATGTTCATCTGTGACGGTTAGACTGACATCTTAGAGTTTAGTATTCCTGCAAATATACTATATTCGTCGAATAGAGTGTTTTAAATCATAAAATATTGTACGTTTTTTGTGAGGGTTTAGTATCCCTTTAAATCTATAAGTTTAGTCAAATCGAGTGCTTGAAATCATACAATATCTTACGTTCGTTTGTGAGGGTTTATGCTCACATGTTAGTGTTTAGTACTCCTAAGTTTTTTAAAAAATTAATAATGAAACAAAAATGTTAAAATGTTTTATGAATCCACTCTTTATTTTTATTAAAATGTAAAAAATAAATATATATACAACCATCCGTAATTTATATAAAATATATATTTTAATTTAATTATTTTTTAATGATTTGATCTAATTGTTTTATTTATATAATATTAATTGTTTAATTAGATTACATGGTAAATTTTGATTAGTTAATTAAGGAGTGGTGAACCCAAGAATTGGTTGTTTAAATAATTTTTAATTAGTGGTATTTTTGCAAATAAATAATCTATAATGACATTTCTGAAAATATACACAAAATAACATTTTTATAATTATCCCTGTAACAAATGCAAACATTTTAAAGACAAAAGGAGAAATGTGTAAATGTGGTATAGCTTGGGCCTGTTTGAGAACTTCAGTGAAGTATGATTCAAGATTTGAGAAATGTTGTGGGGATGAGATTTTAATATATTTAAGGCCCACTGTGACTTATTGGGCTCTATCTGTGATAATAGAAGGGGAGGCTTGCAAATTATTTCAGCTCTTCCTAGTATAAAGAGAAATATATACTAGTAATAGAAGTTTATTGAATTGAGTATTTAAACTGATTACACGGTTTAACATTCAGCTACATAGTTTTTATTTTTGCTAAACAACATTCAGCTACATAGTTTAAAAAGTGTATTTGGTATACACGTATTTTAATACGACATTAATGACACACTTGAAGTCATTGTATCAAATCATCATCCATATCATCGCCATGAAATTGTGATTAGGGGAAAGGCTTTTAACTTTACCAACTTATATTTTATACGTGTTCTTTATAGGTAAATTCGAAATTAGAGTTCAAACTAATCCCGTGTTCTATACAAATCATGTTTTTTTTTTAAAATATCTATCGTGACTATAACACAAAAACACAAAACCGTAGCAGGTGAGTCACTCGATCAATGCCGGCTACATGGAGATTTCAAAACTATTATAGATCACTATGGTTGGTTAATTATACACTATTTATGTAAAAAATAACAATTTTCTTTACAAAATGAAAGTAACGGAAAAGGTGACAAAAAAAAATGTCATTTTTCAAATAACACTTTTCAAAAATACAATCCTTTTAAATTTTTTGTAAAAATGCCACTTTTAAAATAAAAAGAAATTCATTATATCATTTATGTTTAGATTAACTATGTTGTATTAGAGTTTAGTTTTGAGGGTTTAAAGGGTTTTAAGAGTCAAAACATTTTTTAGGGTTTATAATTTTAAGATTTAGACTTTAAAAATTCATAATTAGTGGTATTTTTACAAATGAACACCCTTAAGTGGCATTCTTGTAAATGTACACACCAAAAGTGGTATTTTTGCAATTGCCCCAAAAAATAACGGAATTAAATTGAATAGTTGATACAATCATTTTAAGTTTTTGTAGCTCGTGTCACATCATATCTTTTATTTATTATTTGTGAAGTGATTTTGGAGAAAAAACGTTTGTGTTACTTCTATAATCATTCTCACAAAATTTTCTTGACATGGCTTGAAAAGTATTATGACATGGCAAATTTTTTAAGAATTTTTTTAAAATTAATTATAACAAAATTTAGTCCAAATTTTTCCATAACTAAATATATATTTATTTCTTTAACAATTTAATTTGAAATCAAAGAAAACTACATACTCAATAAATATATATTTACAAATTTTGTGCTCGAACAATAAATAAACGAATTAGGTTAATTACAAAATCAAAAACTTTTAATTATTATTTTTTTTTTTTTGCATAATGAAATTTGACAAAAACAAAATAGGTAAAGCTATGAAAATTATTTTGACCAACCAATGAGTGGTTTTTATCATGCTTTAAAATATTTTTTTAATATTTTGTTGCATTACGCATTTCAAATATAAAATTTATTGATAAAAAGTCATTAATTTTGTTTTCAAATTCAATTAAAAAGTATTAACTCATCGAATTAATCCAAGATCAACAACAAAAATAAATATATTTCAAAATTTATTTTCACCATTACCATATATTTTTCAAATCAAAATTTTAATCACAAGTATGTGGAAACAAAAAATAAAAGGATTAAACTCCAAACCATATTACACGAAGATGGTAAAAAGATGAAAAACATAGAAGATGAAGAAGAAAAAATGAAATTTTGTATCAAATAACTTTTTTCTCGAATTCTAAGATAGGATGTTATTTTATTTTAAAAATGTTATTTATAATTAGGTATGATGAGGATAAATATTTTAATATTCCATTTGTATTACGTTAGATGATTTTTGATTAAAGATGTTACACTTGCACACACATTATAATTTTTTTAAAAACACAAAATTTTCCATATCAAATGTATACCAATGATTTATACCATCTTATCAATTTTATTATACCATCTTACGCACAAAATCAAATTGTTTAAATACATAAAATTTTCAATAAGTATCAAAAATGATTTGTGCTATTTTACGCATAATATCAAATTGTTTTTACTTTTTTTTTAAAATTATTATCTCTGCGTATAATGCAGGAAATCACCTAATTACATAATATACGTGTAGACAAAGTACATTTTCCATAGTACAAATGGTTCCAAATTACAATTAAATTTTTTTGATTTCTTTCTATTTTTTAAAATAAGCCGTGGACGAATGTTTTTAAATTTACACCATGTGTACGACGACCCTGATGAAATACCTAATATGTTCAGAATACCAATTGCACCAAAAGTGTATAATTATTAAAATCTTGACTAACAAGAAAATGGCTAAATAGCTAAACCGAAGAAAACTTAGAAAGCTGATAAGATGCACGAGAAAAAATGAAGCACGAGAAGAATGATGCAATCTAGTATATCACATTTGTTAGGTATAGGTTTGATATTTTCTTTACGTTTTATTAAGATATTGGGAAACTAAATTTCACGTGAATATTTTTGACCAAAATAAAATAAAATAACGTGAATATTTGAATATAATATCCACATGACAAGGTTTGAATCATACATTTACCCTAAAAATGGATTTAAAATCATATGGAGACGCGTTAGTAGTTATGTGGAAAACAAACAGTAGTACATAACCTTAGCAGTGAGTCTGTGACCGAGTATTGTGACTATTAGGTATAGTCGTATAGATGACTTAGATTGAAACACCTAGTAGGTTCAGAAGACTAATTGAACTGACTTTTACCTTTCCAAATTAAACAGAGGAGTCTGACAAAAACAAAACAAAAAGACAAAAGTTACAAATGGGTAGAAATCTAATTATGTCTATATATCATGACTTTCCCAAGCGGTCCTTAACTATTAGTACAATTATTTTTGTGAGTAATTAATTAACTATTAGATAATGACAATGCCGCGTCCCTAATCAGCTTTAGGGTGGTCCAAGTTAGTGCAATAACTAAGGTTAACAACAAATGTTTCTCGTTTGAGGTGTTGTGGTGAAATAAGTTCTCTATTCGATAATAAACACTCTGTATACTTCAAACATATAAACAAGGATTCTTTTATAAGCGTCAACAAAGTCAAACCAACACAAATGTGGATTTCCTCTTTGTTTTATTTTCACGACTCACAAGCATATCTATATTATAGGTAGTAAGTAGCTTAAAGTCACCTGCAAATGGAGACGAGTGTGTTTGAAGAGGTCGCAAGCATATTTTCCAGAGCAAATATTCTTGAGTTTCTTGCACCAGGAGACATGGTGTCATCATGAACGTTGCTTTGATAAGAGAAGACATAAATTGTTTAGTATATTTTGTCATTATGTATTAGTTTAGGCAAAGTCTTTGTCTTGTCCCGATCACACTTACCTTATGTTGGCATTCCTGAGCAGCTCGTTTTCTTCCCTTAGCCTTGCAACATCAGAAACTAGACCCAATACATCAAACGACATGTAATAGATCAAAATCTCTAAAACATACAAGCTTTACTAGATCCTAACCAAAGTAACAAGCAATAATCAAGCTGAAAATGAAAACAAAATTCGATATTGAATCTTCAATACACAGGAGCAACGATACAATACTATGAAGATTGCAAAAAATTTTCACACAGAGATCAATCGAAGATGAAACGAAATGGAGATAGAGAAATATGTACCATGATCGGATCTGTTGTTGTAGCTATCCTCCTTCTGCACAGAGAGCAAGAGCAAAACCCAGAAATTCACCGTCGCTTGTTGTAGCTAGCCTCCTTCTGCACAGAGAACAACGCACAGGGAGCAAGAGCAAAACCTAGAAGAAACACCGTCGCCCAGATCTGCTCAGAAACATCGAGTTCTGATTTTTTTTTCGTTATTGGGTTTCGGCCAATGGTATAGCGACACATGGACGGGTTGATACGTATTAAGAGCATCATTATCCATGAGATTTGGTGGGTATCATTAGATATAAAATTATTAAAATTTGAGTAAAAGGAAGAAAGAGAGTGTTTTTGGTTGAAATAATAGAGTGTATTGAAATATAAAATTAATAAAAGTTGAGTAAAAAGATGAGATGAGTTGATACTTTTGGAGAGAGAGTGTCTTTGTATCAATGGGTTGATACTTTCGGAGAGAGTTTAAACTTTAGTTAGAGTGTGTTTAAATATAAAATTAATAAAAATTGAATAAAAAGATGAAAGAGAATGTATAAAGTTGAATAAAAGGAAGAGAAAATGTGTGTTTTAATAATTTTATATCTAATGATACCCACCAAATCTCATGGATAATGATGGTCTAAGCGTCTCATGTAGGTGAGATGACTCAGCACAAAATCAGATAAATAATTGATTTTTTAATTTCTTTTATTAGTTTTTAATTACATGATGCTCTATAAATCTCACCGTGATCATTGAACTAAGAATCGTTTAAAGAAACTTTAGAGACATTTCTTCCAAGTGTAATACTTTGATTGGTTCAGCTTCTATGATTAATTATATTAATTAGTTATATTAAAAGTATTAGTAAAATATTACTAAGAAACTCTTGTAAGAGTCTCACCTTTAAAGGTGTCTTACACTAAGATGAATTCTTATTATTTTTTTTTTAAATTGTGGGAGTTCCAAACATTTGGTTCATAATCTCCTCGATATCCGAAGCAATTTTTAGATATTCCGATTAAAGAATAATTTTCCATACTAAAAATAATTTGAATTGAAGGCAAAAAAAAACCAATTTTTTTGTGTTACTATTAGAATTCCACACACATTTAGTAATTTTCAGTAGTTGACCCAAAAAAATCCTCATTACGTTAATTTGAAGAAGCTATATATTTGAAGAAGACAGAAAGTAAGATGAAACCTAATTACAGGAGAAATTTATGCAAATTAAATATATTATCTTTGTATAGAGAAAACATTCATGCCCCGGCCCTTTGATTTTATATGATCAATTGCTTTTAATAAGTACGTGACAGATGTCTCTTCTTTCCGCATTAAATGCAACAGAGAAATCTATTTGTCTGTTATTAATATGGGATCATTGTAAAAATAACATTTTTAATGTTTATATTTTCAAAAATACTATATTGATTATTTATTTGTAAAAATAATATTATTTATGAATTTTTAAAGTCTAAATCTTAAAATTCTAAATGTTAAAAATGTTTTGACTCCTAAAAATTTTTAAACCTTCGAAACTAAACCCTAATACAATATAATTAACACAAATATTAATGATATAATGAGTAAATAATTTTGAAAAAAATAATATTTTTACAAATTTTTTGAAAAGTGGCATTTCTCAATTTTTTTATTAATTAGTAGTATGTTAGAATATTCAGTTTTTGTTTCCCTTATGCAGTTGTTGTGAGCGTTAAATTTTCATTTTTGTACACTTAAAAATAAAAATATTCAAGAGTCATCCAATAGAAACAAGAATATAGTCGATGATAATACATTTGAACATAAAATGTTTTGATTTCCGGAAATATGGTGCACGCGTGCATGCATGTGAGAAAATTTAAGTAAACTAATTTGATTACATATATTGGTTTTTTACTAGTTTTTAAAAAAATACATTCTTTAAGTGTTTGAACGAAACAATTTAATAAATGGCCGGCGTTTAAAAAACAATTTACAGTTTTTTTTTTTTTTTGAACTTTAATTTACAGTATTTGCATGAGAAAAAAAAAACACAAACAAAAATCTCACATGGTAATATACAAGCTTAATAAATCAATTATATTAGATTTTATAATAAGAAATCGACCGTTAGACGAACGTAAAATCCAAAAGATGCATGGGCGAGAAAATGCGGAGTATGGACAAGAATAATCAGAGCGGTTACACATATCTATTGAAGCTTAAAATATTAATGCTACTAAAAAAAATAACTAAAGCAAACCAGTTTTTTCTTTCGTTGCATGCAGACATTTGTTTTGGTTTAAGGTATAGGTCGACTTCAACATTCAATTTTAGACTTATGAAGTGTTTATGATTATGAAGATATAACTAATCAGTACGCATTAGTTGTACTTGTACTGATGATTACAAACATATAATGATAATATTATTTAATTGGTAGGCTAAATGAATTGAACCCAAAAATTAATTAGTTGCTAAAGTAAAGAAAACAAACACGTTGACGAAGGGAAAACAAAACAAAAATAAGAATAAAAATGTCCTACGTATAGCACGTCACATAAAAGGCTAAAAAACACAAACCTGTCTTCGCCTTTACTTGAAAAGGAAAAATATGAGATGTGTAAACGTTCAATGTATCAATCTTCAAATTGTATTTTGGGTACTTTCTTCCACTGCTCCACCATACTATACGTATTCCATAAGTCATACGATCGTTCACACAACAAATTAAATAACAACCAAAATTGTTCAATCGTTGATAACGATTCATTCTAAAACTAAACGTTTAAAATATTAAATATCTTTTCATATTAAACTAATAGATTCTTTACAGATTCCGAAAATGTCTTCATATCATTTGTCAAAGTATTATTACTCATTGCTATATAATTTTTCCATGGGTTTGCCAATAAAGATTGTGGTAGAAGAGGCTAACAGATACAAAACTGAAAAACTTCATTGTAAATAAGAAATAATGAGATGTTTCTAGTTTCTAGGTGTATCCAGAAAACAATAACTATACGTTGTGGAATCTTCTGACCACTACTTGACCACATTTCTTTGTTGTCTGACTGAAACATATGAATTAAGTTCTAATGAAATTCTTTAGTCGGGCCCTAATGAAATTCTTTAGTCGGGCCCTTCAAAATTTGAGCCATTATTTATGTTTATGTGTATAGTCATTTTCCATGTTTTACTTGAGCGCGACTCTCCATCTTGATTTCATTTCATTTTTATTTTGTTCATTGTTCAAAATTATTTTATCCAAATAGATGAAGGAATGCTAGAAACTCCACGAAAATAGCAGATGCAGACATTTCTAAAAAGGGTAACGGAGAGACCTGTATCCAATGGGAAACAAAAGCCATAGAAAGATTTGGAAAACCATAGTAAGGACAAATAGTTTTTCAACACTATAGCCGAAACATAATATATGAATGGAAAAAGACGTGCCAAGGGTTGAATGAATTAATACATTCAAAGCACATACCAAATTATTGAGACTATTGTCAAGGAAACTCAACTTATCATAAGGGCAAAGTTGGCCGGTCTAGACAGAAATGAGACTCAGCAAACTCACCCTCCAACTTCTCCAAATTCTTCTACCAGTGAGTCTTACCTTCTCACTTGGTTCAGGTTCTTCCAACCTTAGGACTTCCTCTTCACAATACTTAAAATGGTCACTGATGACTGCTTCACTTGCGTTTCACATTGGCTTGTTATAGTATCATATCATTACCTATTCTTTCCTTTATTCACCTTCATCTTTAGATGTTGCCTCTTTACGAGGGAAGACGAAAATGAGTAAATTAAGGAAACAAGAAAAAAATATTGAGGGTCTAAATGGTAACCGCAGAATTTTTGCAGAATTACTTTTGAATTGTTGAATTTGCAGAATTACTGTTGATTTTTTGTAGAATTTGCTGAATAATATCAAACTTAAATGGTAACCGCAGAATTTTTGCAGAATTACTGTTGAATTGCTGAATTTGCAGAATTACTGTTGATTTTTTGTAGAATTTGCTGAATAATATCAAACTTAAATGGTAACAGCAAAATTTGCTGAATTTGCTGAATTTTTCAAAAAAAGTAATTAATTTTGAAAAAGTAATTAGTTTTAAAAAAAGTAATTAATTTTTTTTTCAAACTTAAATGGTTAATTATTATTGACCAATCACAAAAAATATTGCAAAATACTAGTGTTCATTAAATATTTAATAAAGTTAAAAAGTATCTAGTATTATCAAAGCATCTTACATTTTGAAAAAACTTCCAAAATATTTTATATTTTGAAATATGTATCTTGTAATTAGGGTTGGGTCGGATCCATATCCAAAAATAATAATTAAAAAAACAGAAAAACCAATTTGTAAAAATTATTTACAAAAATTTTGAATGATATTTTTAAAAACAAATATCATACTATAAAAGGATTAAAAAATCACAAACATTTTGCAATTGCCCCTTAAACATTTTGCAATTGCCTATTAAATAAATTAATAGATTGATAAAACAAATTTACATACATAATTTATGATATAATATTTTGCTATTGATTGAATTATTTTTTAGTAAACCTAATTTTTAAAATATTACAGTATTATTTTAGAATTTTCAAGCAAATTTAGTAAGATTTAATCACACTACATATATATCTAGAAGACAATTGCAAAAATACCACTTTTAGTTACATTTGCAAAAATATCACTATGGATTGTTCATTTGTAAAAATGTCACTAATTATAATTTTTAGAGTCTAAATCTTAAAATTTAAACCTTCTGTGTGTAAATGGTAATCGCATAATTTCTGCTGAATTGCAGAATTTGCTGAATTTCTGTTGAATTGGAGAATTTGCTGAATAATATGTCAACTTAAATGGTAACTGCAGAATTTGCTGAATCTGGAGAATTTGGAGAATTATGTTACTATTTAGTGCCTGAGATTAAGAGTAAATATATATTTTCAGAACAGAATAAAGTTATTTTTTCATGTAAACCTCTTCATTGTAAAGTCATGATTCTTGTAAACAATTATTTATAGTCGACTACCTTAGATAATGGAACGTGTATTATTGTATAATTAAACAGTGAAGTAATAAAAAAAAAAAAATAGTGTTACGACTCACGAGCAATGTTTGTTCACGATGTATCTCGAATATGTATCTCGTTCACGATGCAATTTTGTTCGACCACCGGTATGATCTGATTTTAGAAACACTGGTTACGAGAGATAATATAGTATTTTTATTCTACTAAGATCGTTTATCACTAATTCTTATGGATTTTACAGTACTAAATCATTTTATAGCGGTGATAACATCACGTCAGTACCATGCCTCTATACAATTTAGTTTGTTTTCGATTATGTTTTTAATTTGAAGAATAGGTTTTTTCATTTGAGTTATATCTTAAAATTAATTTGTTTGAAATTTTGTGAAGTAAACTTCTCTATATATATATATATATATTTTGTTTTCTCTCTATATTGTTGCGTCGTAGGAAAATGCCGACCTATTGTCCACATTTGATGAGTATCATTGAAATAACTTTATATGTTATAATTGAATTAATAGGATACAATATAATCCCTTTTTTCCAACCTAACTTTTCCAATTAACATTGTATGGACTTCCTTAAAACATTAATTTAACTAAGCTAAACAAATATGTTTTCGAGTTTGTGATTAATTAAGAAATGGAACAACATGAAAGCAGGTAGCATTAAAGATAGGGTGAATTAGTGAAATAACATGTTTAAGCATGTAAATTAATAAAGTAACATGAGTAGTTTGTAAATTTAGTAATTAGAAAAGAGAATTAAAATTTAACTAATTTACCCTTCTAATAAATTCAATCAAAGTTGTCATCTTTAATACACATTTAATGTTAATTTGTCTTTTTTTTTTAAATAAACTTGAATTTGACATATTTTTTTCATTTTCTTTTGCTGCATTTTTTGTTTTCTTTTTTTTTTAATTAATTATTATTTAAAAGTTTAAATATATAAATTATATAGTGAACTATATCACACATAAGATACTATTGTCATATATAGTGAACTATTTCACATAAATAGTGAACTGGTTTTTTTAATACTGTATTTTTATTATTGTTTTATTACAAATTATGAGAACTATTACATCGACGATTCCACAACGAACGAGTTTACCGTCTTGATCCACACCAAACGATTCTACCTTGCCCTACGTTGAAGATCTTCTGCAACTTTTTCTCCATTAATCTGCAAATATAATAATAAATCATATTTTCTGGGGTTCGAACTCCAGATCTCCTGGTGTAGAAGTATTAATGAACCATTAATCAACCATTAGGCTAAGAGGCTTCCACAAATAATAAACTAGTTCAGTATTTAAATAAAAAATAGTAAATTTTATTTTAATATTGTTAACTATTTATTTGATATAATGAATTACAAGTTTCATACCCTAAAACTGTATAATAGTAAACTATTTATGAATATATTTAACTATATACAGAATAATGAACTATTTGTGAATATAACAAGTATAGTGGATTATTTGTAAATAAAATTAACGATATAGACAACTATATGTTTATATACAGCTAACTATACATGGATATATAACTAACTATATTTAAATATAGTTATTTATATTTCTAATTATATAGATAATTGTGAACAATTCGTAAATATACTAGTATAGTTGATTCTTTTTGAAAAAGTTAACCATATAAATAGCTATATGTGGGTATATAGTTAACTACACATAAATATAATATATATATATAAGTAATTATATTTAAAGATAGTTAGTTATATATGTAACTATATATTCATTTATACACAAAGAAAGAGAGTAGATAATAGTGAACTACTCGTAAATATAACAAGTATAGTTGACTGTTTGTGAAAAAAATATATAAAAAAATATATTTAGATACATAGTTAATTATATAATATTTTAATAATTAATATATTATACATATATAGTTAACTACATATATAAATATATAACTAATAGAAATGAAAAATCTAAACATTTATGACGTTAGTTGTTGTTTTTTCTTCTTCTAATAATGCAAAAAATAAATTATTTATATTGAATCATTTTTTGGACATGAAAGAGAAGAAAATTGATATAAAAAAATATATTAAATGAGATAATAATAAAAATGAGATGTGAGACAATTTATCATAGATATATTAAGGATAAAATTGGAATATCAAGTCATTAGAATGTTAGTTGATAAATTTCATTTTATTTGATGTTAGATAATTAAATATGAAGCCAATAAGTAATATATAGCCCAATTTCTCTTAAAGATAAACAAACAAGAGAATAGCAATAATGAAATATCACTACTCACACATAATAAAAGAAGAAGACAAAAGTAGCTTATTAGGGACAATTAAACATTAATAAATTTCATTAATCAACCATTAATCACTCTAATCTACCAATCCATAATATAAAATATCACTACTCACCCATAATAAAAGAAGAAGCAAAAAAACTAAGAAAGAGACAAGAGATAAATAAAAATAAAATTACAGAAAATATTAGGAAAACTCCATTAGATGCACTAGATCATTCAAATAGATGAAATATCCAAATTACGTACAAATCATAACCAATGTATTTAGATCTTCAGAGCTTCTAGATAAATCAAAACTTAAGGATTTAATGTGTTTAGAGATGACTTTATATTAAAAAATAAAAAAACAAATATCAACCTAGAACAAACCGAATCGAACCCATAAATTTAAGCCAAAAAGCAGTCATGATGATTAGCTTTGATCCTTATTTTGGTCGATTAGATATGTCTTCAAGACAACAAACGAAATCCGTCGAACTGTGTAGATCTGATTGATGCTTTGATCTCTTTTTTTGGTAGTTCACTATAAAGTGCGTCAGTTTGATCGATGCTTTTGATCTCTCTTTTGGTAGTTCACGATGACACAGTGACACCTCCGATCATATTTCCTTCTTCTGTGACACAGTGACACCTCCTCCTGTGTCAATCTGATAGATCATTATTCTTCAGTCTTGATGTTTTTTCGGTGTTTCTCCAACTTTCATCCTTACGCCAAGTCTCCATAGGTATCCATACTCGATAATAACCTAAAAGATGCTAAACGAACCAAACATACGTAACAAAAAAAAGTAGAACTCTAAATTGATCCTAAAACATCTAATTTGACTCAAATCCATGGAGAGTATTTCTAATTAAATGATTCAAAATGGGGATAAAACTAATGAAAACATTCAATATCAAAATTAAAAAAAAAAAAAAATTAGTTTTTACTCAGTACAATCTGATTCGTATATAACGTATTGGTAATTTGCTTTTTCACTATAACGAAAGATTGCAATCACAAATTAATTTTATTCAGATACGATAATTGCAATTTGTAGTTATTTTCTTATATATATACATATCCCATAAAAGGATGGTCTCCAATACGAGGTCCTTATCAAATATAGAAACCTGAGAATGGGTCTATTTGATTGATTCTATTGATTAAGGATGCTTACTTGATGATAACATTTTTTTTTTTGAATTGAAACTTGATGATAACATTGAAAAGGACAAAAAGGAGTTTTAGGAGATAGAATCGATCTTCAATCATTAAAATTTTACTTTAGCTTTCTCTACCCTTTACTATTTGCTTCGTCATTCACTTTTTCATTCTCTCCTTAATTAATTAATTTGACAATAAAAACGAGCCATTTTCAAAATATCTCGAGTTCTTGACCCATCCTCGAGGCCGATGGAATATCTGTTTGATTATATCGATTCAATCTATCTAATTTAATTTATGGTTATAAATATATATGTCCATTAACTTCAGCGGCAAAGTTTGTAATTTTTCATCAAAATGTGATGTTTGGGTACTCATAAACTAATAACGTAGACGCCAAAACATGTACTTTATACATGCAATTTTTTTTTTTTTGGTCACAACAAGATTTCATATATCAAATTATTCTCCATCAAAGGAGAAATTGTTTACAATGCATGAAACCAAGATCATCAAAAACACTACTACAAACGCAACCCATAAAACATATAAAAAAAAGATAGATGCGGTCCAAATGCTTAAACAATAAAAGTCGTGGAGGAGATTGCCGACAATATTGCTAAGAGGTGAGACGACACCAGAAACAAAGAACACACATGGTGATACAATGTCCGAGATTGAAACTGCATCTAGGACAGCGTAATCAATCATGATTTTGGCTACAAGCGCAAATGTATACTGGCTTACAGAGCCTTCGAATAGGATGAGAACTGAAGCATTTGTACTCTTCAACTCATACCTGACTACAACGAAACCACTCAAAGGAATATGAGACGTTGGAAAGAAAATAATTCCGTAATGGAGAAGTCACAGCAATAAGTACCCAAACAATCCAGATTCACTGAAAACATGACATAAACAATCTCATTTCGTTTAACCTGCCACAAAAAAATGAGAAGAACTTGATAGCACCAATAGCCAAATAACATAACATGCAGTACACAGTAAGGATTCGCACCAAGGCGAGAGATGTCTCAAAGAGAGAAACTAGGAAAAGCCTAGTAAAAACCTCAATACGAGGTGATATCAGAACATTCCAATAGTGATAAGCAAGAGCCATGAGCAACAACTTAGGATTGAACAACAACTTAGGATTGAACAACAACATAGGTGCAATCCCAACTAGTACATGATTAAAAATTGCAAGTAAAACTCTGTTAGTCGAAAAACGAGTCTGGTCTTACTCATAACACTCCAAAAGAAAGGAGGATTGATTTCAACGATAAAGCTTGGAGAATCCATAAAAGGGAATTGAGCAAGTGGCTTACCAATCCAATTATCAAGCTTGCCTATTACTTCCTTTGTCGCAGATGTGGACGCAATACTTATCTCCATATCAGAGAAAACGAGAATGAGGGAAACACCCAAAGCCTTTGGGTAATGGACTTCGAACCAGTGCACTTGGCAGTAAGGGATCACAAGGACACGAAGTGTTGATACTCCATAGATTCATTTGAGCGAAGAACCTGTAACCTGAAGAACGAAGAGACAAATCGAGTGGAGAATCTGGCGGATCTGGTTGCTCTAGCGGTTGTGAATAGGGTTGGACACAGATACCCGTTATCCATCCTTTATCCGTTATCCGACTTGTACTCGTCTCAAATAATATGGTATCCGTAATGTTCGAGTTAGGTAAAGGGTACTATAATTTTGATATCTGCGGGTAAGAGTCGGGTAAAGGGTATTATTTTTTTCATTATTCGTCTTGTTACCTGTCTTCGTACTCGATTTGCTATCCCACCCGTAAATACTTGCATTTTATATCACTAATATTTGATAAATTTAGTTATAAAATAAATTGTATAATATATAGCATAGTATATATATACTCACACCGTCAATCTTTTGTGTTTTTGAATTGTCATCGATAATTTTGGAGATTATGGATTACAAGTTTTAAGTTTTGAAGTTTATAATATGTTGTCTATTAAAAGATTTTTTTTCATTTTCCTAATAACTCTTTCATTTTTTCTGTATATAAGTTGTTTAACTTTAATTATAGATGAACTATGTTACAATTGGAAGGGTAAGGGTAGAGGGCCGGGTACGCGGTGGGTCAACGAATTTTTGTCGGGTACCCGTTGTATAGGGTACTCGCATTTTGCGGGTCGGGTAAGGGTATTGTTTGTCAAATACTCGGTAGGATCGGGTCGGGTAACGGATAGTCTAAATTTTCAAGGTATCCGTCTTATGTCCAACCCTAGTTGTGAAGATTCACTCGGCTTCGAAGTAAGCAAATCCGGTGGCTCTGGAAGAGGTGAGGTCGCTGTTGGATTCTTCATCGCTATGGAGAGACGCGGCCGCACGAGATCACCACCCTCTGGTGAGACAGATCTGCGGGTAAAACCAGGCAGCATCGCAAGCGTGAGAAGCATGAATTCGCAATCAGTAAGCTCGGCGGAGGAGAACGATGGTGAAGCCATGGAGATCGGAGGTTGAAGAAGGAGAACGACTCCTTGGAAATTGGGTAGAGAGAAAATATCTCTAGGGCGAACTCTTCTTGTGGTTTGATTTATACATGCAAATTTATCTTACTATATATGTTCTAGAAAAAAATTATATCTCATACTATTTAACAAGTTTTCTAACATTTCAGAATTCTCTCTCTCTCGAATGTTTTTGTTTATTTATGTGTATGATTGATTTTGTTTTTTTTCTCTCTAGAAAATACCACTCTTAAGACTGTTTTATTAGTGGTACACGTAAGTAATATGTGGATTCGTATTTTTCTGTCGTAAATCGTTTAGCACTTTGGCCATATATATAATCTTTAAGTTTCTAGCAATTCATTTTCATTGTTATAAGTACAGTTGAATTAATCTGATAGATTAGATATTGTACGTCTGACTAAAGTTTTTCTTTCTAATTAAGGTTTTACTTTAAGAACTGATTAAAGGGTTTGAGTGACAGATTTCGCTTTGTTACTCGGCCATCTAATATTCATTATTACCATTAAGCAAGCGTTGATTGACATTTTCATGTATGAGTGTAGCAATTTAAACTTTATTATAACAAATGTGTGATTTTTTAACCCAAAAAACATATGTGTATGATTTAAATAACTTTATTAGAGTAATTATCTCAAAGATTAATGAGTATGGCTTATCTCCATCAAGCCTATGTTCATGGTTCATAGAGACAAAACGTGTACTATTCTGGCTAATATAGATTCAATAGACCGATCATAATGATATAGTATTTATTTGTAGTAAACATTAATCAATTTAATAGATCATAGATAGGTATGTATCATTGAGAGCTATGTGTAGCATAGTTAGATAAATGTATGTGTGTGGAAAGCTAGATTCCTATGAACCGAATGAAATCAGAAAACGATAGGATCAGGGGAGGTTTAATATCACCCACATGATTGTCATTTTTCCTTTATGTGGTAGCAACATACATAGATTTATATGCTTACATCATATATCAATGTGGGTCACCTAGGTGCTTGAATTATTGGGGTACGGTTTGATTAGCAGATATTATGTATTTTTGGGTTAATCTAGCTATGAAAACACACATATAACCGAAATAAACCTGTGGTTGCGAGAAATTATTTTATCAACCAAAATAATAAGGTTCTTTGAAACTTTAAAGTAGTACTAGGTTTAAACTCGAATTATGACACAACGGTTAAACTATACGTACTACAAAGTACTATGCCACAAACTTAAGTTCATTAATAATTTTCTTATCAACAAAATGTATTATACTAACACTAATTTGTTTTCTGATATTTAAAAGATTATATATGATCGTACGTATGAAAATAATAGGCAAGTTGGGAAAGTGATTGCAAATTTGCAAGAACCGCATGTGAACGTACGTAAACCAAAAACATAATATTAGGCACCAATCAATAAAAAAATTTCTCGATAAGCCAATTTTTGTTTTCAATAGTAACTAGAGATGGAAAAATTAAGGTGTCTGAGAACCACAAAAGTGGCACCTCTCATATTTTAAAAAATTTGAGACCAAATAAAAAAATAAGAAAAATCAAATCAAATAACGAATAAGAACAAGAAAGTATTTAACAAACCCATGATCATTGCTATCATTCGCCTACCACGTCACTCCTCTTTGTCTATTTCTTCTAACTTTTAATATCTGTTTAACTTACCCTCGAAAAATGAGAGAATTGTTTCGGCTTTTTCTCCTATTTTCCCCCAAAAATATTCTGATTCCCTACATCATAAAATGTATATTCGAACAATCTCTGAATACGTACTTATGGATATTACTACATTATTAGACATTTACCAAAAGTGATAGAGACATGCATCCTCATTTATATATGAAAAGAGTATGTATCAAAATTTAAATAGCAACATTTAAACATAATAAAATATGTATAAAATTTGGATCATTAAATAAAAAATATTTAAAAAACGATCGAGTCCTGAAAATAAGGGAGAAAAACAAGAGAAGAGGAGCAGAAACAGAAAATACACTTGAAGACACGTAAGCAGAGAGAGAGACAAGAGTTTCCTAGTCAGCATATGATGACGTGGCACATAGCTCTCTCGTGTGTGTGTGTTCTGATTACAAACTCTAAAGAAACGGCTATAAAAGTGGATGCGTTTGGAGAAGTCACGTGACTCGCACAAGTTTTTCATTTTCATGCTATTTTATTTGATTATTAGTTAATTACGCCTCTCCCCGTAACGCATCAATTTTTTGTTGTTTACTCTCACGCGCGACGCTCCCTATTGACGCGTGGATATTTGCCAAAATCATGCATGATTTAACGTTTTCGTTTTGTACAAGTAAATAAAAAAATAAAAAACGTGTTCTTCTAACCTAGACTAAAGAAACCTGATCAGGAGATGTGAATGAGGGCCTTTTTAAGTTTATCTTCACTTTGGTTAATCATTGAAAAATAGCAATAATATAAATGCAAACGGCGTCAATTTTCTGCGAAGAATTACTATTTTTACTAGGTTTTGTGCTAATCTAAAATTCCTTTGATTTTATTCTAGTCATTATACGTAGATTTGTATTAGCTATGTTAGATCCTTAATCATTTTCACCTAGAATTCCATTTTCATCTAGACTCCTTCACAAAAAACCAACCTTCAAATTTTTAATATGAAACGAATAATATCCTCCTATATAGCTGTCTCATTTATTACATATATTTTGTATAAAGAGAATACAGACAAAAGAAACAGATTCACTGTAAGCATAATTGAATTAATTAGCCAATGATTAATCCTACAGTTCTATATGATTGTATCCATATTTATTGTATTCATTAATTATATTCATAATATTTGTTTTATTCTTTGAATAGCTACATAGGTGGGATATTTTGGATCGTCCAACTCATAAGTGAAATTTTAAAAATTAAAAAAAATTACAAATCGTAATGTAATCAGTCTAGTGATTATTTCCCCTAAATTGGTTGATGTTGGGTAGACTTTTGGTCACCATGATATTAATCTCTTAACATCTGTAAAGTACAATGTACAAACTAAAGGAATTAAAATGTGATTTTTGAAAGCTAATTTCTAAAAGAAGAAGGCGTGAAGAAAATGAAGTAGTGAAATAGGAGGTGCAAGTCACGCGCGTGTGAGATGCGAGTTGGGGAAAGAAAGAAGAAGAATTGAGTGAATGATGTACCTACTAATATCTCCACTTGTCATGCAACCAGGCTGAGTTAGTTTCCACTTTTCGATTTTTTTTTTCTATCATACTACTAAAACACGTTACACGCTTCTAAATAACTCGAAATTAAAAAATCAAAATATTTTGACTACAATGGTTATTTTGGAGCTATATATAAACCCACCTGAGGCTCATTAGTTTCCTCCATGAAATATAAAAGAAGCATTTTTAGAGAGAGAGATAGAAAGAGAGCGAGGGAGAGATAGAAAGCTTTAGGGTTTAAAAAAAACACTGAGATCCTTTAGAAAATCTCCATACGGAAAACTCTTCTTCTCAATCTCTATAGAAAATGGCAATCATGATCAATCACCATTTGCTCGCTATTATCTTCGGCATCTTAGGTAATGTTCTTATGATAAATCCACAAAGCCAAATCTTAGTTTGTTCATCATCGATCTCTTCTCTTCTTTTTTTTTTAGAAAGTATCTCATCTCTTTTCGCTCTCTTTGATTGTTTATTTTTACTTGTTAATATTTTTTTATAACTAGTTGAAGCAATGATTCGAACGAAGATATATAGAATAAGGAATTTGCAACAACAACTATAATGTTGCAACTTCGTATCTAAGCTTTTCAAAAATATTATAAACTATGTGTGTAGGGTTCCATTGTCTAAGACGTGAATTAAACAGAAAATTTTACTAACGGATGAAATTAGAATTATGGAAAGTTCTCATGATTCATGACCCACCTACCAATATTTTTTTTTTCTTGCGCTGTTTGTAAGTTTTTCTTCATTTACAATACATAGACGAGTCATTTGGGATCATTAATGATTTTCTAATTCTGTAATAAAAATCCCAAACTACCAAATTAAATCAATACGTAAGCTTTTAATTAAAATTGAAATCGTCACGCATTGTTGTCCATATACTCGGTACGTGTAGTGCGGTTAATGCAGCAATTTAATTCCCCGTTGAGGTTGGTTAGAGAAACTCGGGTAGAGACTGGAAACTAGAAGCCTTTTTAAAAGTATATTTTCACAGTGGACTTAATTTCTCTTTGTTATACATTCAATTATAAAAAAATTTCTGTTAATCTTTGCTTTTTGTTTAAACGAAATTACAGGAAACGTGATATCCTTCCTCGTATTCCTCGCTCCAGTGTAAGTACTACTAGATACGAATTATTTTATTTTTACGAAGAAACATTGTTAATTATAAGAAAAAACTTATCTTATTTTTTTATTCCATTATGCAGGCCTACGTTTTATAGAATATTCAAGAAAAAATCGACGGAAAGTTTCCAGTCTCTACCGTACCAAGTGTCGCTATTCAGCTGCATGTTATGGCTCTATTACGCATTGCTTAAGCAAGACGCTTTTCTCCTAATTACCATTAACTCCTTCGGTTGCGTCGTCGAAACCATCTACATCGCCATATTCTTCACTTACGCCACAAGGGACAAAAGGGTAATTTCCGCTTCCCTACGAAATGAATGTAATGGTTTTAATAACTACTAGTAATTTTTATTGTTTTTCTTTACCCAGGAAAAAAAAAAAGAAAAAAAACTAATTTGCTTTTTATTACATGTGTTTTCAGATCTCAGCTATGAAGTTGTTCGTAGCAATGAACGTTGCTTTCTTCTCGTTGATTCTGATAATTACACATTTCGCGGTGAAAAGTCCTAGTCTTCAAGTATCTATCCTTGGCTGGATTTGCGTTGCTATATCTGTTTCTGTTTTCGCTGCTCCTCTAATGATCGTGGTAATTAATTATCTTAAACGTTTATATTCACTTTTTAAGTTATAAAATCATGACATTTTTGAGCTAAAAATAATGTTTTTTTGGTTGTTGTGAAAATCAAGGCTCGTGTAATAAAGACAAAGAGTGTGGAGTTTATGCCCTTCACGCTTTCTTTCTTCCTCACTATAAGCGCCGTTATGTGGTTTGCTTATGGCTTATTCCTCAACGACATATGCATAGCTGTAAGCGTTTTTTTTAACCATTTCCATAATTTCATATTTTTGGTTAATTAATTAAGGTTACTATTTTTTTATTTTTGTAGATTCCAAATGTTGTGGGATTTGTACTAGGGATGGTACAAATGGTTTTGTACGGAATTTACAGGAACTCAAAGGAGGAGTTCGAGATTAATGAAAAGAAAGTGAATTCATCATCATCAGAACAACAACTTAAGAGTATTGTCGTGATGAGTCCGTTAGGTGTGTCGGAAGTGCACCCAGTTGACGTCACGGTGACGGAGTCGGTGGTGGTCCCACTCTCTGACTCCGTTCATCATCATCATGAAGATCCTTCCAAAGAGATGGAGCCGTCAATTGAACACGGAAAGTGCCACGTGGTGACTGCTCCTGAATCTGTTTGAAGTGTCGAATAAAATATGTTTCTCAAAAATTTAAGAAGCAAAATCTCTCTCCCTCTTTCTCTCGGAAGAAAATTGTATCGATGGTTTATTCCATTTTTGTTTCGTTATCTTGTGTTTTTATTTTTCTTTTCCTTTTAGTGAATATATATATATATATATATATATATATATATATATAAATTAGGTTTGTGTACGTTTTAATTAGTGCTCTTCCAAAATTTGATATAATAAACCGCAGTTGATTACGATCCTAATAATTTACAAGCTTTTTGGCCACTTGTTTTTTTTTAATGATTATATTTGTGTTAATGATGTCGTCGTCAATTAGTAAACGAATGGTCTTTGTACCATTGACGAAAAATTGTCCAACGATTTTGAGGTTTAACAACTTTATATATATATAAGCAATTAATTAAGTTCGAAAAAGGTATATTGAGTTCAGCTATGAAAATTTGACTAGAGAAGCCAACTAAATTAGCCTCGAGTATATATAAATAAATAAGCTAAATAAATTTTAGGAGAAATTTTGAGAAATGCCACTTTTAAAGTATCAGTTTTCAAAAATGTCATTTTTAAAAAAATTTGCAAAAATATTTTTTTTTCAAAATTATTTATTCATTATATTATTTATGTTTGGATTAAGTATAATGTATTATGGTTTAGTTTTGAGAGTTTAAGATTTGTTAGGGGTCAAAATATTTTTAAGAGTTTATAATTTTAATATTTAGTCTTTAAAAATTTATAATTTGTGACATTTTTATAAATAGACAGTCTATTGTGACATTTTTAGAAAAATGACATCGAAACACACTAAAAGTGGCATCTAAAAAAATTTCAAACCGAAGTACAAAAATCATCATGTACGTTCAGTTTTTTGTAAAGACACAAACAAATCTAAGACGTCGGATCCGAGTGTTTTGATGAAGATGTCTTTTAGCTAATTTGTATATATGAAACGGTGGAACGTTTTGTGCAATGCCAAGCTGAATTACATCATCAATAACTCAATATGTGACAATCATTCTTATGTATACTATTTGCTCATTAAAAAATAGCATTAGCGGCAATATGCAATATATTTTTTTAAAAATTGCAAAAATAACTTAATATCTCATTATTAAACTATATAAAACTATATCAAATATATATTATACAACTAAGGTTTAAACGGTGACAACATAATCCGACAAATTTGTTATAGCGAATTACAAATAACTCTAGCGGTTTTTGGCCGGTTTTAATTAATTTCTAAAATTATAGATGGAATAGGTGCATATAGTATTTTTAGTTGACTGATTTTCCTTTTTAGTTAAAATCTTAGCCCAAAAAAAAAAACGAAACTTCAGAAAATTCTAGTAAAGTATAGATCTTTCAAAAGTTCAAATTTTCAGAGGTCATAGGAAAAAAAAAGTCATTGACCAACAAGAAATCAATTGAGTAAACAAGAAGTACACTGTCAAAAAGTAAAAAAAAAATCCCGACAGAACTTTTGATAAGACCAAACACAATCTTTTACAATCTCAATACCTATCCTTAAAATAATTGTCAGATTGCGACTTGCGAGGGCATGTGACCCACGTTGTCCGAAACTACGCGAGTGTGGACATTCGACACACCACAAACAACAACAACAAAATTAAACAGAGAAAAAAATAGTCTAGAAACACTAATATTGGATCTTTGCAATTTAATCATCGATCGAGATGTCAAACATGGCCACATGTGACTCATCAAAAACTTATTTGTCAAAAGACTACAAAAATTTACATGGACATTATAAAATCTCGAAGATTCTTAATTAGAGTTTTTGTTATTAAAAAAGAGTACGTAACCCTTTTTTTTGCTCGTATTGCAACAACACATATAATGTACATCAACTCTTAGTCTCAATGTTTTCTGTTTTTGTTTTCTATGTTTCGAGAATAAATGAAGAGTTTGGAGAAATAAGAACAAAAAAAAGGTTAAGACCCAAACGGGTACTACCCGGTGCTGTTGCTCTCTGAAGTTCCTTGCTCACTCTGTCTTCGTTTCTCCCTTAAACTCTCTCCCCACATCTTAGCTTCTGCAACCGCACGCTCCCTATTGATATCTCGGTTCAATATCCGAGCTGTCTCTCTTGGCGAATCTTCCTTCTCGGAACCTTCTAGATCGAATTTACTTCCCGAGCCACCTCCTTCATCGTTTCTTGTTATTAACTTCCCTCCTCTTTCATCTCGGTTTCTCCTACTGTCATCTTTGTTTGGATCATAACCTTGGTTTGCAAGATAGGAGAGTGCAGTAACCACATCTGCTATGAGAGGACGTGTAGCCGCCTGCTCTTGGATGCACATTGAAGCCACGGCTAAAGCTTGGTAGAGTGCACGAGTTGGAAACCGCCCCTTTAACCTAGGATCCGCCAGTTTTATGAACTTTCGCCTGTCGTTGAACAATGGGCGAGCCTGTTAACACCAAAAGTTCTTAACTTTAAATGTGTACTCAATGTTTTTGCATAAGAAAATGAGAGTTGAATGAGTTGAATGCAAAAACCAAGTGTCTGAGGACGATGAATTTATTTACCCAAGCCACTAGGTTCTGCTCTCCATGAGGCATCTCGCTGTCTATTGCTTTACGACCAGTAATGAGCTCGAGAAAAACCACACCAAAACCATAGACATCTGATTTTACTGTCAACTGTCCAGTCATTGCGTACTCGGGAGCACAATAACCATAAGTGCCCATGACTCTAGTGGAGACATGAGATTTGTCTCCGGTTGGTCCGAGTTTAGCAAGCCCAAAATCAGAAAGCTTTGGGTGAAAACCCTCATCTAGTAAAATGTTTGATGACTTGAAATCTCTATAAATAACCGGAGGGTTTGCCTTATCATGTAGGAATTCCAAACCTTTAGCCGCACCAGCAGCTATCTTCATTCTCATGTTCCAATCTAAGGCCTCCTTATCTGGTGGAAGATCTGAGGCAGAGGAGATGCCGAAAAGGAAAAAAATAATATATTTATTTGTTAGAGGCTGCCAAAAAAATCCCAGCAACTACTACTTCTCAACTCAAGTCTACATGTATACTTTATATAGGTAACAATAAAATAAACAAATGAATGAAGAATCTGCTAAAGTTAGGGTTGACATTGACTAAGATCACAAAGAATCTTTGAGTTGATATTGACTAAGGTCACAAGGAATCTTTGGGGTTTAAAATGGTAAAAGATTAGAAAGGCGAGCGAGTTTTACCGTGAAGGTGATCTTCCAATGATCCTAAAGGCATAAACTCGTAGACCAAGAGCCGTTGATCTCCATCAGCACAGTAACCAATAAGATTGACTAAGTTGGGATGATGAAGAAGGCTGAGCATAAGAACCTCTACCAGAAATTCTCTGTTACCTTGTAGACCATTCCTATCCAATTGTTTAACAGCAACAACCTAAAAAAGATTAAGAAAAGTAGATCAGAGGCACAACATCATTAGTGTACGCAAAATCATCAAGCTAACCAACTGATCCGTAACAGGCAGGGGAACAAAGGAGAAAGAGTATATTCCTTTAGGAACGGATGGCATAAATGTTAAACTATTCATTGAGTATGCAAAATTCATAGGCATATATAACAAACCCAGCCTTCTTTTAAACATTGTAATATAGCCTTGTACAATTGGAAGATGGTGAATAGTGTCTTGCTTTACACCATCTCCTATCAAATTCAAATTCATCATTTAAAAGAAAAGTTGAAAGCCAATAGAACACCAAGATCTTAGCTTTATACTCTCTTCGTTTCACAAAAAAATGTCATTCTAGATTATCTTTATATCTCTTGCTGTTTTCCGCGTAAAACTCCACAAATTCATTATTAGACCACATATAATATACGAAGCAAAATCTCCCACTAAAATTCAGTAACAACAATGGTGTGTAGCTTCAAAAACAAAATTGCGATGTAAGTTCCTTAAATTAAAACAAAACAAAAAATTACCTGACCAGTGCTGTCAAGCCTTCCTTTGTAGACACGTCCGAATCCACCTTCGCCTAAGAAAGTGTCCGGATGAAAGTTCATAGTTGCAGCAGCGAGCTCACAGAAAGCGAATGTATGAGCAGCAATTTGAGAAAGCCCATCCCTAGGAAGCAGTAGCTCCCTTTTCGACCCTCCATTGTTCTTCGAGCTAAGCTTCTCCCCACCTGCAACATCATCAAAACCAATCAATTACCAAAACTAATCCATCAACAGCCTTCTAATCCCTAATTACCAATCCAAACTCCAATAACAAATCACCCTTAAGCCATAAATCTAGCATCAATCAATGTCTTAAGGGCACAATCCCCTAAATAAACCAAATCTAAGATCCTGACTCTGATTCAGAAGGAACATGTGATCCTGATCGTTCAAGACACAAAATTTACACTAAGG
This sequence comes from Arabis hirsuta, assembly GCA_964056655.1. NCBI lineage: Eukaryota > Viridiplantae > Streptophyta > Magnoliopsida > Brassicales > Brassicaceae > Arabis > Arabis hirsuta. The sequence goes on along the minus strand of OZ053299.1, from coordinate 7,378,151 downwards.
ACAAAGTTGAATTTTTCCCAATCAGATCAAAACAAGTTAAATTGAAGCAAAGGATCATCATTTCCCCTTCATCTCTCGACAAGATACTCAAACTAACACTTGAATCAGGACATACCCCAACAAGCCTAACAAGTTGATATAAAACCAGAGTAAACAGTGATGAGATCAAGTCCCGTTAAAGCCATACCAGGATCAGATTACCAGATCTTGAGAGCTTGTAAACAACGAATGAAACAAATGAAAAAACAGTGATTTCAATCCAAACCTGAAGGTAGTCCAGAAATGTTATTGGATATTGTCGGTTGTGATTGTTTCTGACCCTTTGATTCCTCCACTGGATTCAGCTTCTCATCGTCACTCGAATCGAAACACGAGAAACAACCCATCTCTCCACCCAACACACAGTAATCGAAAAGCTACACAAAACTCTTTTAATCCTACAGAGAAATCAATGAACAGAAACGAATTGGAGAAAGAGATAAAGTGAAAAATCAAGAGACTTTTCTTATACCCAGAAAGAAAGGAGTGGAATTGAGATTCTGGGTACCACGAAAAGAAGCAACTTTTGCTCAGATTCGAACTGGTAAAAAAAAACGAATTGGAGTTTTTGGAGAGAGAGAGAGAGAGATTGAAGCAGCTTCTTTTGTCGTCCACGAGTGTTCACACTTATTACCATCAGCGAATTAACAATGACGCGTTGCGGGAATTCAGTAAAATCTCATTGCTCTTAACTTTTTTTCGTTGACGATAATCTTCAATTCAAGCAAATAATCTTCTTTTTTCAGTTCAGGAAAAAATAATATATATTTCCTTTTCAATATTTCATTTTCACATTTACAATGTTTTTTTTTTAAATTTACAATGATTTGTTTGGGTCAATAAAAGCGCACAAACTTTTGTCTCGGATTTGTTTCTTTTTATCCAAAGTGATTAAAAGCGGAACAATTTTTTTCTTTTTTACATAATTTTGTCACACTTATAGTTCGTGACTGATAAAATTGTTATTACATCGAAAAAAAAAGAAAAAACATAAACGTTTTCGTTGTTACTTATCATAGAAAGAAAAAAATGAGTTAGGAATAAATGGCAAGGACAGCGTTAAGAAAATATAACTAATGAAAATGCGATGTTTAGAGATGATTATGTACCATTTGAAAACATTTTTGCTGTATCAAATGAAAAGTCTTAAATTTTGAGTTCGTTGATGGTTTAAATTTGGTGTTCGTTGATGATCATTTCATGTCCGTCAAATGCACACTTGGTTTAGAATAGATACACAGTTGGCTAAATGAACATAAGAATTAATTTTGTTTTTTGTAATTTTTGGCAAGACAAAATTTTTTCGATATCAGTTCTAATACGGGGGATTAATTCCAGCCCATGACTAAAGCATGGGCTTTAAGCCTCATAGTATAGTTAAGTTATGGGCCACTTTTGTGAAGGATATTCTAGTTTGGTAGTGACATGGCCATGAAAGTTCGAAGTCCTTCCCTTCCAAGCACTATTTTTTCTAGTGTTGATTTCTTATTACAACTCAAATTTGAAAATCTTATTTTCCCTACCACTCTCATTTTTAATGTTTTTTTGACACTTTTGTTTTGAACCATTTGTAATTAAAAATATATCCACATCAACAATTAAAATTATATTTTCGCGTTGCAAATTCACTCTTTTAAAAAATTAGTTATTTAAGTTTGGTTTACTATATTTTCTTTATTTCACTAAAATAAAGTAAAATTTTAATAGAAAAACTAACATTTATTAGCATCTCTACCTTTTTAAAATTTGTTAGTAAACACTAATATAATTATGCAATAAACTATTTAAAATTTTTTTATATTTTATACAAACAGAAATGTAAGAGAATATATAACTAAAATTCGAATTAGACAACTTATATAGTTTTGCCTTTCAAAATTGAAAAACAAACTTTCTCAATCTACTTTTAGGCACACTACATTTTTAACGAAAATAATCAATCAGCCCAAATGCAATCCAAATTTTCTTTATATAACAATGCAATCCAAATTGCTGAATATTTTACAATATTATATAATCTCCAACATTATAAACCTTAAGTTTTATCAGGTTGAGTTTGATTAATACAAAGTACAAAAAAAAAATAGAGAGATCGTGAGACGCATAACCTTCCCCTTGGTCAACGGACACTAGATATCCAAAAAAAAACGAACCTCAGAAATAAAAGAAAAAATATATAAGGAGATTTAAATTAAAACAGAAGAAAAAATCATAATTAGTATCGTCGAAAGAGAAAGAAACTCTAATAATGGATTAATCACACTAATCCCGTCCCTTCTTCCCATTTTCCCCTCCTCTTATTTTCCACAAAAAACCAAAAAAAAAAGACTAAAAAAAAACAGAAAACGAGAAAAAAGGAAAAAATCAGTTAGAAAATAGGGTTTTATAATTTTCCCGGCGAAATGGAGAAACCTGGAAACCACGCAACCGAATCGGAAACTATTGTTCAAAAATCCGACGAGAATACACAGCATTCCGATGAATCGGAACAAAAATCCGCAACGGTGACGGCGAAGACGCCGGCGGAATCAGAATCCGAGCCCAGTCTTATTCACGTGATGGAAGCCGTCGACGATTTCATCAATTCTCTTTCCTCCGCCGCTGATCCGTTACGAGAGATTCCTCCAGCGGTGGAGCCATTCCCGGAGACGGTGGATTCGTTGGTTTCGAAAATGGAATCTTCTGGGCTTGGCCGTGACGAATCAGAGGACTCTGCATTCATCGACGCCGTTAACCGGATTTCGAAATCGGTTATGAAATTAAGAGAGCTTCGGTTAGATTCAACACCGGTTTCTTCTTGGTTAAACCGGGCTAGTTCGGTTCAACACCGAGCTGTATCTCTTCTCGACGAAGAGTTTCGTCATCTTCTAGATCGTTCCAGAGAGAAGAAGAAGAACAACAACGACGGGAAAAACTCCGATCAAAACAATCAGAAACAGTCGCACGAATCCGATCGATGCGTTTTACCGGAGAACGAGGAGGAAGAAGAATGTTTCCCGGATTTTTCATCGGAATCAATCTCGACGTTGAGGAAAATCGCCGGAGCGATGATCTCCGCCGGTTACGAAGCAGAGTGTTGTATGTCTTACGAGATGTCGAGACGTCACGCGTTCAAAGAGGAGCTAACGGAGGTTGGATTCGAAGGGATCAATGTAGAAGACGTTCAGAGAATCGCTTGGGAATCACTAGAAGGTGAAATCGCTTCATGGATCTCAATCGTTCGCCGTTGCTCCACCGTGCTTTTTCCCGGTGAGTTATCTCTATGCAACACCGTATTCTCCGATCAAAACCATGCCCCGATTCGTAAACGCCTCTTTACCGGTTTAGTCTCCGCCGTAACAATCCGGTTCCTAGATTTCTCCGGTGCGGTGGTTCTCACGAAACGGTCATCGGAGAAACTATTCAAGTTCCTAGACATGTACGAAACGCTCCGTGACTTAATCCCGGCGGTTGAACAATCGGATTCAGATCTGATCCACGAGATTAAACTGGCTCAGACAAGGCTTGGAGAAGCAGCAGTGACCATATTCGGTGAGCTTGAGAATTCGATCAAGAGCGACAATGGAAGAACACCGGTTCCAAGCGGTGCGGTGCATCCATTAACACGTTACACTATGAATTACCTCAAATACGCTTGTGAGTACAAAGACACATTAGACCAAATGTTTCAACACTACGAGAAGGCTCAATCGGATCAAACAGAGACCAAACCTGAACCAGAGACGAAACGAATCCAAAGAGAAGACGACGAGGAATACAAAACATCAGCTTTCGCTAGACAAATGATAAGGGTAATGGAATTGCTAGACGCAAATCTAGAGATAAAATCGAAACTTTATCGAGACCCGTCACTTCGATTCATATTCCTTATGAACAATGGAAGATACATTTTGCAGAAGATTAAAGGGTCTATAGAGATAAGAGATTTGATGGGTCAGTCATGGACAAGGAAAAGATCTACTGAGCTGAGACAGTACCATAAGAGTTACCAGAGAGAAACTTGGGGTAAAGTATTGCAATGTATGAATCAAGAAGGATTACAGGTAAACGGGAAAGTGTCGAAACCGGTTTTAAAAGAAAGGTTCAAGATTTTCAATACTATGTTCGATGAGATTCACAAGACGCAGAGCACATGGATTGTGAGTGATGAGCAGATGCAATCGGAGCTAAGGGTTTCGATCTCAGCTTTAGTGATTCCGGCTTATAGGTCATTCTTTGGGAGGTATAAGCAACATCTTGACTCAGGGAAGCAGACGGATAAGTATGTCAAGTATCAACCGGAAGATATTGAGTCTTTCATTGATGATTTGTTTGATGGGAATCCGACTTCTATGGCACGGAAGAGAACTTGATAAAACTATGAGAGTGTGAGATATGATCTTGTTCCTTTTGCTTCTTCTTTATTTGCTTGAATCCTTTCTATGATTATTTTCATTACGTTCATGTTTATAGAACCGTTCTCGATCTTGAGACTACCATGAAAACTTTTTGTTTTTTTGTTCTTATTGTTTTTTCTTTTAAAAGTTTGGGTTTCCTTTTATGTATTGGTTAAAGTCTGTGTTTAATTTCCTGTTCTAACAGGTGAGCGAAAATTGTTTAGAACTATTTAGGGTAAAACTGTAAAAGTATGAAATTATCTTCAAGTTGTACTGAATATTTGTGTTTAATTCATGATTAAGTTATCTTGTGATGATGTTTTAAAACATCAAAATCTATCATAACTGACATTATTTCAAAGAACAAAAAATTACTACTAATACTAACTCTCATTAAGACAAAATAAGAAAGCATTAGTATTCTCCCTTGACAATGAAGATTGGAGTGATACGGATTTGACACAAAATAATCATCATAAACTAAGAAAAAACAAAGAATTCAAAATTAACTAGGTACTCAAAGAAAACCTAGTACGTTCATTGGTGATGATGGTGAGGATCATCAGAGAACGACAACTTGGCATGAGGTAGAAAGTCTTGGAATGGTAAGGAGTTCTTTGAGGATAACAGATTCTTCTTTCTTTATGGAACCATCCAAGCATAATGTTAGTTTCTTGATGTTTTTTGAGTTCTCAAGTAAGTAACTCACTAGTTTCATCTCCTTCGCCTCCCCTTTCAGTGGTCTTTCTATCTTAACATACTCGAGCGATGATAGGAAACACCGAGGTTCGGACAAAATATTGATTCCCTCCTTCTCCCGATATCTAGTAGATCCCTGCAAGTACAATACAACCAAGTGGAAGAAACACAAGTTCAGTATATGATACTTTCACCATTTGCGTCTTAAGATAGGAAGTTCATGGTTCAGTAGACAATCCTTACCACGACAAGAGATTTTAGATTCGGGCAGCCCTCAAGAAAGATTGGCAACATTTCCCACCTGTAACCGTAGAACTCAACCCGCAAGAAAGACAGGTTACGGAATAAGGGTAGTCATTCACATCTTGAGTAGTCATAAATGACCTGCAAGTAAGAAAGAAGTAACAGGACAAGCTTTAAGATAAAGTTGAGCGTTCAAATATTGAATTCAAATTAGGTTTACCTCAAGAGTACTAGAAGCGATCGTCATATGTTTGACACTAGAGATTCCGCGGAGAAAATTACGAATCATCTTTCTCTTTGGTATATCATTCGGATCGAACTTCTTATCGAAAATCAAGTTAAACACAATATTGATATCCGCTTCTACAAGGGAAAGCGGATTATTTAGTATGAAACTTGCGATTCGATGATCTGAGCCTCAGATACTTAAGCTTGGGAGCATCAATTACAACTACTAGATCTTCAACCAAATCATTAGAACTGTCCGCAACATGACCAAAGCTCAACAGAGACTGAGAACGCACACGTAAAACTTCAATATCATCACAGAAACTGCTCTCAATAATTAAGGATTCGAGAACAGGGCATCGTGAGATCAACGTCTCTAATGCCAAAACGTCAGCAAACTTAACAATAGTCAGCTTGATACTTTGAGAGAAGGTAAAGAAACAAATTTGGGACTTGGCAAGGTTACGCCATTGAGCTTTAAAGCTACCAAACTCTCACAAGTGTAAAGGGTTAGAGGCATATGGAAATCCCAACTCCCATATGAATCATCCAAAACATCGATATGTTTCACTTTACGCCTAACAACAGTATCGATCCACCAACTGATAAGACCAATTTCAGGCTCATAATCCCCATCACAATCTTACTTCAACTTAAACTTTTGTAAGCACGATTCACTGTTGAAACCCAGGAAGCTATCTACAAAACTCAAGAATGTGTTGTATTCTGGGAAATCACCATTATCCAAGTCCAATGCAGGTACGAATTTCCAGATGTTTCGCCATATACTGGACAATACACTACACTTAACCACATCTTTCGTTGGAAGATTCAAGAGTACCTGACATAGCAGTGAATCTGGCAAATTGCTTATCCAATCAACTTCACCGGATCGTTTACCACGAACACGTTTCTCTCCATCGTCATCCATCTACTCTCTCCCTGGTAAACAACGAATCGAATTAAAAAAATCTATCAAACGAGAAAATCACGAAAGAGTAGGTCAAAATGGAACGATTAAACTATAAGCGAGAGAGAGATAGAGAGAGAGAGGGAGTACCACTTTTTTAGCAGGTCCTTAAGAATGATAATAACGTTGAGAAGCAAATCGCCGTCGAATTTTCCGGCCAATTGTCACTCCAGTGGCCGATTTGCCGGCGTCTGTTCGGAGTTTCTCTCGGTGAAGAAGTGAAAAGGCTCGACTCTCGAGTCTTGTTTCCAGTTATGTATATCTAAAGAATCAAAACCTCAAATAATCCGAAAGAGTAACTGGAAATAACAAATATCTAAGTTTCTTTTGATTTATTTTTTAATGTAAAAAGTAAGAAAAATGACATAATAACTAAACTCAAATTTTATTATTTACAGATTCAATCCAAATCTGTAAAATCAAATAATAAATTCATTGAATAAAATTAAAAAAACAGAAATCTCTAATTTAACATATTAGAGATTCGCCGTTCTTCTCTTCTTTTTCTACTTCTTCTTCATTTTTCTTCTTAGGGTCTTTATTCTTATTCCTTCTTTTTCCTTTTTCTTTTTTATTCATTTTTCTTCCTTATTCTTTGTGCTTTTTCTTCTTCTTTCTTTTCCTTATTCTTTCGGTACATTATGTTTTTCGATGTCACTTTTATCTGGGTCTTTGACGATCTCGTTATCGATTTCCAGCACCACTACCACAAAATTGGACTTCACCATAAAAGAATTCATGGTAGAATTTTAGAAGTCTTATAGACTGTGACAAATTTATGAGATTTCTTTTACTACTTATAAAGATTTTATTTCATGGATTGGCATTATCCAATTTGATTGCATTATCCAATTTGAATCGTTCTCTCGCTTTTTCAATTTGATTCCATGTAATTGTAAAAAAAAACGGCGAGACACCGTAATCAAAATTCCATGAATCTAAAAATTGAACTAGATTTACTGGGTACAACTGTGAACTACTGCGTACAACTGAGAACATATGTCACATGACATCATTTCCTGAACATATATCGAAAATCCATCGCCGGAATCAGATCGTCGTCACCGATGCCAAGATGGATCCGAAGAATGATAAACCCTAGATTTTGGAATTCGGTTTTTACGGTTTTGAGGGATGTGCGCCGTCATTTAACACTTAGTAACACCCAGTTACACTTAGTTTTACCCAGTTTTTTAGTTGTGCATATTTGTTTAATATTTGCAAAAAAAAAAGAATATACATTATCCACACATAAAAGGGTCTAACCCAATCAAAGAATGCCACCTAATTAAGTCATGTGCGCCGTTATTAGGACATGTGCGCCGTCATTTAACAGGTAGTAACACCTAGTTACACTTAGTTTTACCCAGTTTTTTAGTTGTACATATTTGTTAATAGTTGTACTTTTGGTGATTTAGATAATTTTTAGTTTTACCATACTATGGAAAAAAAAATTTTAGTTGTACAACTTATTTTTTATAATAGAAACATATTTCTTTAGTTACTATGTCAAAATATTTTGAATATCACAATTCCTGTCAGTATTTGCATCATAAGGTAAGCAACACTATGATAACATACATAAAAGTGTAATGTGATACATAAAAGATTGTGAAAACTGTATTCGACAATTCGTTTTAAATTTACTTATATTTGGAAAATTAAATTGTAGATAAATAACAAGTTAAGTTTTTTAAATTATGTCATTCTATATTTTAATTTTTATGATATCAAATAATATTTAAAATATATTAAATAAAAAATATATTTAAAAACTTGTTTAAATTTACTTATATTTGGAAAATTAAATTGTAGATAAATAACAAATTAAGTCTTGTAAATTATGTCATTCCATATTTTAATTTTTATGATATCAAATAATATTTAATAAAAAGCTATATTTAAATACTAGTTTAAATTTACTTATATTTGGAAAATTAAAATTATAGATAAATAACAAATTAAGTCTTTTAAATTATGTCATTCCATATTTTAATTTTTATGATATCAAATAATATTTAAAATATATTTAATCGCGTTAAATTATGTCATTCCATATTTTAAATACTATCCAGTTGTACTCAGTTTTACCCAGTTGTACTCAGTGTTCCCAATAAATTTGTACTCAGTTTTATCCAGTTTTACCCAGGTCTTCTAAATCTGCATTTTTTAATTCTTGTCTCAGATGCACTAATCTTCTACGATTCAACAACTGTGAGTCTACATTACTTAATCTAATCAACCCATCCCAGATACTATCGCTAACAAATAAGATAATGATACTGATCCAAGATAATGGGAGATAATGTGCCTTCAATGGTGATGGAGGAGGAACGCGAAGAAGAAGAAGAAACAGAGATCGCGATTTTTTTTTAATTAATTAAATTAGCTTAGGGCGATTTGGTAATTTATCAATTCATTAAAGGTTAAAGGTTATATGGAAAAAAATTTGTGGTGTTGAAAATAGGTATTGAGAGAAAATGTTTTATAAGATTATCACCCATATCTAAAACCCACTCGGTTTAATTTGGTTTAAATGAATTCAAATTTTCATTCTCCTATCAACTCGGTTCTCTATGATAATCAATTTTTAATTTACTCAACCAAGACAAGTAAATTGATCATATATGTACATACATACATCATTACGAATTTTTGAATCTTCTTTTGTGGGTTAGAATTTAGAAAACACGTTATTAAACAACATTTCATATCCGTAAAACACAACTAATAATTAATTTTTGGATCAAACAAAAGTTCACCAAGGTAAAATTTTTTTTTGCTAAATTACCACCGTTTGAACTTTATTTTGTCCCAATACACCTTATACCACATAAACAAGTCTTATTATACCCTAATTTTGGGACAATTCTATTTTACCCTCTAATTTTGTTAAAAATTTCAAAACAATTTTAAAAAATCGAAATAAATCCCAAACAATTACTAAAAAAAATTTTAAACAAGAATAATTAAATTTTGTTAACAAATAAATTATAGTTTTAATTTTAAATTTTAAAAGCCAAATTAAATTGGTAAAAATTATAAAAAAGGTCTTACATTTACAAAAGATAATATGAATTTGAAGGTAAATATTAAATTATATTTCAAATTTTTATTTTCAAAAACCAAATAAATTTTAGAAAAAATCCTCAATTTTTTTTTATAAAATAGTGTGATATATGTCATTCATGTATTTTCTACTAAATAATTTCAGATATATTTCTCCTTTAAATTATATTTGTGGACTAACATTGTTTTAAAAAATAATTTCTAACAAAATTAATTTGTATGAGATATACTATTTTTAAAATTTTGTAACCATATTAATTTTTTGAAGCTTTTTTTTATGATTTTAGAAGTTTTCGAAATTTAAATTGGTTTTTGAAATTCAAAATTCAAAACGTAATATTTAAAAATATTTTGTAAATTGTCAATTAAGGAGACTGAATAATTAGATACTAGATTTAGGGAATTTAATAATTACATTCGCAGAAAATGCATTCTACACTACTCGGTAGATGATTGAAAACGTGGTAGAATTTATATTATAGCATGGTAGAATATATTGAGAACGGTAGAATACGTATTCTGGATTTGGTAGTTGTTATTGAAAATCGTGGAATAAACACTTTACGAAGATGTAGAACATAGAGCAAGTAGTAGTACACAATTTCTACGCTTGGTAGATATAAGTCTACAAGGCAGAACCAACAATCTACCGATCCGTAGACGTAGAACGTGGATTCTGGAAATCGTACAAGCTAACTATACAATTATTTTTGAACATTATTTTTAACTGATAAAAATATTTTGATATATACAAATGACTATTTCTAATTATTTTTATTGGGTTAATAGTAGTTTAGGAAAAAAATAGTAAAAAATGAAAAAATGGCATTGGGACAAAATGAATTTAATGTGTGGTAATTTTACAATCTCTCAATATTTTTTAGAGGTGGGTTGAATCAAAAATAACTCTCTTTTTTTTGGGAGATTTGTAAAATTACCACACATTAAAACTTATTTTGTCTCAATGCTCTTTTTTCATATTTGACCATTTTTTTATTATAATACCTTTAATTCAATAAAAATAATTAGATATAAAGAGTTTTTTAATTTTTTAAAAATCTTATAATTACAAACACCTAAAGAATAGTCATTTGTATATATCAAAATATTTTTATCAGTTAAAAAAAATGTTCAAAAATAATTGTATAGTTTGATTCTAAAGTTTCTAGAATCCACGTTCTACGTCTACGGATCGGTAGATTGTTGGTTCTACCTTGTAGACTTATATCTACCAAGCGTAGAAATTGTGTACTACTACTTGATCTATGTTCTACATATTCGTAGAGTGTTTATTCCACGATTTACACTAACAGCTACCAAATCCAGAATACGTATTCTACCGTTCTCAATATATTCTGCCATGCTATAATATAAATTCTACCATCTACTGAGTAGTGTAGAATGTGTTTTCTGCGAATTTAATTATTAAATTCTCTAAACTAGGATCTAAATATTCAGTTTTCTTAATCGATAATTTACAAAATATTTTTAAATATTACGTTTTGAATTTTGAATTTCAAAAACCAATTTAAATTTCAAAAATTTCTAAAATCATAAAAAAAGCTTCAAAAAAATTAATATGGTTACAAAATTTCAAAAATAGTATATCTCATACAAATTAATTTTGTTAGAAATATTTTTTAAAAACAATGTTGGTCCACAAATATAGTTTAAAGGAGAAATATATCTTAAATAATTTAGTAGAAAATACATGAATGACATATATCACACTATTTTATAAAGAAAATTTGAGGATTTTTTTTAAAATTTATTTGGTTTTTGAAAATAAAAATTTGGAATATAATTTAATGTTTACCTTCAAATTCATATTATGTTTTGTAAATGTAAGACTTTTTTAGAATTTTTACCAATTTAATTTGGCTTTTCAATATTCAGTATAGAATATTACCAATTTAATTTTTAGAATTTACCAATATAATTTTTAGAACTTTTAGAATTTACCAATTTAATTTTAAAAATTATTTTAATTGATGTTTTCAAATTTCTATGTAAAATTAATTGTGTTTTTGTTGTTTTAACTGTTTGAATTATGTAGATTGATTTTTTATTAGTTGAATTGTTTTGGTATTAATAATAAAATATGTTTTATTTAGAAAGAACAAAAAATAAATAATTTTTTAATTTGTGTGGTACAACTCAACTTTAAATATCAAATAAAAACAACAAAGGGAGTAATTTGCAAAAGACTTGGATCACAAGAAAGCGATAAAACTCTTTAATCAACCAAGACAAAGATATAGATAACTGGCATTATCTTTAAAAAGTAGAGAAAAAAGAAAACACATATAAAGAAATCATTGAGGTTTGGCTCATAATCTGTTGGATTATTTTTGTAAAAGTTAAATAATTTACAAACTCTTTGTAGACTTTTTGGTAAAGTACCCAAAATAGACCTCTTCTTCATGAGTGTTTCTCACATTGTAATATACCAGAATGAGCCAAAAAAAGGCACTTCACATGTCTTTGTATTGTAGTGGATAGAAAAGGAATTTTAGTTAAACAGTGGTTGAGGTAAAAAAAAAGATCACGGGTTGAATGTATTGCAATCACACACACACACACATACATACATTATCATCAAGTAGAACAATAGACAGAGAGTGTGAGTAAGATTTAGCCACAATGTATCTTTATCTCCTCCTTCTTCTGCTTCTAGCTTCTTGCTTCACACATCAAGCTTTTGGCCGTGGCCGTGGTCGTGGCGGGTCTCCATCGGAAGGAAGCTTGTACCCTTCTTCTCGTATTACAGTAGTCGGAGTTGTCTACTGTGACACTTGTTCTAGTAACACTTTCTCAAAACAGAGCTATTTCTTACAAGGTCAGTGATCTTGATTTAACAATTACATAGATGGTCCTTAGACTTGAAGCTTATCTAGTAACTTAGGATTGGCCAATCTGGTTTGGATTCGATCTTTTCGATACCTTTTTATCCTGTTTTATACAACTTCGGTTGTGATTTGGTTTCTATCAAAACATGTTACAAGGTAATAAAAGGCAAGGATCTAGATTTAACATTACATGAACTAGTTTAGCAAAAAAAAAAAAAAACATTAGATGAACTAGACTTGAAGTTATCTGGCAATCTAGGACTTGTTAATCCGGTTTTTCGTTGGGATTTTCGGTTTATGAATATAGATAATCAGATGGAAACCGAATACCATTTTGTTCGATTTGATACGGTTTTGGTTTCGATTGGGATTCAATCTTCCACAAAAAAAATTGTTTGTTCGGATATAAAAACGCAAAACCGAATCGGCTTCTTTGCTCCGGTTAAAAAATCAGTTTTGCGAGATACATCTTCGGTTTGGTTCGGATCAGTTTAACCGAACCGAAACCAGACTTCTCTTTTCGTTTCTGATCCCAATCGATTTTTAGGGTTTTTGGTTTATGAAACATAGAAATTGGATGGAAACCGAATACCATTATGTTCGGTTTGATATGGTTTTGGTTTCGATTGAGATCCAATCTTTCAGAAAATGAAATAAAACCGATTTTCAAAATTGATTCGTCTTTCGGTTCGGTTTTCAAAACCAAATACAATTCGGTTTTTTTTTCCTCTCCTCGATCCGGTTTTCAAATCGGTTAGTCCGGTACAATTTCGGTTTGAGTCGGATCGGTTAAAACAGAGTCTTTCTTCTTTTCTCTTTCACAGGTGTGGAAGTTCATGTGACTTGTAGATTCAAAGCAAGTTCACCAAAAACAGCAGAAGAAGTAAACATATCAGTAAACAGAACAACAAACAGAAACGGAGTTTACAATCTCGAGATCCCTCACGTCGACGGTATCGATTGCGTCGACGGAATCGCAATCGCATCTCAATGCAGCGCAAAGCTAATCAAAACCTCATCCGACAATGTCGGTTGCAACATCCCCGTTTTTCAGACAGCAACTAACGAAGTATCAATCAAATCAAAACAAGATCGTCTCTGTATCTACAGTTTAAGCGCACTAAGCTACAAACCTTCACATAGAAACACTACATTGTGCGGTGGCGGAGGAAAGAGACATCATCACCGGAGAGAAGAAGAGAAGAAATTGAAAGATTCGAAATTTTTCTGGCCTTATCTATCACCGTACTGGTTCGCTTGGCCGTACAAGAATCTACCGCCGTTACCGACATTACCCTCGCCAGTTCCGGCTTCGCCTTTTCCGTTTCTTCCTTTTGGAAACCCTAATCCGGCATTACCGGTTTTTGATTGGAGAGATCCTACCACTTGGATACCTTATCTTCCACGTTTTCCTCCCGCTGATGATCGTAATCTTTAAGAGATTAGATTCTCTTCTCTTTACCTCTCAGATTTGGCTTCTTTTTTTTTGTGTGGTTTCCTCTGTTTTGGGGTTTGATTATGTTTTTGTGTGTGTGATTGGTTACTTAATTAATTAATGTGTAATTAATTCTTCAGTTACAGAAGATTAAACGATTTGGTTTTGAGAACTTGTTAATCAAGTTACTGTATGATTTAGCTACACCAAAAATTGTAAAACGTTTTACTTTTTGAATGAAGAAGTTCCAACGTGGATCCTAATCTCCGCGGGCCGAAAGACTAGAACAGGTTATATTAGGCTCTTTTTGTCGCCGATGCTCGAACTCGGGACCTCCAACATCTTCCTTTTTGGATAGAAGAAGGCTCAACCAATTCTATTACCAACCGGTGCAACTTGTAAATTCTCTGTACAAAAAATGCTGGTGCAACTCATTGTGGTTTAGCTACACCAAGCATGGAGGAGACAGAGTAAACAAACTCTCTCATATGGCTCAAAATAATTATTACCCAAGATTAAACTCCTCGCATGATCATAATATCTAGTTAATCTTTTTCTCATAATTAAAACCACTTAATAAGTAAATTTTCAATCAATATCTACTAAATAAATGGATCCTAACTGTAACCATCGTGATCCAAATATCTGAAACAATCAATCTTTGGAAAGTGTGACCAATGAATGAGTACCTGAAAAACAGGCATCAAATTCCGAATATGAATTATCAACCAAGTTAATATATTAGAGTTAGGAGTCGAGCCAAGATATTTAAAACACAGAAACTTGGGATCCATTAGGAAATATGGTTTCATACGCAAGATTTGAACAATGTAGCCTACGAACATGTAGAAAGATAAACAACTCAAGGAATATGTATAGACTTAAATCAAACTTCACCAAGTTCCTAAGTCTAATGAATATGTACATTCTGCTGTACAACCCATAAAAACCTAGAAAATGAATTTTAGAAACGGTCCTTGCTTTCATTTGTAATGCATCTTCTTACAATATGCTTTATCCGCTTCGAGGCTATTCACTTTCTTCTTTAGCTCATCAATTTCATAATAAGCTCCCTATATTGCATAACCAAATGATGTAAGTATTCATGGAGAGCTTAAGTATAAACAAATCAATAATTTAGTTTTAGTAACAAATGACTAACCCGAAGCTCCTTCCTCAAGTCATACTCAGTCGCATCTCTGCGGCTTCTTTCTTCACGAAAGTACTTCACCGCTGTATTGTGCGCCTTCTCCAAACCTTGGATTCTAGTTTCCGACTCCTTTAGCTGGTTCAAATAGTAAACCAATGAATCTATTATAGCCACAGATAAAGAAAAAAGTAAAATTTGTAAGAAAAACAAAAGCTTAACTTGAAACTCAAACAGAGTTTTCTGTTTTGCTGATTCCTCTTTCACCTTCTGCAACTCAGCTGCTAGATTAACTGAGCCTGTTTCATTGATACTACAATGGAAGAGAGATTGTAAAATTGAGATAACATTCTACTAATATATTATCTCAAAATTCAATGGAAATATCAAAGAGAAAAAGACCTTATCCCAAGCCCATGTTTTCCGTTCTTAAGCCCGATGTCAGGTTTCACGTCGACACGAATTTTTTGTGTAACATCCTATTTTGCAGCATAAGAGATTCAAAAAAATATGTGTAGTGGAACAAATGATGAATATTAATGTAAAAGAAGCTAATTTTTTTAACCTGAGAGTTTCGGTTTCTTTCAAATGATGATTCAACATTTTGCCTGCATTGACTTTGTGTTGCAGTAGAAGAAGACGGTCTGTTAGCATGGTTTACTTGGTTGAAAGGTACTTCAGATCTCTGGTCGCGTTGTCGAGTAGTTTCTGCAACGTAACTTTCATGATTCTTTTGTTTCCTCCTTGGTGCATAACCAATCTGTTGGCACTTTGAAGACCTATCAAACAAAAAAAATATAACTTAAGAGAATGTCCAAAAAACTCAAAATGATCTGTGAGAGTGGTGAATATTTATTTAGTAATATACCAATAGTTCTTTTGGAGTTGGATCAATCGGTTTTCAAGTTTAGCAAGACCAGCGGTTCGCTCAAAGCCTTGCTTATTATGAGCTGGTTGTATGAAATTAGCCTCCAATATACCAATAACACCGCGTCCATCACTTCCCGCGGCATTCCAAACCCTCCAAAATGGCTGCAGAAAATAAGCAATAATGTTATACTATGTTATATAACCAACACTATATGACAACTAAATCGGCTTACAATTTAAGTTGTTGATTATCATTAATTACCTTGATAAGCCGGTTCTTGTGGTAAACATTGAAACCTTGTATGTCAATGTGATGATAAGCATCTTTCACAAAGCCAAGCTTTATCGCAGCTACTAACTGAATTTTTTTTTCGAAAACACACAGAGAAACATTAAAGATTGTTTTAAGAGAAAAAGAAAACAATGAAAAGTAATACTAAGGCAAGTTATTACGTTTTGATCGGATGACCATTCTGGAGAACACTTAGGTCTGTATGTTATGTCTTCGGTCATCATCATGTCGTCTAATAAATTGTGATGTTCGACATCTTTGCCACGAAGAATGATTCTGAAATTTGGTGGTAGCCTGAGATACAGAATCGATGCGTAGCTCTGCACAAAGCAAAAAACAAGAAACTGGTTAATGAACAATTAAAGACTAATTTAACAAATAAGATTGTGTTAAGAATAATGAAAAACGCATACACGTAGTGAGTGTCGATAAGTCAGGAAATGCCTCGAGTTAGGATAAGCTTTCGCCATTTCTATGTTCTTCTCATCTCTGTTTACACCTCTGAGTTGAATATCCTGTAGATAATTAGCACATCCTTGTTAACATAAATACCATCCATAGTCCCAAATTGTCTATATAGAAAAACTTTAGTTTATGATATTACATGAGGATCCGTGTCAAAATCGAGTTCCAACTTCCCCTCATCGTCTTCCCAAAGATTGTAAATCACGATCCGAGTACCTTGGTCTCCTAGGAGATCAAACTGTAACATTTGACAAGTATGTGATAATACAATAAAAGGTAGTTTCATAAGCAAAGAGATTATCGAAAAAGGATATAACAAACTGGACCTGGTCGAATAGATCCTGTTGTGATAAATAAGGCGACCACTTTACTATAGTGTCTAAATTTTCAAAGAAATCATCTGTGGAACTGTATATGATCTCCTTCCAATTGTTATCAACCAACTCAAAATCAACCTACACAGAGAAAAACATCGAAAGTTTAAGGCTTAAATATTTATAGAACAAGAGCAAACTAAATAAGACAATGAACCAATGAACAAATTGAGTTTTTGTTGTACCGTGGGGACAATTGCTTCACATTTTCTTGTCTCGTAAAGATATGTATATGATAACATACCAATGCTCTGCGTCGAGCTAGAGATAACAAAGAGTTAAAAATTGAATATGCAAAACAAAAAAAGAAAACTGAAAAAAACATAATTGAAGGTGAAGTGACTCACTTATTTCCATTGGTTCCTCGACAACGCGAGAAAACGATTACATCAGCACCAAGCCTCATTGTACTAGTTTTGAATCCATTCCCATCTTCATTGTTTGTTTTACAAAATTTAAAGAGTTGCATCAACATTAAGTAATGCCAAGAACAGAGTTCACTAAAAACCATTGAATTTGAGGCATGCTTACATTGACCAACTGTATTCGCCATATTGCGTTTTCTTGAATACCCCAAAGAAAGGCATTCTCTAAACCTACTTGGATTCATTCCACCTCCATTGTCTGCAATGTTAAACGTCGCCAGATCAATTATAGTTTTTATAATCATGTTTTAAAGAGGAAAAGCTGAGGCTAATCTTAGTAATTAACCTTCAACTATTAGAATGTTGCTCTTCTCGTCTCTTTGATTTGTTGTTGAATCAACATGAACATATGTTGCCCCATTACAAGCCTGTTTTTCAAATCACACAACATTATTGATTAAAACATTAGTTATGTTATACAAAACCAGTCAGAGTAATCAAATTTATACAGGATAAAGACGCATCTACACATCCGAGTTTATATTAATATATTGTAATCTATAAATTACACATATCCACACAAAACAAAACAAATAAAAAAAAGGAAAAATCGGTGACTATTTCTAAATGTGAGGTTTTTTTCACTAACACAAACCCTTATGCTAGATGTTCTGGTCAATGAGAGTCGTGTCATTGACCAGACAAATTGACCTAGAAGGATTATTTCTTGTTTCTTTGACTGATATGGATAAAATCAAGTAGATCTATTCGGTTTTTTGACTAATATGGATACAACTTTAAGTGTATCTAATGTCAATTCTACGTATATGGTAGAAAATCGAATATGAATAGTGGAGATATGTAATAAGAACATATATACCTCGTCTAGCGAGTTGTCAAGAAGTTCAGCCAAAGCTCCGAGTGCCCATTTATGGCTTGTAGCGTTGGCATGAAGAAATTGAGGATGAACCCTAACCGCCGCGTCATTGCTACCTATATAATCGCAACAAAACAATTAGGGCTTCGAATCTCAATACAACACAATTAGGGTTTTTTCGAAACAAGCAGTGTCAATATTACAATAGTGAGGTACAGGCACATCTTCTTCTTCTTCTCCTGCTTTCCAAAACTGTCTAGAAAGCTTAGGAGCAACCGGTTCCACGATCGCCAATGGTTTTGCATTCAAAGCAACAACGTTAGAGTTGTTCTCGGTCCTCGATTTCTTGATACACAAGTTAGTAACAACATCATCAACGTCGTGCTCTCTCTTGACTCCCTGATTGGAGAAGTCACCGAGAGTCGAATCGGGAATAGGAACAACAAGGGGTAGATTAGGGTTAGTACTGCCGGAATCGGTCGTGTCTCTTCCGATAAGTAACGGAGATTTGTTGGATGCGATTTGAGAAGAATCCATGGCTCCAAAAGAAGAAGGTTGAAAGGAAAATTGAAGCTAGGGTTTTCGAAGTGAGGGATAGAGAGAGAGTCGCTATGTTGTTTTTAATAGAGAGAGAGAGAGAGAGAGAGAGGGAGAAAGTGGCGCGACTTGAAATAACCGTCCACCTTCCTCAACGTAGTCGCGCGCCGTCAATGGCCCATTACGCATTAGCCCATTATTTTTTTTTTAAATAAAGCCTTCTTAAGAAATTTATAACAAAACAAAAAATGAGTAATTAAACCACTTTTTTTTCTTTTTTCTTTTTTCCTTTCTTTTTTGGAGATGCCCTAATCCACAAAATTTTAATTTACTCAGCTCTCATTTTTTTTAATCATTTTTAATCATCTAGATTATATTTTAAAAAAAATCTTTTTTTTACAAAGCCAAACTATACACATTTAAATTCCCTAAAACCAAACATCGGCGAACAATAGAATATCCACGAAAACTAAGCCAACAACATTATTTGGTTTAATTATTGTGTTTATCAGATTAGTCTCACTCTGTTATTGGGTCTTTTCTTTAGTCGAAATAAAGCTTCGTTTAAAGTTCGTTCATAGAATCGTGACTTAAGATCATGTCCAATCTTAGATACCCATGAAGTTTTTTATATATATTATTATAATAATTTTAATGTAGTTTAGTGATTTGTTTAAATTTTAAATGTATAAAAAAATTAAGTCATCATCAATCACATGTTTACATGTGTGAAATGAGTTTCTTAAAAAAAATGAAAGTTTTTCCAAGAAATACCAAATCTCATTCTCTCATAATTTTTAATTATTTTTCAATTTTAAACTAGGTTAATACCTACGCATACACACGGATTTTATAATAAAACATTATAATTGAAAAACATCGTCCTCTTCTCGTTCATCGCGTTCCATCTCAAACTTCCACTCTATACATAAATGCATTTTTGCATTATATAAAAATATATGATTCTTGTTTGGAAACGAAACAAACAAATTTTTTTGAAAATATCATTTGGGATAAATTTTATAACTAATATTATATAAATAATTGAACATTTATCTTAATTTATTTTCGTCAAATCATCATGCAAATTGGAAAATTACATAGTCAAGAAACAAAATACCAATTAGCCAATGCGGAAGATAAATACAACTTGTGTAGAAATAAACTTTAAAAAAGCTAGTCAAAAGTATAATTTATAAAATTCTACGATTATCACATTTGGTTAGATCAAGTCACAAATATTTGAAAAACTGTAAAATTATTCATTTTACAAATGTTAATATTTCTTATTTTCTAGGGATAATTACTAGAACGACCTTGATAAATGACCTAATTATTAGAATGACTTTCACAAGTCTCAAAATACTAAAAAAGGGTTTATAAGACATAAAAATCAGGGTTATGTTTTGTTATTACGAAAATGTCATTGCCATTTTTGACTAAAAAAAAAAATTTCAAAAATTCAAAAACACAAACGCGACCGCGGAGGCTGTAGAAGCACCGGAGACGCGCTCGGCGGAGATGTGCCGCCGGATTTAGATAAAATCGGATTAAAAATCCGATTTTTGATTTTTGGTTAGAAAAAAAAAACTTGAAATCTTTTGATTTTTGGTTAGATAAGGGATATATGATGTTAGATCTACTAGTTTTAGGCTAAATCCAGTTGAAAACAAGTTAAATACAGTAAAAACGAGCTAAATACAGGTTGACCGCCATTGTTAGGGTTTGACAGCTTTTGGGTTGAAGAAGATGAAGGGTAAATTACGATTTTACCTTTTTTGAATAAGTCTACCACTACTACAAATAAGTCTACCACTACTACAATTAAGTTTATCACTACTACAGATTAATAAGTCTACCACAACAGATAATTAAGTCTACCACAACAGTAAATTAAGTCTACCACCACAGATAATTAAGTCTACCACCACAACAGATAATTAAGTCTACCACCACCAGATTAGTAAGTCTACCACAACAGATAATTAGTTCTACCACCACAGACTAATAAGTCTACCACCACTACAGATTATAAGTCTACCATCACTACGGATTATTAAGTCTATGGACTGTGTAAGGTTGAGGTAAGAATTTGATATTCAAGAGAGGAGGTTCGTCCAAATGAAAAAAACAAGCTATGGCGGCGGCTACCCTAGTTCTTCACCATTCAAGTTCCGCCTAAGGGCAAAACAGTGATTTCGCAACAAGTCTACAGCTACCACAAACAAGTCTACTATGCCGAATCTAAACAAGTTTACCACCACTGATTAATAAGTCTACCACAACAGATAATTAAGTCTACCACCACGTATTATTAAGTCTACCACCATAGATTAATAACTCTACCACAGCAGATCAATAAGTCTACCACCACAGATTATTAAGTCTACCACCACTACTACATATTAGTAAGTCTACCACCACTACAGATTATTAAGTCTACCACTGCAGGTCAATAAGTCTACCAATGCATATCTACAGGAAATAAGTATACCACCACTACAGATTATAAGTCTACCACCACAGATTAATAAGTCTACCACAACAGATAATTAAGTCTACCACCACATATTAATTAAGTCTACCACAACAGATAATTAAGTCTATCACAACAGTAAATTAAGTCTACCACCACAAGTTAATTAAGTCTACCACAACAGATAATTAAGTCTACCACCACAGATTAGTAAGTCTACCACAAGAGATAATTAAGTCTACCACCACAGATTAATAAGTCTACCACAATATATAATTAAGTCTACCACCACTACAGATTATTAAATCTACCACAACAGATCAATAAGTCTACCATGACGGATTATTAAGTGTACCACTACATATTATTAAGTCTACCACCACAACAGATAATTAAGTCTACCACAACAGATAATTAAGTATACCACCACAAATTAATAAGTCTACCACAACAGATAATTAAGCCTACCACTAAAGTAAATTAAGTCTACCACGTGAGCGGTAGACTTATTCGCTTTTGGCGGGAAGCTCATTAATGACAGTTTCGTAAACACGTTTTTGTTATTAAAGGAAATAAGGGCAAATCGGATTTTAAAATTTTTTCAAAGTCGTTTTAGTAATTATGAAACTTTAGGACCAAAATTGTCAAAAACCCATTTATTAAGGTCAGTTTAGTAAATCTCCCTATTTTTTAACCAAAGAGTTTTGTACTTTTAGCTTCTTAAGACATAAACACATGAGAGCAAAGCTTAAAAAATGGAAAATATGGGAACCCACTTCTTCATTGCAGCGTGAAGAAGGAAAATAAAAACATTACAAAAGATTTGAGTGAGAGATAGGGTTTAAGCATAGGTTCCAAAATAGGAAGATTTTAAATGAGGGCTTGAACACCAATTCTCTGCATCTCTCGGGGCCTCCAATTGAGCTAAATAGCTTCTTCCCCTAACTCACTTGGATGAAGCCATTGGCTCAGGGTTGTACATTATTTCATAAGAGCCTGGATGATCCACGAACAGAAACCTTACCTTATCAGAAAAACCATGACTTTGGAAAAGCTGCGCGCTCCGTTCAATCACTTCCTTGCTGCAATAATTCTTCAAGGTCTAAAAACTAATTAGAGGCCACATAAACAAATAAACGCAGAAACGATGCATTTGAAAATTCGAGATTGGTCTGATGGCTTCCTGAACTTCTACAACAAAGTCCGCAAGGAGAACGATCCGACTATGGAAGAGATAAAAGTATGATTACTGAAAGTTGATGCAGAATATGTTTCCTGAAAGATCTTCTCATTCATACCACAAAAGCGAAATGGTGGACGTATATATCAGTTTGAGTAAGTAAGCTAATTTTTTTTTAGGAAGATAATAAGGGAGTTAGAGCAATTAGAGAATACTTCTGAATCTTGTCAACAATCGGACTATCATTGGTTCCCTACCTTTCCATCACATATTCTGCAATCTACAAGGCCCAAATGCATTGCTAATTTACAAGTATAAAGCAATATCAGGAAGCGATTATTATTGCATGAGAAGACTTTTGAACGAAATTAGTAAAGAGATCGAAGTTGTTAATTACCACATAAAGCTTGTTGACAACATGCTCACTAATCCCGCCTAGACATTTAAATACATGATAACCTTGCAACTTAAAGAAGTTAAAGAAACACTCAATAAGAAACTTATAAACATCGCATAGGCGGACGGACAAAACAAAGAGGGTCACTTACCTTTTCTCTAAGAGAGAACCCTTTTTCCACTTAGACTATTTTGTTGGCGTAATCACCATCTCTATTCTTGTACTTCTCTCACCTGTAAATAGAGGGGGAGGCGTGATGCTTCTTTTAAGACGAGTGTCCTCCTGATCATAAATTTGGGTAAAGACGAGCACACATCAAATCACATCTTTGTTCAATTAGTTCAAACCTGCAACTCAATATTTTTAATGTCTTGATCACAAATTTGTCGTCGTGAGAAAGGTAGAAGATAATGCTACTTTTCGCAGGGCAAGAAATTTCTGTCAAGCCATAATCACCACAAATAGACATCATGTACTCTGCAGCATCTAACTTGAACATCTCCCTCAAATTCTTGTATCATTTCGTTGAAAAACAGGCACATATAGCAAGCCATCATTTATTTCATAATTGTTTGATCTTTAAGAAAGATACTTTATTTGATAAGGCAAGACAAAGAAGTTTATAATTTTTACAAGTGTTTTAAATTGAGATCAACATACAAGTTGATAGATGATTTTCTCCATATAACAAAAAAAACATGAAACATAGAAGCGAAAACTAACCAGGTTCCTGCGATTTGTATGAACAACAATGAGGCATAATAACCATATACTAGCTGAAGCTGAAAATCACAACAAAACTGTAGAGTGTCTTTTGTGCAGAGACTTTATTGTGTTCAAGATCTTAGGTATAATCTCAGGTCTCAGGATTGGGTTAAACTCATCAGCATCAATATCAGCGAACAACTGCAAATTCATAGCAAGTAAATAAGCGACGACCCTAAAATAGAATTGAGATGAATGAACATTGAGCATGAGAATGTAGATGTCAATGTTGAATTAAAAACCAAGAATATCAATTCTTCTCGGAATCATCTTTTGTGGAGGCTCGAAAAGCAAGGAAAAAACAAAACTGAGATTTCAGGGTAGAATAAAAACCGAAGTAAATTATACAGATCGTTTTACCTCCATTTCTCAGGAGCAGCGCGAGCTTTAATCTTTTTCTGCTCTCTAATCTTCTTCTGCTCTCTAATCTTCTTCTGCATAGGAGGGTAAAGATTGTAGACAATGAGAGGTGTTACAAGAAGAAGTGTTTGAGAAAAGAAGTGTTTGCATTACGATTGAAGCGGTTAAGCCGACAAAAGCCCA
Source organism: Arabis hirsuta (assembly GCA_964056655.1). NCBI lineage: Eukaryota > Viridiplantae > Streptophyta > Magnoliopsida > Brassicales > Brassicaceae > Arabis > Arabis hirsuta. The sequence goes on along the minus strand of OZ053299.1, from coordinate 7,353,955 downwards.
AGCACCAACAGGGAGTGGACCAAGGACAAGACCTAAGATGGTGAAGATGAAGAATGAGAGTATGCCATCCTTGTGAGGTTACTGGTTCGGGTTTAGGGATTAAGAATCTGACTATTAGACCGATTGAGATGGAGATCGCGAGGAGGAATCAACTTCGCTCCTTGCGGTTGCGAAGGCGAAGTAGAAGAAGACATTGGATCTACCTCCATCTTTTGCGTCAATTTCTTCACCTTCACCATCAACCTTCTGCCTCTTGAAACCCAATTTTACAAACCGAGGAACAAATCGTGTTGTGCAAGAAACCAAAAGGATCAAGAAGAGGATGAGGCGTTTGTTAAAAAGAGATTATCGCAGAAAATCACCGAAATAAAATGGCCCTGAGATGGAGAGAAGGTGAATAGATCGAAACGTCTTTTGATTAAATGTGAATGCCACGTGTCACAAATCTCGGGAGGGCTCATTGTTCTTGGTGAGTAGCCGCGCATATGCACAAGTTTTCTCGTGTCGGTTAAAAGAAGTTGAAAGAGATTCTAATAGCCAACTCAAAAATAGGTAAAAGATACTTAAGATTAAGAATTTGAAGAATGATGGCATTATCAAACGTAGAGAATTGTGAAATACATGAGTTTGAACCAAAAAAAACTCTAAAGACAACGTCTTCTCTCTTTGGAAAATAACTACTTTCTTTTTCCATCACTCCTCCCTTTCTCTTCGCTCCAATCTACTTCCATGTTTCTCTTCCTTCATCTTCTTTTTCTTGTTTAAACATAATTTCCAAGACAAATTATATTCTTTCTTAAAAACAACTAAGAGATAATGGAAGAGCGCACAACACATTATACCCGACAATGTTTCTCAAATTCAAGTTTCCTCTACACTTAGTTACTCTCCGTACTTACATCTCCTTTGGCAGTGTAGATGATTCTTCCATTGCAAACATAGAAGGCCCTTTTAGATCCTCAACGAATCTAAACACCTTTTTTTTACTCCAAAAACCGATTCCCATATAAGTACTTAAATTATTGAGGTCCCCATGGGAAATACCAATATGAAAGACCATCATCAATAAAGGGTCACCCTAATTGAGTCTTCTCGAAGGTCTTGTGGCTCATATATCATTGTCCATGGCTGGTTTGATCTCCACTAAGTCTCCATGAACGTACTCAATGTTTGGGATTGTAAGAGCAATTTCAAAGAGAATAACAAAATGTTAGTTACAAAGCATCAAAAACTTATATCCAGCTATTCTACAGTGCTCTAGTTTGTCATTGATCTTGGATTGGACTTTTAAAACCAAAAGCAATTACATAGGAGTTTTATTATGTTCTTGGCAATGTCTTTTTACATTAACATGTCGTATGCTCATAACATGTCACCTATAGGGTATGAGAGAAGAAGATATTCTTACATATCTCACGGCGACTATGAAACTAAATATGCTTGCAATTATTCCACTGGTGAGAAACCTACGAAACAAGGAGATTAATATAAGTTGAGTTAGTGATTGTTAATATAAAGTAAGACAGAAAACCTTGTGCCGGCAACCATTTATAAATTATGGAAGGGACAGAATGCAAGATTACACCGGATCGCCCAACCGCTCCCTTAGTTCGCAGAACTGATCAGACTTATCTCCATCTCTGTCTCAACAATCATAATTCATAGTGGCTTCAACTTGCATCTCTTGACATGCAGAGTCTAAACCAAAAATTTTATTGAAAGAGAACATGAAGTCAAAAACAATAGAACGTCAAAAGAGAAACGTGACAGCAAGAACCGTAGAATTTAAACAACATCACAACCCAAATTAATACGATGAGAGATTCGTAGTACTATGCGCAACTTAGTATGCAAAATAGGGAAAAACATTGACAATGCAACTACGTCACCTATATCTTAAAAGAAAGAAGGTATTGACACTACGGAGTAAAAAAATAGTTAAACTTGCGGTGACGCTGATTTAGAATCATATTAAAGTTAACTATCTGATTTATCCAGATGGTATTCGGTCCCATCCAAAATTTGTAATCTCTAGCTAGATTTTCTTACCGTATGTTGAATATGTCTTGCAGATGAAAGTTGACCATTTATGTTTTTCCTTAAGTCTACACCACCTGCTTGAAAATAAAATTTTGTTGGACCTGAACAGAACAATCTAGGTGGCATTAGAGAAACTAAAAGAGAGAAATAAAGTCAAGCAAGGGGCAACATTGTAATGAAAAAATCGGCTTTATACAAAATCAGAAACTCATCGAAGATAAGATTTCTTTCTCTGGGTGTGGAGGGCTATCAAGAGAAGAAAGCTCTGTAGTAAATTTTACCAACTTAAGAATCTCAGTAGATAAAATAGCAATGGTTAATTTATAGCCATTACATCAATGTCCAACTTACTACTACTAATACTCTCACCTTTTTGTGAGCTCTAGAATGACATGTTAATTGAGATATTAAATTCATGATAGCACACCAATGGTCTCATGGAGGAATAAATATTTACCAGTTACCATTGGTAAATAAAGCGTATGTATGGTAACTACATTAAATTTATAGTAAGAGGTGTATGGCATATAATCATCCTAAAATAGCACGCTAGAATAAATTTATACAAATTAATCGAAAAATAACGTGACTTCTTCTGTAGATAAAACAAGCGGAACATATCATCATTCACTTATTTATAGCATGAGTGATTTCCTCATTATCGCAAGATCTAGAATTCACGTTATAACGAAACGCATCTTACAAAGCAACGTTGGTGGAGCCACTGTGTATTCACAATATAGATCACAACAAACGAAACAACTTATAGTAGAGTATGAAGGTTGTCCAAAACATAAGAGAGAGAGAATAATGATGTACTTGTGTTTGTCAAATGTGACTGTATATAGAAGAATGGACTGTGTGACCCTATAAGCATGCCTTCCTCCTCTTACAGATATCCTCCTCGATGACCAAAAAAAAGCTTTCTCCTCCAGTGTTCAAATCTCCCAAACCAACATATGAAACAAGACTAAAATTTGAAAGCGTAGAGAACACTTTAATAATTCTAAAACTACACAAGATAATAGCAAGAAATAAACTTCTAAATGAAGCTGGGAAAATGTAACAGTACTAGTATGGAAGATGTCCATAAAGCCTTTTCAGACACTACAAGAAAACAGACATTTAGCGTCAGCATAATTCGACGCTAATTCGACACTAAAAGCCTTTAGCGTCAAATTAGCGTCGAAATAATTTTCGACGCTAAAACGTCGACGCTAAATTCATTTCGACGCTAATTCGACGCTTATTTGGCGTCGAAACAAATTACGACGCTAAATCGACGCTAATTTTTCGACGCTAATTCGACGCAAAATAGCATCGATTTAGCGTCACAGTGTCTCGATGCAACGTATCGACGCTAAATCGATGCTATTTTGCGTCGAAGTAGCGTCATCACTTTCGACATGTTCGACGCTGATTCGACGCTAAATAGCATCGATTTAGCGTCGTTTGTAATTTTTTTTTTTAAAAAAAAAATTATAAAAATATATTAAAAATATTATAAAAATATATTAAAAATTAAAAACATTATAAAACAAAATATGCGATACAAATGAAATAAAAATCCTAATCTACTCTTGTTGTTGGGTTCTTAGGTTGATGACATCTTCCCGGATCATCTCTTCGGATTCTTGCTCGAATTGCGTAGGACCGTCAGGTGGAGGAGGCGGTGGAGGAAACTGAAGCCCTTGCAAGGCAGTTGCTAATGCCGGATTATCCACTGCAATGATGTTAAAGAGACTGGTCATTGCTGAAAGGTTAGTCTCTAGCTGCGAAATCCTAGAATTAGCAGTTTCCAACTGCCTGGTCAATTGCGGCTGAGACGGACCCGCGGTGTAAGAATATCGAGCCGACGAACAAGCTGCTGGAACATCTCTGATGGATCCAACACCCATCGTTCGTCCTTTCTTCTTCGGTGCAACCTATAAAATAAAAATGTTATAGAATAAAATTGTAATAAAAAATAATTTTAAATATATTAAAAAAATCAAAAAAATTACCTCTTCGTAAAGTCGATCCAAATCTTGGACACCCATCGTAGACTGGACAGATTCGTCTAGCTCTGCCAGTCGTGCGTTGTACTCGTTGAACGTTCGTTCCGCTTGAGCGGTAACAAACGTCCCATCCTTCTTCCGATGAGTTTTCTCCATCACTTTAACCATCGGAGGAAGATCACCGCCATCAGCCTGTTAAACAAAAATAAACAAAAATAAAACTTAAATATAAATTATATAAATATTTAAAATACAAAGAAATCAAATAAATTACCATATTCAGTCGTACTGTGGCGTACGATGTTTGACCCGCACAATGCTTTGAAGGTCCATCTCCTTCGGCCACTGGCGTGAGACGGGCTATAGAACACTTCCCCGATTTAGCCACCGAATGGGGATTCTCCCAGAACTGCACTAGACCCGACCAAACATCAGGATCCATCCCTATCGGCTTCGCCTCATCGCCTTTCGCGCGCCACGCCTTCTTCAAGTTACCGACGTAACCGTTGAGACGCTTTAGCGCCTTATGCTCGAACTCTGCTCGCACTTCGAAAGTACGAACTTCTTCCCAATGCCACCCTTGCTACAAAAAATACGAATAATATTATGAATATATTTAAAATAAAATATTTTAATAATTAAAAATAAATAATATAAAAAGACTTACCGCCCATGATTCGAACCAAATATCCCGCACATGCTGCGGCGTCTGGCTCCAATTAGCATGGGGCATAGTGAAATAGGCCGCGATGGCCTTGGTGACCGAACGCGATACCTTGTTATCGCTAAACCTGTTAAACAAGAATTTACAATGATCTAATTATAATTTGTAATTAAAAATTAAATAACCTATATTAGTAATATTGTAAAAGATATAATCATACCATAAAGTACCAGGAGGCCTCATCGGATGGAGAGTCCTAACCCGTGTCTCTCGTCCAGGTTGGCGGAGAAGCTCGATAATCCGCATCATGAGAGGCGCGTTTGCCGGTGGCGGCTCTTGGTGGTCATCAGAAGGGTCTGCTGTGTCTTCTTCTGTCTGTGTCTCTGGCTCTGGCTGAGGCGGTGGCGGTGGCGGAGCTTGTGGTGCAACACGTGGTGGACCTCGTGGTGGAGGTCGTGGACGATATGTCGCAGCTTGCGAACCCGACGCTGATCCTGATCCTGATCCGCGACGACCATCGTATCCAGGAATCGTAGCATCCTCGCCAAATAACTGTCCGTAGGAAGGTGGTGGATCCGCCTATAAAACCAAAAAAAATAATAAATAAAAATAGAAAACATATAAATTCATAAATAAATATAAAATTTGTAAAAATAATTCCAAAAATGCTAAAAAAATTTAAATTTTGTATATAAAATATGAACATAATTTGTAAACTTGTTTTGTTATAATGTTTTCAAAAATTTATTTTTATAAGTTCATAATTATAGAGTATAAATGTAAAATTACTTATAAAATCGTTTTTATTTAAAATAAATATTTATTTAAATTTCTAAATTATAGATCAAATGATTTTTATTATATTTTACACAAATGTATATGTTTTGAAAAATTAAAATTCTTAAAATCATTTATTAATAATTTTCATAAATTCATGACTTTATAAATTTTATAAATACAAACACATAATTCTATTTACTACAAATCCATTTCAATTCCTATAAATCCAATTCAATTCCTACAAATCCATTCAAATTCCTAAAAATCTATTCTATTTTCTACAAATTCCTAAATCAAACTTAACATAATATTATTAACAAAAAAAAAAAAAATTACCATGTAGATCTCGAAGGTGGTGGAGAGGGAGAAGAATTTCGCGGGGAGGGAAGAGGTGGTCGCCGGCGGCGGAGAGAGAGAGAGAGAGGTCGCCGGAGTGTGAGAAGAGAGAGAGGAGATGGTGGCGGCGGGAGAGAGAGAGAGAGAGAGAGGTCGTCGGAGTGTGAGAAAGAGAGAGGAGATGGCGGCGGCGGGAGAGAGAGAGAGAGAGGTCGCCGGAAAGACGGGAGAGAGAGAGAGGTCGCCGAGAGAGAATGATGATGTGTTTGAGAAATCGAAAATGAGGAAGAAGAAGAAGTCTGCAGGTTTTGAGTTTTATTACAGTATCTGACGCTATTTCGACGCTAATTCGACGTAATTAGCGTCGAAATAGCGTCAGATTTAATTAAAAACCAAATTATTCATCTTTTCCGGATTCCCACGCACAATAAATGGTTACCGCGATTTTAGTGAAAGTTTTTAATTTAGCGTCGAATTAGCGTCGAATCTGAAATAGATTCGACGCTAATTCGACGCTAAATTGAATTGGTAAAACAAAACAAGTATAAAAAATTTTGGTTTGCCGCCTTCGGTTCAACCAAATTAATTGAATTTAGCGTCGTTTTTGCATCGGATTATACAAAATCCGACACCTTTACCGTTCTATACCCTAAACCCTAAAAACAGAAATTTTTAGATTTAGCGTCGAATTAGCATCGAATCAGAGGCTTTCGACGCTAAATCGACGCTAAATAGCGTCGATTTAGCGTCGAAAGCCTCTGATTCGATGCTAATTCGACGCTAAATCTAAAAATTTCTGTTTTTAGGGTTTAGGGTATAGAAACCGCCACCTATACGAGAACTATCTTATCCTTTTCAATCTTTGTTACTACCGAATAATTAAAACTTTTGAAATTTTAAAAAACCTATTTAGTTCCGAAATTAGTTATGATAGTATATGTAAACCAATATAGTTTATAGAAATCTAAGACTTATATGCTGTTGTTTAAAAGTATAATTATATGAACTTAGTTGTTTGCAATTAAATTAATCAGTTTATATAATATATATGCTTCACTCGTAGTTGTTGACTTTTAAATGTTTTATTCTATACCCCAAACCCTAAAAACAGAATTTGGTAGATTTAGCGTCGAATTAGCGTCGAATTCATCTCGTTCGACGCTAATTCGACGCTAAATCTAACAAATTCTGTTTTTAGGGTTTAGGGTATAGAATAAAACATTTATACGAGAACTATCTTATCCTTTTCAATCTTTGTATATGCTTAAAAATTTAAAACTTTTGAAATTTTAAAATACCTATTTAGTTCCGAAATTAGTTATGATATTATATGTAAACTCGTAATTGTTGACTTTTAAATGTTTTATTCTATACCCTAAGTACCCAAAAATAAAATGTGTTAGATTTAGCGTCGAATTAGCATCGAATCAGATCAATTCGACGCTAATGCGACGCTATTTAGCGTCGAATTAGCGTCGAATTGATCTGATTCGATGCTAATTCGACGCTAAATCGACTTATTTTTCTGGAAAAAAAAACTTAATAATAATAGAAAATATAGTATAATAACAAATTAAAATTATCCGAAACAAATGAAATCAAAACAAAAATCCAAATAAAACACATGCATATGCTTCACTCCGAATCGTCATTTGAGTCCTCGTCATTCTCATCGGTATTTTCGTCACTCTCGTTTGCGAACTCGTCTTCCGGGTTTTCAGCATCGGTAGCCTCCGAAAGAATTTCAGCTTCTCGATTTTGCGGATCTATAAGAATGATGTTGTCTATTTCTTGTTCTGGAGTTGTTAGATCCACGGCAGCTTCATATTGCATAGGAGCGTCGTCGGATTCAACTATCATTCCTCTGGGCGCTATTTTAAGCACAGATAACCATGAAATCCCTGTTTTTCTGACACGTGGATATGGTATGAAACAAACTTGATCCGCTTGTGATGCAAGGACAAATGGATCGTACTTTGCATAAGAACGGGATCCGTTAACATCGATGACACCAAACTTTCCTACTCGAATCCCTCGCCCGACAACTGGATCAAACCACTCGCATTTCAAAAGGGTGCACTTTAAGTTAACCAAACCAGGGAATTGCACTTGAACAATGTCTTGTATAATGCCATAAAAATCCGTGTCCCCCGCTCGAACTACCACACCATAGTTTGCAGTTGCTCTGTTTTTTCCACGTTCGAATGTATGAAACACATAACCTCGTGTAAAATACATTGGAGATGACGTAACTTTTCCCAATGGACCTTGGATTAACTCTCTAAACCATACAGGATATGACGTGTCTCCATAATCAACCTGGCAAATATAGTATGCACATTGTAAAAATAATAAACACAAATTGTATATATAGGTTTTAATGGAAACTAGATATATATAATTTTGTTTTTAACTTACTTGAGTTTTCAACCATTTAGCAAAGTGGAGATCTTTACGTTTTTCAATCTCATCGGCGGATGCATTTGGGAAAGCCTCGACAACTTGGCGAATGAATTCACTACGAGAAAATATAGTTATAATAAATGTTTTCAAAGCATATATAAGTACGAAGATAACTCTTTTGACATCAGTCCATAGTTGGTAATTATAATATGTACCTCAAAAATGGGGTAACTTCATCGCATTGTAAGAGAATATATGTGTGTGCACAATTGTAGTCTTCGTATGAGACCCAATCTTCTTCTCTTGTGATTCCGGCATGTCTACCAACTGCACAGAATATATCTGGGACATCTGAAACCGGATACGCTTGCGCGATGCCACCATCGTCGTACCTACGTGGAGCTTTTTTTCGTGTCCGGACAGTGGGAGAGAAGTAATATGAGCTGAAATGAGAGGTTTCTTCGGTTAAACTTCCCGCAACGATTGATCCCTCAACCCTAGCCAGGTTTTTTGCCTTTCCTTTTAAGTGTTTCATGAATCTCTCGAAAGGATACATCCAACGAAATTGAACGGGCCCTCCTAAATCGGCTTCGTGAGGAAGATGGACAGGAAGATGCTCCATAACATCAAAGAAAGATGGAGGAAATATCTTCTCTAAGTTGCACAACAATATTGCAATGTTATGTTTTAGTTGTTGAATTCCATCTTCAGTCAGAGTTCGCACACACAGATCTCGAAAAAATGCTCCAACACCTAAAACCGAAGTTGAATATCATAAAAAAATATATATAATTTTTCACACATCATTTGTTTAGATATTTATATATCATCATAGAAATTATACCTGCAAGTGATTCATGCACGTTTGTTGGCAAAAGCTCTGCAAAGGCGAAAGGCAATAATCTCTGCATAAACACATGACAATCATGACTCTTCATGCCAGAAAATTTTTTCCCTTGCTCTACCGACTTAGAGAGTTTTGACACGTATCCATCTGGAAACTTTACGTCGGTGGAAACCCAGTTGAAGAATGTTGATTTGCCTTCGTTTGATAATCTAAAGATAGGGACTGGAGCTCTACCATCTCCCGTGAGATGTAACTCAAATCTAGAGCATATAAGAGGCAAATCCAATCTAGACTTCACGTTGTCTTTAGACCTGCCTGAAACGTTTAAGATGGTATGCATGATGTTATCGAAAAAGTTTTTCTCAATGTGCATGACATCAAGATTGTGGCGCAATAGATGATCCTTCCAGTACGGTAGATCCCAGAAAATGCTCTTCTTATGCCAATTATGTTCAACAAGGTATCGATCTGGAAGATTGGCCGGGATATTAAGCCAGTTACCACCACGTTTTGCTGTATCCTGAGCTCCCCAAAAATCAAGTTGACCTTCAATTTGCTCTCCTGAAAGATATGGAGGTGGTGGGATACGTACACGTTTGTCCTTTGTGAATAGTCTCCTGTTCCCCCGGTACGGATGGTTCATAGGGAGAAACCTGCGGTGACAATCAAACCAACAAGATTTTCTACCATTTTTAAGTTGGAAGGCATTTGTTTCATTTTGGCAATACGGACATGATAACCGACCATGTGTTGTCCAACCAGATAACATTCCGTACGCTGGAAAATCGCTTATCGTCCACATAAGCACAGCTCGCATGGTAAAATTCTTTTTCCTGGAGTAATCAAAAGTCCGAACCCCATGAGACCACAACAAGTTCAACTCGTGAATCAGCGGCTGTAAAAACACATCAATAGATCTTCTTGGATGCTTCGGACCAGGGACTAAAATACTCAAAAATAAAAATTCCCTCTGCATGCACATATCAGGCGGAAGGTTATAAGGTGTCAATATAACCGGCCACAAAGAATATTGCCTGCCAGACATACCAAACGGACTAAAACCATCTGTACATAGGCCAAGATAAACATTGCGCTTCTCTTTAGCAAAATTAGAGTGTACCGATTTGAAGTGTTTCCAAGCTTTTGCATCAGAAGGATGATGAACTTCTCCTTCAATAGTTGAATGTTCCGCATGCCACCTCATTGATGCAGCTGTTCGTTTCGAATGATATAACCTTTGTAGCCTATCTGTTATGGGTAGGTACCACATTCGCTGGTACGGCACTTTACTTCTACCAGCTCCTTGGGGCTTAAATCTTGGTTTGTGACAAAATCGACATTCCTGTAGATCTTCATCATCTTTCCAAAATATCATGCAATTGTCAATGCAAACATCTATCATCTGCGAAGGTAATCCTAAACTAGAGACTAGTTTTTGTATGTCGTAGTATGACTCAGCAGCTTGATTACCCTCTGGCAAATATTCTTTTAGAAGAGCTGCCCAATCATCCATGCAACTCTCAGATTGATTATGATCAGACTTTATTGTCATCATCCTAGATGCCAATGATAATTTAGACAGACCTTCCCTACAACCTTCATAGATTGGTTGGTTTGCAGAATCAAGCATATCATAGAATTTTTTTGCATCTACATTGGGTTCCTCAACAACATCAGGAGTAGACATAACTCCAGGAAATGCATCGGTTACCATTTCTTCGAACCTATTATGCTCTAACCCGATATCATGATCATTTTCTATAACAAATTGATGCTGATCATATTGCTCATTCGAATAACCCTGATTCATAGGTTGGTAACTAGTACTACCCGAAGTTTCATCTTCATATCCCTCACCATGATAAAACCAAACATAATACTCAGGTGTAAACCCTCTATTAAATAAATGCGTACCAACTGTATCAATTGTCTGCGGTCTCGAATTTTTGCACTTCCGACACGGGCACACCATGAAACCGGTCCGTTGAATTGTAGGCACACTACTCGCTTGAGCCATGAAAATTTCAAGGCCGTTGAGAAACTCTTCTGAAAACCCTCCATTTTCATCTTTACGATGATACATCCAGCGTCTGAGTTCGTATATATCGCCCATTTTTTTTTCAAAAATTAAAAATTTTGTTTTTCTAAAATTAAATTTTTTTTTTATTTTAAATTTTTTTTTAAAATTTCTCGATGGTTTCTTGGTCTGAGGAAGGGAGGGTATATATAGGAGATTATAGCAGCGATTTAGCGTCGATTTTGCATCGCAAATTTAGCATCGAATTAGCATCAAATAAAGTTGTGTCGAATTACCATCGACTTAGCCTCGTTTTTGCGATTAACAAAACCGTCGCTACATAAGTAGGTGAAAACGTTTTTAATATGGCACCTACCTACCAAATTCGATGCAATATTCGATGCTAATACGATGGTATATTTTCGACGCTAAATCGACGCTATTTTAGCGTCGATTTAGCGTCGAATGGAGCCTCTAGACGGCATTTTTATTCGTCCCTATATAGCATCGAAATAACATCGAAAGTTGCAGGTCACACAATTATGACGCTAATCCGACGCTAATTTAGTGTCGAAATATTTTCGACGCTATATTTCGACGCTAAAATCGGGTTTTCTTGTAGTGAGAAGTATTGCGTAGACCATTGTTAAAAGCTACAGAAAATAGTCATAAAAATCCAAATGAAAATCACAAGTAAGCATAACATTTATATAAATAAAGGCAAATTTGTAACATCTAGATGAGAGTGGGAATGGCTATACTATAATCAAAGCGAGAAGAGATTTGTTAATTTAAAGACAACATCTTTGAGCTGCCTTGATTCTTCGTTTAGGATTATCTCTAATAAAAAATCCTATACATAAAATACTTGAATAGACTCAGATCCAAGGCCGTCTAAGAGGGGTGGCAAGTGGTTCTATCGCACATGAACGTGAAAATTTTTAAAATTTTTTAAGGAAAAAGCACAAATTATTATTCTTTTTAATTTTTTTTTAAAAGGGTTCAAAAAAATTTTCTTACAAAAAATTGATACGGCCCTCCTCAGATCAAATGGAACATTACGAATAAATAATGGAATATCGATTTTGGTTATTATTTAACATAACGCATTCCAAAAAATAGGATTTGATGATCTTATTGCAAGGTTGGTAAGTATCTGAGAAGCGTTCTTTCATGGCATCTTCATTAGAAATTCTTAGCCACTGAATAAACTGTCTGGAGCACCGCGTCGATGATCCATCTACTTTGAGGAGTTATGTGGTTGCAAAACAGATGATAACCAGAACGCCAATTTAGAAGATGAAGTGATTGGGAGACGTAGAGTTATCGTATCAAACGAGCATACACAATGGGAAAACGGAAATACCTCGATGTTTTGGGCCACGGTTATGACAAATCTCCCTCGTCGCGAGCAGCCACGAGCGTCGTCACCTTCGTAGTCAAGATCATTATCACTGAAATTAAATGTGTTAACCTTATTGCGTAAACTCATTGTTGGAACCAGAATAAACAGAGTAATGAGAACTAAAAAACCTTGTTCCGTTCTTATTCCTTAGAAGGCTTTAAATAGCCAATTACAAAGCAACTGCCTCCTACTTTCTCAGAGGTATTTAACAATCTAAAGAAACAAATATTTGACCAAATCAAATTGCAATAGCTCCTACATAACAGGAGCTTATTACGACCACTAACCCAACAAAACCACTAACAAATCCTTCCCTAAACTGATACTCGTGAGTGTATCCGTTTACTTTGGCATCTCAACAATTCCCAGCAGCTCCTTTAGCTTCCTAAACGTGTCCAACTTCAACGGTTTCGTCATGATATCAGCTAGCTGATCTTGAGTACCACAATGTATGAGCTTCACTTTGCCTTCCTTAGTCAAATCCCTTAAGTAATGGAATCGTACCTCAATGTGTTTGCTACGCCCATGAAGTACTGGATTTTTTTACAATTGAATGGTTGAGCTGTTGTCACACTTGACTGTGATACAACTCTCTTGATGTTCTCCAATCTTCCCAAGTACTCTTGTTATCCATATCCCTTGTGTTGCACATGAAACCGCAGCAATGTATTCCGCTTCTGTTGTGGACAAGGCAACAATGGGTTGTTTCTTCGAACTCCAGGAGACAACTCCTCCAGCTATGAGAAACACAAACCCAGATGTACTTCTTCGATCATCTAAGTCTCCTGCATAATCACTATCAGTGTACACTTGCAATTCACTGTTACCACCACGCTTATACAAGACTCCAAGCTCCATTGTATCCTTCACGTATCTGAGTATCCTCTTCACCACTTGAAAATGTGCTTCACTCGGATTTTCCATGAAACGACTAGCAAGACCCACAACAAACGTCAAATCAGGCCTGGTGACCGTAAGATATATCAAGCTGCCGATTATCTGTTTGTAAAGTGTAGTATCTATGACAGCTCCTCCTCCTTTCTTTGAGATCTTTGTGCCTGGAACAATCGGACTACTAACACCATTGCTTGAGTCCATCTCAAACCTTTCAAGAACTTCCCTAGCAAACTTCCTTTGACACATATAAATTCCTTCTTCCCTCTGCAGAATTTCTACTCCAAGAAAATATCTCATCTTCCCGAGATCAGTCATGTCAAATCTTCTCTTCATCGATTCTTTGAACTCATCAATCAACTTCTCACAATTTCCAGTAAAGATAAGATCATCAACATACAAGCTTACGATGAGAATCTGACCTTGTTTCTCTGTTTTAACAAACAGAGTATGTTCAAAGTCGCATTTCTCGAATCCTTCCCCAATGAAGTAGCTTTCTATCTTGCTGAACCAGGCTCTCGGTGCTTGCTTTAGACCGTAAAGAGCCTTTCTCAGTCGATACACCTTTTCTTCATCTCCCTTCTTAATGAAACCTTCCGGCTGATCAATGTAGACCACTTCATTGAGTTCCCCGTGTAGGAAAGCGCTCTTCACAGCTAACTGATAGATGATCCAGTTCTTGCTTGCTGCAGTAGCAAGAATGATTCGAATGGTGTCCCACCTTGCCACTGGTGCATATACCTCATCGTAATCCACTCCATACTTCTGTGCATAGCCTTTAGCAACTAGTCTTGCCTTGAACTTGTATATTGCACCATCTTCGTCATATTTTGTCTTGAATACCCATTTAACACCAATAGTCTTTGCATCTTTGGGTAGTGTAGACAGCTCCCACGTCTGATTCCTTTCTATAGATTCGATCTCTGTTTTCATGGCTTCTCTCCATTCTTGATGTCTTACAGCTTCACCATAGTTTGTGGGATCTCCAAAGGCAGTGATAACTTGAAGAACATGATCATCAGTCAAATAATCATCACAGAAAACCGACGTTACCTCCTCTTGCAGCACCATGATGTGACCACATTCATAGTCGAGCAAGTAAGATGGAGGTTTACTCACTCGTGCCGGTCTTACTTCTGCAGTTTCTGGTTCTGCTACTGTGCTATCAGCTACTCCACCATTGTTTTCGTTTTCTGCAGCGACTTCTTCTTCGTCATGATCATTTTCTTCTTCTTGCAGATATTCTTCCTCTCCATCTATGTTCTCTCCATCATTTCCCCAAGTCAGTACGACATCAGAATCATAGCAAGTTCCCTCTGCATTTTTCGTTCCCCAATCCCAGTTCTCTTCCTCTTCAAAAACCACATCTCTACTCACTGTGATTTTCTTTGAAATGGGATTGTACATTCGATATGCCTTTGATTCTTCACTTATTCCAAGAAAGACACACTTACAGCTCTTGTTGTCTAGCTTCACTCGCTTTGCTTCTGGTATGTGTACATGCCCAATACAACCAAACACTTTAAAATGTTGCACATTTGGTTTGGTACCGCTCCAAACTCCTTCTGGTGTTTGATTTTGCAGAGCACTTGTAGGACTGCGAATGAGGACATGAGTTATCCACTTAGCTCCTTCTGCCCAAAATTCTTTAGGCATCTTTCTCTCTGTCAACGTACTACGAACCAGATTCATGATGGTTTGGTTTCTCCTTTCAGCCACTCCGTTTTGTTGGGGCGTATAGGCTGCGGTTAATTGCCGTTTGATGCCTTCTTTTGTGCAGAATTCTTCAAATTCCTTTGAACAAAACTCTCCTCCTCTATCTGTCCTTAGGCAACAAATCGATAGGCTTGATTCTTTCTCTACACTAGCCTTGTAGATTTTGAACACATGAAACGCCTCTGATTTTTCTGCAATCAAATAACTCCACATCTTTCTGCTATGATCGTCAATGAACGTAAGAAGATACCTCTTTTGGCTGATGGAGATTGGAGTGATTGGACCGCATATGTCAGCATGTACCAGTTGTAAATTCTTTGAGGCTCTCCATGTGCTTTTCTTTGGGAATGACTCTCGCTTTTGCTTCCCAACAAGACAGTTTTCACACACCTTTGTGTAGGTTTCGATGTGTGGAAGCCCTTTCACCATCTCCTTAGAACTTAGAGTCTTCAGACTTTTGTAGTTCAAGTGAGCGAATCTGCAGTGCCACAAATGCGTCTCATTTGCGGTCTTCATCTGGAGGCATAAGTCTGAACCGATCGCTTCAGCAACAATCACAAACATTCGGTTTGCCCTCATTGGAGTTTCAATGATAAGGCCTCTTGAAGGATGATAGATCTTGCACTTGTCATCTTGTATCAGAATGGCAAGTTTCTTCTCTTGCAGTTGTCCTATGCTCAGAAGATTGTTGCTCAGTTCTGGAACATAGTAGACATCGTGAACCACCTGTATCAAGCCGTTTGTTTTTATCTTGATACTCCCTTTTCCCTGAACCGTCATTCTTGCATTGTTCCCGAGTTTGACCGAATGCTTGAAGTTTTCATCAATCTCATGGAACCACTTCTTCATTCCAGTCATGTGGTTACTGCAACCACTGTCAAGAAACCATAGATCTCCCATTGTTGACCCTATCTCCTCCACATGTGCCATCAACACTAGTTCATCTTCTTCATTGAACTCCACGTAGTTCACTTGTCTATCTAAGCTAGGACATTCATACTGAAAATGTCCTAACTTATGGCACTTGTAGCATTCCACTAATGCTTTGTTGAGGGGTCCTCCTCTTCCTCGTCCTCTGCCTCGTCCTCTGAATGGGCTTCCTCTTCCTCTTCCTCTTGCTCCACTCGATTCGGACGTGACTTTCAACACTTGTTCTTCATTACTTGAAGAACCTTTGGAATGTCTTGTTATCTGCTGTTCATGACACAACAATGAACTTTGAAGAACATCCACAGAAAGACTATCTATGTCTTTCGACTCTTCGATCGAACACACAATGTATGTAAACTTTTCCGAGAGTGTTCTTAAGATCTTCTCAACGATCTTAACGTCTTGCATATCTTCTCCAAGATTCCTCATGTCTGTTGCAACTAACATCACTCTCGAAAAATACTCTGTGATATTCTCCGTTTCCTTCATCTCCAACACCTCAAAGTCCCTTCTTAGGCGTTGAAGCTGTGATCGCTTCACACGCTCACTCCCTTGGTACTTTGTCTTCAGAGAATCCCACAGCTGTTTGGCAGTATCCTTTTGGATTATGGTCTTGAGGATGGATTTGTCGATTGCCTGGAAAAGATAGTTCTTCACCTTCAAGTCTTTTAGCTTCTTATTTGCTAGCTCTTGTCTTTGTGCTCCAGTAAGAACATCTCCACGTCCTGGCTCAACATAGCCTCTCTCGATCAAATCCCACCACTCTTTGGATCGGATGAGATTTTCCATCAGCAAACTCCAGTGCTCGAAATCTCCATCGAACTTAGGAACCACTACTTGTCCCTCTGACATATTTCGCTCACCCTTTCAAATCACTCTCTTACGAACAGATTCTCACCACTCTAGCATAAACAAGGCTCTGATACCAATATGTTGGAACCAGAAAAAACAGAGTAATGAGAACTAAAAAACCTTGTTCCGTTCTTATTCCTTAGAAGGCTTTAAATAGCCAATTACAAAGCAACTGCCTCCTACTTTCTCGGAGGTCTTTAACAATCTAAAGAAACAAATATTTGACCAAATCAAATTGCAATAGCTCCTACATAACAGGAGCTTATTACAACCACTAACCCAACAAAACCACTAACACTCATAACCAAAATATACAAACAACCCTTATCTGAAACCCTGTTTGGAGTTGAATTACCACAAGTTTTGGACCAAATGACGGAAAATTTTGTCTCTCTGATTCGTGACGCTTCGATAGAATATGCTAGCAGCTTCGCAATCAAAATTTTTAAGTAGTTCCATTGGTTTTTAGATTGTAATTATCCAACGTTTGCTGACTATTAAGCCATAAGAAAACAGAAGAAGATGAAAAGCTTCGAAACGGCACAGAACTTAGTCGGCAAAAAGGTTAAAAAATAAAAAATTGAACACGTGGCATCTTCTCTTGTGCTGACGTGTGACTTTACGAGAGAGAGCCATTGCTCTTTGATATAGTAGACTAGATTTTATACCCACGCTATGCATGGATTTGTTTTATCGATATATGGATTTAATATATATTTGGATTTGTTAGTTTTCAAATTTGCTAGACGTCGACGTATATGAATTCAAAAGTATAGTGGTAAGAAAGTGAAGCAGTCGTAGAGATTAGTTAATTAGTTTACCATAAATACTAATTTGTACTGGTAATTTCTTGCGTGTATAGAGAATTATATATACGTAATGCTTAGATCTGCTTGTGGCATATCCTTCAACTCAGCTAGTGAGCGTTCATGTTGTAGCATTACCTTCTATGTTTCGATCAAGGTGTATTGGAGGTCATATTCTTTAGATGTAACCTTTGAAAATCGAAATTTTTGTCTTATCTATTAAGCATGCTTTTACCGTGTGATTTTCAACAGCTCTTCCATAATTTAAGAGGAATCCCCACTTCACTATTAGAATCTCGATATTTTTTACCCCCACTGTTAGGATTGCATCAAAACATCTTGGTCCTTTTAGTTTGTTGGTTAATATTTTTAAATAGTTTAACATTTTTGCTGATGGATGGGTATTGACTATTCTTCCTATCACTTTCTCCTACTTTCGTTCGATTTACACTTTATTGTCGTTGTTCCAAGTAAATCTTCTTGGAAATTCCAAATAAGTTAGTTGGCGGGTCTCTTCAGATTCTCTGTTTTTTTTCATCCACGTTACAAACATTCTCTTCTCAATATCTTCCTTAGACATAAATCGACTGAGATCATCTTTAGTTTTATATGTTATGTTTTGTTGTCCATAGACACAAACAAACATAATCATCAAATAATATAATGAAAATTGAATAGTTAAACTTCAATGTTTTAAAAAAAAATTGAAGATTGATTTCCATGGTTTGATCTCATTATTAATACTTGTGGAATATCGTTTTCTAGAAATCAATAGAGTTTAACAATAGTGAGTGTTAGAATTTGTATATGAGGTGAACTCTTAAAAGTTACCACCATTAGTAGACCACCTTATGATTCGCAATTCTAAATAGACTTCAATCTTGAAAAGAGAGATGAAACTTTAGATCGTCTTTAATCTTGATAAAAGGGGAAAAACATCCCATGGATGCAACTTGCAACTCCACAAATAGTTGTCCTTGTCTCGGACAATCCATATTTCGTAAATAACCTCAAAACATAATTTTCATAAACGTAATAAATGAAATTAAATACTGAGAAAATTTAGATTTCAGAAAGTAAAAATAAGAAACCGTGAAAAACCATAAACCCTTAGAAATAATTTCAAAAGAAAGCTCTCGATATATTTGGATTAGTGGAGCTCGGGGATATATAATACCCTTGATCGAGATCGTAGACATTATAATTTCAAAAGAAAGCTCTCGATATATTTCAACTTGTAATTACGATCCTTTAGAATCGGCTGCTCTGCTATCATGACAAATCTTATATAATAGGAATCTACAAAATATACCATCAAAATTATGATTGGTTGATTAAATTAAATTAAACTTATTATATGTGTTTAAATCCATTAAATTAAATCAAATTATATATATATATATATATGTTTTTTTATTTCATATATATATTTGTATGTTTTACAATACGAAACTTTCCTAAGCAAATATTCACTTAACTATTTTCTTTTTGTAATTAGAAAACCATGACACAATTTCTTTATTTTTTTAACTCTTTCCTATTAACAAAACTATCATTAAAGTAATGAATTTTCCTATTCTAACTGATTTATTTTAGATGTTTACATGGATATTTATTAGTGGTTGATTAAAATATTATGTGGATACTCTAAAAAATTTATAGTGTCAGCTTAAAGCTTAATAATTATTTTGTTTATGTCTTTGTGTTGTTTCAAATAGTATAAATTTTAGTTTCAGCAATAGTTATTAAAGAATAGAAACCCTAATACTTAGTTACCTCCTTCGTTAACTTAATTCAGCCATGCTTCTAGAAAAGAAAGGTTTTACGAAACAAACAAACAACACAAAAACATTAAAAAAAAAGAATTAGAAACATATAGTTCAAATTTAAAAGAAAGTCCCAAGTGTAGATGATATTAAAAAAGAAAACGAAGTATGCATTTGTATGCATGAAAAATATTAGAATAGCTTAAACAAATAAACAGAACATATACCAGTTAGATACTATTAAGATTGAAGCAACTTTTAGATTTAATGATAAACATCAAACTGTAAAAAAATCACAGAAGAGGTATCATAAACAAAGACTTTGGTTGATATCCAAGAATTAGTTTACACAAATTAAAAGTAAAAAACGTTTTGAAAAAGCTTATAGAAGTTTCACAAATCAAACTAATTATTAAAAAAAACGAACTAACATTGTTAAAAAACCAAACACATATATGCGTTGAAAAGACCTACAAAAACAAAAAACGATCAAACATGAAATATTTTGGCAACATGAATAACAACCAACAAAACCATAGACTAAAACACTGAACCAACGGTGTGGTTTTCTTCTTATGATGGCCATCACGCCATTGTACATATATTTATATATAGATAGAAATAAAAGATGGTTAAAAAGTTAGGACCGCACTTATGCCGTAATTATCAAATAGAAAAATATATATTTTCTATTCTTTATAAAATAGTTATGAAAAATTACCACTAATTAAATAGGATATATATAAAAAAAATTATGGATTTTTAATAGATAAATCATGGCCTTGTAAAATATTACATCCAACCATAATAGAATCTAATCAAAAGAAATAGGAGTATTTTACTAAAATTCCCAAAGATATTTATATATACTACCTATATATATTGGTAATTAAAAATTATTTAATATTTTTTTTACAACAATTTCCTAATTTATAGTAGATACAAGTTAAAAAAGAATATCAATACTAAAAAGATCCACAAAACGAAAAATTACTTAAAATTGTGAGTTTATAAAATAAGAAAATTATGTCTTAGTTTCTTATTTAAAACAAAATAAAATATTTACTTAATTTTAAATATTGACATGGTATAATGTTATTGGTTAAATTAAATTCTATACAGACAGTTCTAACTTTTATATAGTATAAATGAATGATAAGAAACTCCTTTATGATCTGACCCCTCATTGACCCGATTATTGTCCACGTCACCGGCAGTGGCATAACTGTAATTTACTCTAAACTCTAAAATACATGAGTTCGATCCTTGTGCTTCTCACACTCTCTCTTTCGTCTATCACCTACCAAAACAGCGAGCAAGAGGTTTGTTTGAGCTCCCATGGCGAATTTGTCGATGACTCTGGTTCGTTTCCTTCTCTTTCTCTCTCTTTTTCTCTTTTTACATTAAATGTTCTTCTTATGATGCTCCTCTCTTCGGTATCATCGTAGTCAAATCCGAAGTCGCTCTTACCCACTCCACGAAGACTTTCTCAGATCAATTCCTCTGATCTCTCATCTACCTCTTTCCGATTTCGGAACAAATCCGCCTTCGATTCCGTCACGTTTTCGTCTTCCGCTGCCTTCTCCACGTCATCGCTCCTCCTTCATACGTCTTCCACCAAACGAAACAACCGCTGCTTCTCTGTTCAATCGAATGCTGAGGTTAGAGATCCTCTCATCTTCTAATTTCGTAAAGAAATTTGTATTTAGGAGGAAGAGTCGCTACTGATTTCATTTGATGAAGTTGGAATTCATGAGCCGATTGATACTCCATTTCATTAGAGATTTGCAAAGCTATGGATATGTGGATTTGATTTTTAGTTTCGTGATTTCAGCTATTAATCGAACCACAATCGAAAATAACACACAAGGTGTATTTGGATATAAGTGTTGGAAATCCAGTGGGGAAGTTAGCTGGGAGGATTGTTATTGGATTGTATGGTGATGATGTTCCCCAAACTGTGGAGAATTTCCGTGCACTATGCACAGGTTGGTTCCATTGCACAAGTTGTGTTTTATATATGTCAGTGGGAGTGGGGGGATTAATCCTGTGATGTGATCGATCTTTGCTTCAGGTGAGAAGGGATTTGGCTACAAGGGTTCTACATTCCATCGTGTCATCAAGGATTTCATGATTCAGGGAGGAGACTTTGAAAAGGGCAATGTGAGTTTTCCTTGCTCAATCCTTGACAGTTCTCTATTTGGGTTCATATTCTTTCACTATCTAATCTACTTAATTGATTTCTTGAAGAAACAAAAATTCTTTACACTATTGCCTGCCTCTCTCCAATTTATAAGCGTAAAATTCACCATCCACTACTGGATGTGTGTTGAGCTCTTTAGAAAGTATAATGAGCGGTGTGTTCTCCCGTTCACAAACCTAATCTATATGTTATAAAAAGTGGCTTAGATGTAGTTTCTGCTAAATCTCAAAATGTATGGCTTCCTGCCGAATTTCAAACTAAGCTTGACTCACACCAAGTCTGATCTTGCTTGAGTTTCATGGATGCGATACATAATCCAAGTCTGATCTTGCTTGAGTTTTTTACTTGTGCGAATTTAGAGCCGCTCTTAGAAAGGCACATGTTTTGGGTACATAAGGAAGAAATAGCCTGTCCTTTAAAGTGCTTCGTGCAATTTATCTTTCTATTAGCAGGTTCTGTGATTTGAAATCAGTGGCTTAAGAATAACTGTCTCTTCGATTATGTAGACTTTATACCTGAGCTGGAGATAATAGTTGCAGTAGGGAACTTATATACTGGTTCTTGGGTATGCTGCTAGCTGTGGCTCTTTTCTGCATGCCTCATCCAGAAATTATATCGTTATCTTCTGTTTCTACACATCTTAGTTACTGAAGGTCCTTTTAGTAACTGCTCGGACAGTTCCATTATAATGATACGGAAGTCTTATTGTTGAGCAGGGAACTGGAGGTAAAAGTGTATATGGCCGGACATTCAAGGATGAGAATTTCAAGTGTAAGTCTATCTTGATCTCGCATTTAGACCTGCTTCCTTCTTTTCCGTTCTGCCCCTTTGTGCACTCTGGCATTCAAATTTATCAGTGGTAATGCATTTTAACTAATCATTTCCGCATTCTCTCTCTTTAGAGATGAGTACATACTGTGCTGGCCCTTGCATTTCTGAAACCTTACATTTTACGTAACATTATGAAAGTAATAATGTCCCACACGTTGCAGTATCCCATGTTGGACCAGGAGTTCTGAGTATGGCAAATGCTGGCCCTAACACAAATGGAAGTCAGTTCTTTATCTGCACTGTCACGGTAAAAGCTTAAAATATTATTTCTCTAGTTAAGGCATATTGTTGAATTACAAGTTATATCATATAATAAGTAGGCCAGAATCTCAGCTTAATGGCATCCTTATAAGAAACCGCATAGCATATTATATAGAAGACAATTATATAACCTAGAGAATAGATCTAGATGAAACCAAACAAAGCCTTTGTTGCTTCTCTGTTTGTTAGCCGTAAAACCATTAACGATGCCCAGATTGAATCCAATTGTTTCCAATCTTTGTTGCTTAGTTTGATTTATATAATTAATATGCGGAACAATGACAGACTTCGTGGTTGGACGGAAGACATGTGGTGTTCGGGCAAGTTATAGAAGGAATGGATGTGGTGAAGCTGATAGAGGAACAGGAGACAGACAGAGGAGACCGTCCCAGGAAGAAAGTGGTGATAGCAGACTGTGGTCAACTTCCAATGTCTGAAGCTTAACAAAGATCTAATGTGACACGAAATGTGTTTGCACTTTCCAACTCTTTCTATTTGTAATAAGATCAATCTCTTCTTTTCCCCAAAAAGCAAGGAGTGCAACTTTGACTTCAGAGTTTGATTAGCTAATCATATATTCATAGGCTTTTTGCTAACGAAAGCAAATGATACAAGTCTCGTAGAAGCTACGAAAGAAGTGAATGAACCCAAAGTTTCTAAAACCCAAAGGCAATTATCAGCGATATGTTGTCTGCGTTACAACTAACAAAAGATTTTTCTAAAATGTTGAATGTTGTTGTGTTTATTAGTCAAGGAAAGTAGAAAGCATACAAATTAAACAATATAGGGCACAACACTATGCTATTTACGCAAATCAAGAGCCCCACAAAACAGGAGCTCAAGACGCCGTTAATAGAAGGAAAAAGTACCAAACTCTCTAGTCAAAGCCAAAAATGGCGGAGACATAATGATTTAAATTGAACTAACCTGACCCACAACATAAAAAGAATGAAGAAGACATTTTTATTGCAGAGAAAGAAAAACCCATTTGGTTCTTTTTTGTTTTTTTATTGATCAATAATAGTACACAACCAAATGCCCAATTCTTCAAAGGTAAAGCTGTAAACAAAAAGAAACGTAGGACAAAAAAAAAAAGCTTCGATTCCTAACATAGAAAAAAATCTATTTCAATGCATGCCTGAAACACACAAACAAATCTTCTTTTGATAGACTCTTTTTACTGGTCAAGGCTAACATCACCCCATTGCACCTTGTGCTTAGCAGCTAGATAATGAGCACCGACCGGACCACGACTCCCGTAAGGATAGTACTCAGGGATTCTCTTCTTCTCTTCTATCTCTTTAAGCAATGGAGTGAACAGTGCCCAAGCTGCATCGAGCTCGTCACTTCTTATGAACAACCTTCTTTCTCCTTCTATTGCATCTAGCAGAAGCCTCTCATATGCATCTGGTATCTCCTTTGAATACCTGACCAAAACAAAGTATAGGATCAGTTTATCATTGCTTTGAGCAAGGTTTCAACCTTCTTCTTTTTTTTACGTAAACTCACGTACCTTGCAGAATATAGAAGATTCAAGTTACTTCGATCTAATCTCATTCCTAAACCAGGGACCTTATTGTTTATTTTCAAATAGATTGCTTCATCCGGCTGGACACGGATCACAAGTTCGTTTGTAGCTTTATCAAAATCAGAACCAGTATTCCGGTTATACAAATTCCCCGGAACATGCCTGAACTGCACCCTTATCTCTGCCCTGTATCAATATTTGTAATTTTACTTATCAATAAGACAGGTCGATAAAACTACGTAAGTTTGAAAGTTATAGGCACTTACCTCTTGGTGTGTAGTGCTTTACCGGCTTTCATTAGAAAAGGCACGCCGTCCCATCTGGCATTGTCGATGAAAAGAGCAGCAGCTGCAAATGTGGGAGTCAAACTATCTTTTGGTACAGTTTTATCATCGGTGTAGCCCGGATATGTGACTCCTCCATTTGAGTGGCTCTTGTACTGTCCTATTACCACATCTTCAACTCGAATTGGCCTCATTGAACGTAGAACCTTAACCTGAATTGGACACGAGGCTTTTATAATATGTTTTCTTCAACCAAACCCAAATTATAAAGGGGGCAATAAAAAATCAAACCTTTTCGTTTCTGATATCCTCTGCATCCAAACTAACAGGTGTTTCCATGGCAAAGAGTGCTAAGATTTGAAGCAGATGATTCTGCATTATATCTCTTATTATTCCATAGTTGTCAAAGTACCTGAATTAAACATAAGAGAACAAAATGAAAACATAAGCTTTCACTACAGAATATATATTAAAAGCCAGGTAATGAAAAACAAGCAATTTACCCTCCACGTCCTTCAGTGCCGAAATCCTCAGAAAATATCAGTTGCACGTTCTGTATGTACTGCCTTGACCAGAGCGGTTCAAATATAAGGTTTGAGAATCGAAGAACAGATAAGTTCTCGACAAGCTCTTTTCCTAGGTAATGGTCTATCCTGGAAGAACACAATGTAATTATCATATCAGCCGAGCATCCAATAGCAGCAACATTACAAATTTACGACAACAAAGCTATAAGGGCAATATCTCCCACCTAAAAATTTGATCTTCGTCCAAATACTGCTTGAGGGATTTCGTTAAAGCAGCCGAGGTTTCAGAATCTCGACCAAAAGGTTTCTCGACAATGACCCTAGTCCAGCCTTTGACAGATGAAGCAGAAGTGCTTGCACATTTCACAGCATCTACAAATATATTTGGAGGAATAGACAAGTAAAACAGGCGGTTCGAGATTCTTCCAGCCTACAGAATAATTACACCAATGAGAAAAATATATAAACTCCTACTCTTCGAGGTACAACTATGAAACAAAATTTGAAAGCAGAAAGTTCAATTGGCAATGGCACACATCAATACCTCATGTTCCTTGAGCTTCTTGTCCAATGCCGTAAAATGTTCTTGAGAATCATACTGACCAGAATGATAAAAACATCTCTTGAGAAATTCCTCCATCTTTTCACCACAGTTTGCCCTGAAATCCATAGAAACAATGACATAGTTGCTCAGAGTTAATAATCAGACTAATCTAGGCAAACTCTGAGGAAAAAAACTGTTTTTAGTTTCAGAAGCTACAATTGCTTACCTCTTATCGATTCTACAGGTCAGGGTTTTGCTGACCATGGTTCTAAGTTCAGCATCAGTCATCTTACTCCTAGAATAACCATATATCGTAAAATGCTACAACACAACAAAATCAAAATTCGTCAATCATTAAGCTTTAGTATGCAAATCACACACACAAACAATCACAGAGAACAAAACATAAGAAAGGCAAATAATACCTCAGGAAGACAGCCTTCATAGTAAAGAGCGAAAAGAGCCGGAAAAATCTTCTTCTTGGCAAGATCACCAGAAGCTCCAACCACAGTGATACTAACCGTTGACTGATTATGACCATCAGATTCTACTCCAACCTTAGCTGCTTCTTGAGATAAAACTGATAACACATCATCTTTCAATCCCTTAAGAGAAGATTTACTCTCTTTTGGATTTGAATCGGTGACTATTGCACCTAAAAACCCCAATGTAAATGTCAACATATCAGAGAGATTCAATTGCAATAAAAAAGCTTACTTTTTCGATTTGATCAAATCCAATAAAAACAGAGAATGAAAAACTAACCATCTTGCATAAAGACAGAACTCCGACCAGACTTTCTCTGGATTCGAACACAGAGCTCATGAGAATTCAATCCTTGAGACAGGAACGAGAGTGATCGATGTCGATTACCGTTAACCGGTGAGAAAGAAGCCGAATAACCGGAACCACGATAGGATCTGGAAGTGACGGAGGAGGAGGAAGACAAAGTCGTCATCTTTCAATGGTATTGTTACAGAGAGAAGGAAGGAAGGAGGTTTAGGGCTAAAGTGGAGATTTTAGTTTAAAAAGAAACGAAGAACATAAGAAACATCGAAAGGAGATTTTAAGGGCATTTCTGCAAAATACAAAACCTTTTGAGATCTCTCAAAGGTTGTCTTTTTATTTGCTTAAACTGTTCACAATTCACAATTGTGATGGTATGGCTACGTGAAGGGGTCTCTGCACAAAAATAATATTCAATTCAACCAAACTTCAAGTGGACTTTTTGCCTTCTCTTCTCTCTTTTTTGTTTTTTCATAAGTGATCTCCGAATATACGTTTGTCTCATAGATGCCTTTTGTTGTTTTAACTCAAAAGATACAAACAATAGAAATTGGACTTCTTCCAAACCCACAACTTTTGCTTCGAGACTTTTAGGTAGGCACATACCTACCCACTTGACTTGTCTCAAGCTGTTATTCCACGATGCATCAACATTGCATTTGTATATCTTGAATGTGATTTGGTAATGCAAATTTAGTTGAAAGTTGAAGATTTTACTCTTTTTTATTGGAAGTCAAAAACAAAATTGCTAGACAAAAATTTATGAGTTTACACTCTTACAACATCAACAACTATTGAAAAAAAAAAAACAAAGAGAAAATCCCCTTTTTCTAACCCAATAATGAACAAAAAATCAACACTCTTACAACTAACAATGATAAGCAAGCTTTTACTCGCAGCAGGCCACAATAACCTGCACAAATTTCATCTCTCCCTACAACATGATTGATTCTACCAACACAATTAAAACTACCAAAAACCCTCAAAAACTCTTGATTTTGAAGAAGCATCAAATTCAGAGAACGAGGGCGACTTTCTCATGGGATATCACCGGTGATGCATTCGCAATCAAGGGCTCGTAATGGTCTGCTCCACCACCACACCAACCTGCACCAAGTAGATGAATGTTATTATTACCAAATCCAAATTAGATGTTATGATGCAGGAGAAAGATTTAAAGTCTGTTTATTTCATCTACCTGTGCCTTTCATGAATAGAAACACTGGGAATTCAATGACTTCACTTCTTGGCTTGTGAGGAAGGAAGAACACACAATTCTCTTCTTCCACCATCCCATCTGATCCATGTGCTTGCACCTATAAACACACAAAGTTCACAACTTTAACTTTGGATGTGGTTATAAAAACACAATATAGCAAAAGAAAAGAGGAAACTTTCCACATACCACATAGATTTCTCGTTTGAATTCTGTAGCAAGACATTCAATTGCAATATCATCACCAAATGCAGCAGCATGACCTTCTCGGTTCTCATCTACAGATAACAAACCGTCTTCTGTATACTGCAATGTGATAATATCATACTCATCTTCTGATGATCCTGAAATCGACATGTACTTAGCCCAACTAAGTCCATCGTTCACAGGAAGACACCTCTCTCTGTAGATTGACTCTGCAGCCGTTTCTCTTCAATGGAGAAAACAAAAAAGAGAAGAAGTCATTACTACAAAACCCTAAAGAAGAAACACCAAAAAACAAGAACAAAGATGCTACATTTGCTTCCTTTTGTACACATCTTCCTAAAGTTTTTGTTCTTGATTCAATTCATGAAAACGTAATCTTTAAGAAACCAGATCTAAAGGTAACTTTTTTACCTCTGCATTCCGATCAGAATAAGCTCATCAATGGCGGAATCTAGACTCTCACGCTCGTCTTTTTTGGCTAAAAGCTTCTCTTCCTGGACGATATGAATCCCCCACCCACTCTTCAGATCCGGCGAGTACATATGCCTAATCGCCTCCGTGATAACCTTCTTCTCTCCCTCGCTCGCCGATCTGAAATCCTCGAGGAACCTCCTCACCGTTCGCCGCCGTAGATCTCGCGCGTCGATCCCACGCGCCTCCATTGCTTTCTGCGACGCGGTGAATAGGCAGTTCCCGTCGGAGGAGACTTCTCCGCCGTGAGAGAGACGGAAAACGACGGAGGCGGAGGATTCGTCTTCCTCTTTTTTCCCGGGATGTTTCCAAAGGACCCCTCTCGCGTGAAGCCGTTGGAGATGCCGTCTCTGCTGCTCCTCGAGACCGAAAACCTCATCCCACGCGGTGGTTGTTGTAGCTGCGGACATCGTCTTCTCCACCGCTTCAACCGCCGTAGCTGCCGACGATTGGTCGACAAGATCCACGGCGGTTGTTGTCGTCGTCGGTTCTCTCCACGGAACTGTCGGTGACGGAGATTGAAATGTCGCCGTCGAATCACAAATAAGCTTTCCCATTGTTCTCAAAGATTATCAAAATCGTAAAAGACACAAACCAAAAACTCTGCAATATTCTGCCTTTCGAAACGAAACTGGAAGAAGGTAGAGAGAAAGAGAGAGAGAAGAAGAAGAAGAAGAGAGAGAGAGTAATTTGACTCAACGGCTAGATATGGAATTCGAGGAGAATACGACTGTTGGAGTTAACGGTCAGATCTGTGAAGACTATCACGCGGGAGAGGAAAGAAATACACGTGCCGTAATCCTAGTGGTTTTTGTAATCTCTCTAACTAACGAATGGTAGAGGTTGACCGTACGCTCGGTGGACCACGCCACACAAAAACATAAAACCTTTTTTTTTTCTTTCAATTTTCTTTTATTTTATTTTGTTAAATATTGTCCCACTAGATGTCGTTATTAGCTGGCATTTCCTCTGACGTGCACATGGTGCCTCTCTTTTTTGGTATATTACCAATTATAGTGAAACACGTCAGCTTTTAGGAAAGGATTTGACCAATGAGAATGCTTAGTCACACACTTGAGATGTGTTTTGGGGATGGGGCATTTTTTAACCAACGAGCTGCGCCACATGTGCGGACTTGTCTTGGACGGCGTGAATCGCGCGTTAAAATTAACGGAGTGTTTTTTTACTTGTAACGGCTAGTTAAAAGATAAATCTTTTGCACTTCAATCTTTTTCCGAAAAGAGTAACACCCAAGAAGTAAAGGACCTTGATTTAATGCTGTAAAATATAAATAAATGAATTTTTTATTTATTTATTTATACTCTGTTTATTAAGTGTTGTGGAAATGATATTTTGGTTTTAAAAATAATTTTCTTTTATTTCTCTCTTGTTTTTTTGGTTCTGTAGAAAATACTGATTATTAGAAAATATAAGCATTCTAATTTTAGTTCCCTTAATCGGCGATTTAAATTCTGCTTAAACCAAAACAAAAGGTAAAATTTTGGTTGATCGCTTTTCCTATCGATTTGGTCCAATAATCAAAGTTTTGGGATATTTTCTTTTGGCTGCCTAAATAAAATTTTAAGAACCTTGACATATTATAATGATCAATGACTCAATAACAACAAATATTCAGTTCAATATGCTTAGTATTGAATTTTGTGACAAAAACCAAAAAAAAGGCTTAGTATTGAATTTGTGTTTGAAAGCCCATAAATACGTGGGCCTCAAGTTCATGGCCGTATTGTCCCAGGTTAATATATTGAAACTCAAAAGCCCTCCAAATTGTTGTCAATTGAAAAAGAAAAACAAAAAATCCCTCCGAATCTTGAATAGGTATCAGAAGATTAAAAATAAAAAGTATCTTTGAGAAGACAACAAGCTAATCATTAGGAGTAGCTATGAATTATTTAGAATCTTGGTAAGGTAAAGCTAAAAGTATTTTTTATAAATTTGTTATAACTTATAAGTAATCAAAACATGTATAAATAATTAAATACTATATCGACTTATTAGCATTTATGTTCGATGTGCATACACATAGATTGATGAATGCTAGCAAAAGTTTAAATTTTTACATAGTCTATTTGAAAAATATATCTATTACTATTGGTCAATCATACTGTATGGATATGATATGAACATACTATAACATAGATGCTTCTTTAGGTATTTAACACGGTCTTGAGAAATATATTTGAAACAATAATATATATAAGAAAGAAATAGAAAAACAAGGAATTTTCTAGAAACAATAATAAAACATGATAAGAGAAAATGAGTTTACAAAGTCTGAGAATTTAATGCAGAACAGGATCCAAAAGATTACAGGGGAACGAAACCCAAAAAGTTAAATTAACTGTAATGAGCTTACAATTCTTGGGCTTTGTTTATAGTTCATTCAAAGTTATAATTTTCTGTAATATTTGAATATTTAATATTAAAAATCTTCAAATAAAACAAAAGAAGGGAAAATGAGCTTGAATTATTAAATTGTCAATTTATAAGAACTGTACGTATTAATTAAGTTGAGACAAAACAAAAATTCATAATTTTTTTTGTTTTGGTGCAAATAAATTCATAAAAATAAGTAATAAATTCAGTGTAAGAAAATTATTTTACAACTAATATTATTATAGTTGGTCAAACACTCGAACCAGTTGATGTATATTTAATTTAAATTTTTCAAATGGCCAAGCTCATGTATATATAATGGAAATAAAAAGTACTATATAAAACCAATAGAACAGTTGCAATTGCAGAAAAAATAAACAGCAATGAAATTAAGTTTTTTTTCTTTTTCGATTGTATCCAAAGAATAGGACGAAACACACACAAAAAATCATCAAAAGAATAAAAAGCAAAAAACTTGCATGGTTATTGAAAAAAAATAAAGGTAAGGTCAAGGTGGGCCGTATAATTGGACTCCATTTTTACTAAACGCTAAATAATAAAAATAATACTTTTTTCCGTCACTTCTTATCTTTTCAAAAATAAAAACCAAATAAAAAAACAAAATAAACCTCTCTCTCTCTCCACTGACATTGGTAAAAAGCAGAGGAAAAAAAACTGTTCATCGTCGTCTCTCCCAAGAAAAAAAATCCGCCATGAAAATGAAGACGAAAGGAAAAGTTTACCCATCTCCTCCTCTTCCTTCATCATCATCGTCTTCTTCGTCTTCTCACTATCTCAATGAAGACGACTCTCTCTCTGTCTTGAAGCTTCTGCCAACGACGATTTTGGTTCTGGTTTCTGTTCTCTCAGTCGAAGATCGAGAAGTTTTAGCTTACTTGATCACAAGAGGAACCACCATTTCGGCTAGAGGAAACTCTGATTCGAAGAAGACGAAGAAGAAGAAGAACAAATCTAGCAAAAATCACAAACCTCCAGTTTTCGATTGTGAGTGTTTC
Organism: Arabis hirsuta; assembly: GCA_964056655.1. Classification (NCBI taxonomy): domain Eukaryota; kingdom Viridiplantae; phylum Streptophyta; class Magnoliopsida; order Brassicales; family Brassicaceae; genus Arabis; species Arabis hirsuta. The sequence continues at coordinate 7,322,234 of OZ053299.1, read as the reverse complement.
GATTGCTACACGAACTACTGGTTTAGATGGGATTCTTCGCCGAATCGTGAGCTGATACACGAAATCATCGAAGCTTTTGAAGAACATCATCTCGTCGTAAATGGCGAAAACCCAGCTTCCAACAACAAATCTAAGAGAGGTAAGAAGAAAGAGAAACCAAACCGCCGTTGTGTCGTGGAGGTCGAGCCAGTGACGGAAACAACCACGGTTTCGGAGAGCAGCCGACACGTGTCGTCACCTGATAACTCGCCGGGGAGATTGAGTGAAGCTGACGTGGCGGAACGAGAGCCGGAGGATGAAGTGGTAATCGAAGAAGGAGAAGAATCGACGGTGGTGTTACCGGCGACCGGTACGACTGGGCACAAGGGATTAGCCAGGAAGGTACTACCGGACGTGTTGGGTCTTTTCAATTCCAATTTTTGGAGACTTTGGAATCCGAACGCGTAAAAGCATCGACCAAAAGTTATGCTTTTTTCTTTCTTTTTTCTTTGTTTTTCACAAACAAAAATAATCTCACAATCCCATGCTTTTATTTTTCATCTTTCTATCAAGAAAATATGATCACTACTTTTTGTTAATGTTTAGCTGTTCTTGGTTGAAAAAATGCAGGCTTTTGCTCTTTTCTCTAATCCATTTTTATGTTAGTTCATGAAATCCTCTAATTTCTGTATGTGTTCATCATCAATGTTGCAAGAATTTTTCTGGGAAAATTTGCAATTTCTTTTGTGGTTTGGTGGTGAGACTATAGTCTATCTAGGCGAAGTACAGCGATTTTTTTAGTTTTTTTTATTCGATTTTTAAAGATTTTGCTTAGAAACAAAGTTTGTGGATTAGGTAGACTGTTTCTAAGAGTGGGCCAACAAATATATATTTTTCCTTTGGATTAAGGCATCATCTTCACAGTGAGAGTGTCACATTCTTATAGATATATAGATGTGTAGCAGCTGAATTATGATGTTTCAGTGTAGCTATTCTTATAAGGTAGCTAAGCTTTTCAGTGTTTTATGCCGGATATAACCTAAAAAATACTAGCTTTTTTTTAGTGCAAGTGATCGTACGAAAGAACAAAGATTCGATTTTTGTCAACCAAAATATTTTCTCAATCTAGTGAGGTACCATAAATTGGTTTAGTTTTCTGAAATGTTAGTAAGTTTTACTATTTTTAGTAATGCAATCAATGTGCCGAAAGTTGTTTGGTGAATAAGTTATCTGGTGAAGTTATCTATTGCACTTGAACCAAAGTTAAACCGAATTTTAAACCAGGACTTGAACAAACTTTTTACCGGCTCCAATTGAGTCAATGTAGCGTTTTACCAGTCAAAATCAAAAACCTTAAACATTTTTTAACACCACTCTTCCTCCATTCTTCATAGACTTCTTCTTTTTTTCATCATCACCCAAAACTGTACTGCTAGTCTAGTACTACCACCAATAGCCCTGCTTGGCATCTCTTCTAGGCCTAAACTTCTTGCTTCTGCTTGTCAAGCCCAACAACAACTATTGGCCCACATTTCAGGCCCAAAGACTACACCGCACCCACGTACACTAATTAAGTTTGTAATTAACTGTTCACGAAACAAATCCTCATACTTTTTGATGGATACATTCTGAAAATATGATACGAGAAAGTTGAACTAAAAATTCTGCTTTTGAATTCAAATCTTAGAGAATCAACAAGAAAAAAAAATCACAAATATTAGAACTAAGGTGCAAATGGTTTGCGTAAATGAAATAGGTGGAATAACATGAATGGAAAAATGACGTAGTGAAAAAAATGATTTTTTTTGTTTTGTTTCACTAATTTCTCTCCCTATTTTGTAGAAGAATATTTTCTTCCAATTTTGTTTATGTTTCAATATTTATTAGTGAAATAAGTTGAATCACTTTTTAAAAAATTTCATCAAAATGGTGAACATTTAGAGGAATGTTTGGTTTAGAAATAACAAGATGGGCATGAAATCGTTTTGGAGCTTGAAAGAAAACAGTGATGGTTCTTCTACTTGATCACAACTCCTAAAAATAAGACCGGTTGAAGAGGAGTTCATCACTTGTACAGTTGAAAATGGATTAGACTGCTCCTTTTGGTTTGATGTTTGGACTCCTTTCGGTAAGCTCATCTCTTTTATTGGGCATGATGGTCCGAGTCTATGGGATACCTATAGACTCTAAGGTTACGAATGCTGCAACAACAAATGGTTGGAATTTAAGAGGCGCCCAAGTGAGATAATGGCTACTCTCTTAATTCACCTAACAACTATTGTTCTCTCTGAAAATACTAAGGACAGTTACAAGTGGGGAGATGGAGTAGGCCATCTAAAGGATGAATGCAAGCTCTCCAATGTCAGAAAACAGTTGGCTACTATATTCGTTGAAGAGCGGTGGCACAAAGAGGTTTGTTTCTCTGGACATATCCCTAAACACGTCTTTATCCTTTGGTTGACTTGTCTTCATAGATTGGCAACCAAATCAAAACTTGAACGATGGGGAGTTATTGATAACAGTACTAGTGTTCTATGTGAGATTTATCACGAAACTAGGGATCATATATTCTTTAGTTGTCCCTATAGCCAAGATGTGCGGAGAATGAAATTTCGTGGGCTCAATGCTCCTTGTATAGGCTTTGGTACATGGGCAGTCTTCCAGAGATGGTTAAAGAGAAGTTACCCAACCGCTGCTGGAAACAACTTGAGGCTTCTCATGGCTCAAGAGATTATCTACGCCTTGTGAAAACAACGGAATGATCGCATCTTCAACAACAAAGCTCTCCATGCTGAGAATTTGTTTAAGAAGGTGGATAGAGGTGTCCGAAATTCTTGTCTTGCTCGCAAAGAAAGACAAGGCTTTGTGGATACTCTAGCTTTATGGTTCAAAGATACTTAACCTCTAGTGTGATTTTACTTCTATTATTGTAACCAGCTTCTAAAGTATGAAATATAACCATATTTAAAAAAAAAAAACATTTAGAGGAATGCTCAATTCCACCAATTTTTGTTCATTCTAATGGTAAAAATCTAAAGAAATACATAATTTCATCCATTTTTATCATTCTAAATGAATAACCATTTGCACCGTAAATGTTTTAAACTCGCCTAACAAAATATCAAAAGCATACTAATCCTCCGGAATTCAGGTAATGCTAATCAATAAAAAACTTGACAATGAATCATTTCTTTACTATCAACTAATTAAGTTTGTATCTATAATTATTTTTGCAATTTATCAAAGCGTTGAATTATTATTGAAGAAAACTCTCTAATCCAAAATCTGATGGTTTTAAAACCTTTTTTTCTCTTTCATGTCGTATCTGATGGGGGTTAAATAATAGATCGAATAAAATCATCGTCCACAAAAGATTTACAAGGTTTGTTGTTTCTTCTTAATTTTATTAACTTATTGTAGAAAACTTAGATTGTAAAAGAACACGTGCGCTTAGCTTCCAAGACTTTTCTTACGACATACTAATATTCAAACATTTACCCTCTTAATAATTGTCCCTCTTTTTCTTTTTTTTTCTTTTGCACTTTGAATGGTCAAGCAAACATGGACTAGCAACAGCAAATGGTGAGCTACTTTTATCATTTTTTCCTATTTGAAATGAATTTAATAATTGGTAAATGGTTTCAAGTTCAACCTCGGAAGATAAATTACCAACTACGTCTGCTCCTCTCCTTGAAGGATTTCAAGTTTGACCAAAATTCCTATCTCCATGTGAATATTTACTGACGTCCAAAAAAACAAACGTTGGATCGTTTACTTTTCATGTTTTTCGCCAAGGAGCATAAAACGTAACAATATAGGTCACAAGTTATATCCAATCGTTTAGATATATCTACGCAATTGCTATTTATCAATTAATAAACAAAAACAAATGGTATTTTTCTTGAGATGCTAAATTTATTCATCAACCAAAAAAATGGTGTATATAAAACAATATAAAAAAGTGGGAAACCAAACTTTTTTTTAATACAAATTAAAACGCAAACGAAATATAGAAAGATTAACTTGAAGCTCGCATTTGAAACTAACGACAAAGAAGGTTCCCAAACTTGGTCGGAGATACCTTCTTGATGGTACGAGCTAATTAAATGGTATTTTATTCGTCATGCAATTTGTATTTTATCATATACTATATCTCCCATTCATTATTTTTAGCAAGAAAGAAAAACAGAAGAACCGATTCAAACTACTTAAATTTTTCACCATGTGTAATTAGTCAATATATAATATCAATGTATATCCAAAATTTAGAAAAAGACGTGTTCAAAGCCAATTTTCAAATTTAATTATTGAGGAAGTTATACTATATATGGGATTCAAACATAGTAGACTTTGATTGATCATTAAATAAAGATAGTGTCATATACACGGATAATATGCCGTTCCACGACAAGAAAAACGTAAACCCAAATGACGTTCAACAAAAAGAAAAACGTAACCAATATATGACGTCATTAAAGAAAAAAATCGACGAGTTTCGTTCAACAAAAAGAAAAACACAATCCATTAGTAAAAATTATATGTTCGTACGTGCATGCACCGTTTTTAATCTACTTCAAAAAAAGATCGTGAAAAAGCAGAATTTGAGTAATTGATTCTTACGTCAGATCACCAATAAGTCTTTCCTCCCTTTGCAATAGTCAGTTACATTTGTTTTTTTTTTTAAATGCAGATATGTTTTTTTTGAATCAGAAAAGTTTCATACTTTTGATCCATAATCCTTTTTCGATCCGAGAGAAACAAGTAGGACCATTTTAAAAGTGATAATTTGTTTGAAATGAAAGGGAAAAAACAAGTTTTTGAAAAAAGGTATTATTTTTTTTGCTAATTAAAAAGAGGTATTATGAGTTTCCAAATTGAAAGTTAAAATTATTGGAGAAAAATACATGATTCAAAATGGTGAATTATGTATCCTATAAAAGAAATATAACCATCTTGTATCATGCGAAGTTCGAAATATGACGAATACTATCTCTTTCCACAAGATGTTTGTCACTAACGTATCACACACTTGGTAATTAGATATCTTTATTAACGCGCAATTTTAAAGCACTTTCAATGCTTTGTATACATCCTTATCCATACATGTACATTATTATATTTTGCTGATTAACACTCGTCACAAATCAGTCAATAAATCCTAGAAAAAAGATTATTATCTGTTCAGATAATTTCCTTTTGATCTACGTATATATCTTTTAAGCAATATATTTATGGATTAATGGGTGCATAAATGTATTTATGTAAAAATGCTTAATTCTTACGTGTCGTCTACGACACTGCCCCTTCTAGTTGTGCTTTTACCATTAGCAACGGGCCGCCTCTTTGTCTTTGACTTCATAGTCTGCCATAAAATGTCTATATAATCTAAACTAACCTATTATATGTTTTTCACAAAATATCTAACAAACCAAACAAACAAACAAAAGCAAACAACAAATTCTTCTTCTTTTGAAATTCAGGTGGATCGGTTTGTATTGTTATATAGATTAATCCACAATTAATTACGAATATGGAGGGATATGATAACGGGTCGTTGTATGCTCCTTTTTTGTCGCTCAAACCGCATCAAAACCTTTCTAAATCGGAGTTGAATCAAGACGAAGAAGAAGCCTCAAAGGTTAGAGAAGGTTCTTCAAATAGCTTGGAGTCGAAAAAGAAAGGGAAGAAACAAAGGTATGCGTTTCAGACAAGGAGCCAAGTGGATATTCTTGATGATGGTTATCGATGGAGGAAATATGGCCAAAAAGCCGTCAAGAACAACAAGTTCCCTAGGTTCTTATTTCATTTCTCCCTTCTTAATTCTCCGTTTAATTAATTTCTTGATTTTTTTGTTGAACATAGAAGATTATAATTAGAGTTACACATATATGCTTTAGCAAACCTCGATCGATTTTATGTAGATATATATCCTTTAGATTGAGTCTAGAATGATCTTAATTAGTTTGCTTATACGGTTTGATTGATTTTGTGTTCTTGATCTTCTATTGGGAGATCGATGATCTATTTTTGTTTTATCTAGCAATCAATGTTTAAAATAAAAGTATTTTGGTGATAAATCTTGAAATGGTATCATTGTTAGCTCACAAATACCATGAAAAATGGTTTTGTGGCCAATACTAGCATACACTCCCTAAATGTTCCACAACATACCACATTTTACATTCACAATTAGTGAAATAACCTTTAACTAAATAACATCTATAGAAAACAAAAAAGAAGAGAGAATGGTTTTGTGAAAATGGGAAATTTCAATTTTTTTGGTCTTAATTAAACGAGGGCAAAATTGGTTTGTAATAGTTCAGCAATGGTTTGTGGAACTTTGAAGGTGTTGTGTTATTATTGACCACAAATTAAACCTATTTGTGTTATATTTTAGTGTATTTCTCTAAATGTTATTTTGGGAACAATTTTGAAGATATTGACTACTCTGCTAAAAGACTCAGAAGAATATAAATATATATATATATATATATATATATATATATATATCATATTGTTACAAAAAGAAATATTTCCATGGGAATTTCTGCTTTGGTTACGATAGTGTACATATCTATTCACATCAAGTCGGGATTGATCTTAACTAGTCTTTTGGTGAGAAGATGTACATTTGGGAACAAAATTTGATGGATCTTCATTAGGAGAAAGAAAGTGTTTCTAAAATATATGAATGGTTTAATATAAATGTGCAGGAGTTACTATAGGTGTACGTATGGAGGATGCAACGTGAAGAAGCAAGTGCAACGATTAACAATGGACAAAGAAGTCGTCGTGACAACCTACGAAGGAGTGCATTCGCATCCCATCGAGAAATCGACTGAAAATTTCGAGCATATTCTCACTCAAATGCAAATCTACTCTTCTTTTAATTAGTCTCTCAATCTTTTATACCTTGAGCGTATAATTATGAGACCTCATGTTGTAAATTATATTATACATAAACATATCATGTCTTTTTGGGTTTAATAGATAATATGTTACATGGTCAAATGGAGTTTATACGCTGATAATTTCTTTAAAATTAGAAAGAAAGAAAAAAGTTTCATGTCAATAATTTGGATAATGAATTTATGATATATAGTATGTTAAGTTTTTTTTTTTGGTTAATCTATATATAATAGCAAACCATTTTTTTGGTTTCGGATGACGTCATTTTTTTTATAGGAAAAAAAAAATTCTATCTAACGGTTCATATCACTTGTTAGTTTGTATTGTAGGGTCAAGATTTTTTTGAAAAAGAAAACGCTGATGTCATAGTCACTCATGTCTTCTCGGGAATCTTTGTAAACAAACGCATCTATTCATTATAGGTTTAAGAGTGACATTATAAATCAACACTGGCAATTATACCGCATCATTATCTGAATCTCTTTGCTCCACCTTGAACTCAACTTGCTTTTTCGATCCAGAGGTCAGTCATCCGCTAGTGATCTTTCTTAAATTTTCATTGATTCTGGGTTCAATTGTGGAGAATTCATTACTTGTTTTTCTTTAAAGTTTCTAGAGATTTGTTTCATTGATTTGTTTAATATAGTCTTTTCTAAACGAAGATCTCAATGAAATCACACTCTAACGGTTGTAGTGGTTTTGTTTAGATAGGATGATCAAGATTAAATTTGCCGAAAAGGTATTTTAACGTTTCTACAGAGAGACCCTTTTTTTGTAAAACCTTTTCATTTGCAACATATCATTATTTTAGTTTTTATAACTGACGTTTATTGGTGCCTCTGTTCTTTCACCCGTTCAGCTCTTTTCCAATCCTTCGATTCTTCTGAATCACTGTCTCTTCTCCCATGGAGACCATTCAAGAAAGAGAGAAACCCTTTGAATCTTTGGAACAATTATTGACAATCATATTAGTTTATTTGAGAAATGAAATTTTGTTTCCATTCATTTGGGATTATGCATGCCTCTTCTGTAAGTATACTATTCTATTTGGGTTTCCTCTTAGTTTAAGCATCGATGTTTCTGATTTTTTCTCTTATCCACTTTTTGAAGTCTGTTGACATCACCTTTTAAAAGGCAAAAAATTACATTCGACGGTTGATAGAACTATTTCCGTAAAACCAAGAGTTGAGATTCTTTTAGGAAAAACACGTATCTTTGATAGCGAATGTGATTGTTTGATTTCAATTTTTCCTTTATATATTCGGACTTCTAGGAACAGACTTGTGGGATTATAATTTCTTAGTTTAACATTCTATTTATTTTCTCTTCGTTTCAGGTATTTTCTTTATCAACCAACCTTGTGCATGTAATCATCGTTCCCTCTACATGCCTTTTTAAAAACTTGACAGAAGTTTCCATTTTTTTCTTTATCAACTTGACAAAAAATTTCATATTTTTGTCAACGACTGCGATGCCCAAGAAACTATTCATGAATCAACACATCTTCTCACACAACATTTTTATATGTATCTGATCAATTAAATATTACTTCTTTCCGGTGAATGAGTATTCTATGACGTGTTTTTTAGGGACTGGTATTTGAGGTTGCATTGTATATTCCTTAGGTTTTTTTTTTTTTGACGACAACAATTTCATATTCCTTAGGTTTAAGAGACACATTATAGATCAACTCTAGCAATTACATCGCATTATTATGTGAGTATATTGATTAAAACATTTTACAAGTTAGTTTACAACTAACCTAATTTTAGTTGAAAATAACGTTCAAATTTCTTATTATTGTTTAAATAAATTGTAACTGATATTCAATTTTACATTTTTTGCTTGTTTTTATTCAAAGAACAAGTTTTGTCTCACTTTATTTTACTCTAATCATGTTTGAGTTAATGAACATTTGCTTAGTAACAGTTTAATCTGAATCTAATAGGTTTTGTTTAGTAACCATTTCTTCTCAAATTGGCCAAAGGTTCCAAAGAAATTTGGCCAAACATTTCCTTTGCAAATTTAATATGTTTGATTTGTAAAGTTGTATATTTATAACAAAAAGACAACTTTAATTAGAGTAATATGGTTACAAATGATATCTAAATATAAATAAATATAATTTTTGTAAAGTAATTGACATCGGTAAAAAATTAATCATTAAAACATTATAATATATAACGTTTAAAATTAAAAAATTATATTTTAGTTGGATTTGAATTAATAATATATGTATTTGTGAGTTCATGTTAAAAAATTAATGCAAACATATAAAACAATTCCAACATGGTATATAAACTTAATTGAAATATTTTGATTGGTTAAGTTAATTAATGTGTCACTTGCATTACACTTATGATTTTTCTACTTTGTGTTTTCTCAATTAATATATAATTATATAGAGAATGTTCTCGATTCGCAAACTTTTGTTGATTTTAAAAATTGTTATGATAGAGACTATCCAAAGACTCTTTTTATATTGCAAAAATTTGGGGCTCAAATGAGAGATAATTTTTTTTTTTAAATGATAAGTGATGTACATTTTTTTAGTAATTTTAATTTGACATTATCAATCATCCTCTATACAGAGCCGGGCCTGAACATATGCCAAAGAGTGGGCAAAAATAATAATTTAATTTATCATTATCAACAAAAGGCCCCCGTTTTATTTATTTCTTGCAAAAAGAAGCCCCAGATTTTTAAAAACTTAACTTTTAGTCTTGGTTTTTAAAAAATAAATAGAAAACCAAATATTTTTATTTTTATTTTGCTTGGGCTCCCAAATTTTTAGGACCAGCCATGTCTCTGTATTTCATTTTTTTTTCTTTTTATATTGATCACTAACCATATTTGTACAAATGATCTGATTTTTTTTTTACTTTTCTTGTTTGATTCTTTTTTATGGGTTATCAACCTATGTTTGAATTTAAGCCATTCACATTTAAATATATGGTCCCATAAACATTGGTATCAAAGAATTATATTTTTGTAGTAAAGATTTTCATTATCCACGCGGCAATACAGAGGTTTGTTTCCTAGTATTATTAAAGCGAATCTTTTTTTTAAATCAATATTTCGAGTAAAACGTTACATTTAAACTATTACTAGAATAGTATCATATGCTCATGGTTAAGCTTAGCTTTTTCTATATAACCACTTCTCTCCTTGTTCTTGACTAAAACAAAATACATTACCACACCTTCTCTAACCTTATATCCCAAGAACAACTTCAGTAAAAGCTCAATATCCTTGTTCGGCAAGTGGAGAATCCTGGAGCAGCTGAGGAAACAAAACCAAAGGTTCTGGTTTATACTCCAAGTAAGGAAGTCATAACGTCGTACTCAGATCTCGAGCAACATCTATCCGCACTTGGCTAGGAACGTTACGAGGATGATCCTACTCTCATTCAATTCCACAAAAGATCCATCACTGATCTCATCTCACTTCCTATTGATTTCTCCAAGTTTTCTCCGATTCATGACATCGTCGTCAAGAACCGTAGCATGTTCCAAGTCAGGGACATGTAGCCACGATCTTGGCGGTCTTCTATTTTGCCGGCTCTTGACCATATAATATGGGTTGTGTCATGTGTGTTGTCTTGATGAGTGTCTCGTGGTGTGGTTTGATATGTACTATATGGGTTGTGTCATGTGTGTTGTCTTGAATATTTCCAGTTAGGCCTATAACAGCTATTTCCGAGTCAACGATACGACTAGACTGACAATCGTTTTGTTCCTGCAACTAGCATGTTGAGACACATGATGTGCGAACTTGTTAAACAATATGTTGATAATGGCATCTCCAAAGTGAGCCACGAGCAATGGTTCACTCACCGCTCTTATATAATTGGCTTCATTTTGTCCTGATTTACTTTTCTTTGTCTCGTCTTGGTTACAATGGCCAAGATCATATTCATGTGTCTCCAAGTCTTTGATTTCAAAGGAACCCTCTTTGTGTACAATCTCCTTGACTTCTTTTTCGGTCGGGTCATAAAATGGCAGGTAGAACGAATCCACCTTTGCTGCAGTCACATGACCCTATCATAAAAGAAAGTTCATGACATTATCAAATATATGAAACAATGTTTGAACATATTCAAAATGTCGACGAACAATAAATGTTTTGGTTTTGGTATATGTATTATATACCTCGATGACTAGGTCATGGAGAGATTTGGATAATAATGTCCAAAAGTGACAACAATCTCTATGCAATGGCTTATCAATAGTGTTTCTACCGAGGAAAGTGAGAACCATACGTCCATTAGAAACCATCTCTTCAGAACGCAGTTTTAGAAATGTCGAGAAATCTCTTTGGAATTGGTTTAAGTAAGCCTTGTATGTACTTAGAGGACTTGAAGTTGTGATGTACACACTCGTCTTGTTCTTCTCAAGTCCTTCAGGAACCTTTACAATCAGATCATTCCAAAACATTAATATATTTCAAAATTATCAAATAACTCAATTTCTATATAAATAGAGTTTTGTAGTGAAGTATCAACACTTATCATACCTTAGAGAGCCAATGGAGACCATAAGAAGAATGCACAAAATGGAGACTCTTATGAGGGAAGAGCCTCGAGTAGAAGGAACTGGGGACTCCAGAAACGAAGTATGATTCTTTACTCGCAAGGTTCTTCTCTTTGAAGAATTGTATGGATTTGAATGTTGTGTTGAAATCGTTATTAGGGAGATCGTTTAGACAACAATCTATTTCTGGTGGGTTTTGATTCCTTTGTTGACATAACACATGGATTGTATTGATGATTTCGGACATTGCCAAGAACGTGTTTTGTCCTGAAGAACAACCCAAATCAACTACTTTAATGTATTGAGGAAAGTTCAAGTTTATCATCAGTTCCTTTGTGTTCTTAACCAAGACATGCTTAGCCTTTGATAACACTCTTCTCTGAAAAACAAACCATTAAAATAAAAATGAAACAAATTAAAATTCAGCAACCATATACAATCATATTTTTAAATTTTCTAATTACACATATTAAATATAAATTACTTGACATCATTACCTTAAATTTTATACATTATTTTAAATCTAAAACCGAACAGAAACAAAAACAAAACAATTAATCAAAGATTGCAAAATGAAATTTATCGAAGATGAAAGAACCTGAAGAAGAGAATTAGTGGAGTAACTGTTCTCTCCATCTCCCCCATTCATACTTAGAACACTCACAAAACTTCCCTCTTCATTGCCATTATTCTTCTCATTATCACTCTTACCATTACACCTGCTTCACATGTATAAAAAAAACGTATATATATATATACTCATAACCATACATATATGCAATACACAAAATTATATGATTTGAAGATGAATTGGAGAGAAGAACCTTATGGAATAGATGAATCTTGACTCCATTTCTCGCACTATTCAAATTTTTTTTTTTTTTAAATGAGTAATATAACATAATATTATGTTGTTTATCATCAACTTTATTTATAGAGGCCGTGGGACATACCTTAAACGTGAAACACGCCGAGTTGTAGCAAAACTTGCAAATCAGTCCTACCTAGCTAATCTTTATGTCGAAACGTGTTAAAATGATTAATAAAATTATTTCCGTAATTAGAGTTTAACAAGATAGTAATGAGATGAAATTATATATGCAACAAAAGAAAAAGATGGAAATTAGAACTTTGAGTTTTGTTTCCTTTTGCTAGAGTGTTTTTTTGTAAGAGAAAACAAAGAGTATAGTGTTTTTTTTTGTTTTTTTATTATTGTTGCCAATTTTTTGATGCTTTGGAACCTCATATATGATAATGTCGCATCTTTTATCAAAGACAAAGCAAAATCCCATTGGTTGTAAAGTAGAAAAAAGTGTGAAGATCATGAAGACAAGTATGACATATGTCCCCTAATGGTTCTCAAAAAAAAAAAAAAAAAAAAAAAAAAGACATGTGTCCCATAATATTCTCAATAATCTATATAAGATATGTGTACTCCACATTGGTTCCCCGATACATCTGTGTTTGGGTAATCAAGGAGGTATACGTCTCGTGACAAAAAAAAAAAAAAAAAAATATTCTTTCCAAAAATTTTATTTGTAGACGTGTGTTTGGTCTATATATATATATATATAAAAAAAGACATGTGTCCCATAATATTCTCAATAATCTATATAAATAAACACGAATTCTCTAACTAAAAAGCTGGAAGTTATATGGTAAATTCATGCTCTTTATAATCTTTATAGGTTTGGTCTCAAAAAGGAGCGAATGTTTTGCTCTAAATCTGAAACAAACACATTTACAAGTAAATCCCACTCAAAATCTTTTGTTTTTTAAATTCAAAGTTGCAGAAATGTCTATAAACGAATGTATTCTTCATTTAGAACATTTTGTACAAATCCTTACAATTTTCTTTTTCTATTTGTAGGTAACAAAATCTCAGACCGAATTTCAGTCAAATAATCAATACAAGTAAACTTAAATAATGATGTGATTATGATCCGAACCAACCATATATACTCTTTTTAGTACATTACAATGCTGTTATGTCTTACTTCATACGACACCAAACAGTATTGGAACAAAGTGAAACTCAGGGCATTATTTTAAGAACAAAGCCATGTTGTTGTTATTGACAGAGTATTATGGGACTGAGCATTTTATGGCTTACCTGTTTTTCATATTAGGACATAGAAGTTTCAAACATTCCGCGATTCAACAAACACCGTCGTTGTTCTTGCCGGTATAGTGAAGCTGCCGGAAAACGTGTCATACACTGATTTCTTGACTATTTCATCGCCTGACATCACCTGTGATTCGGAAACGGTTCATCAAGAGGAGAGCTTAAACTTTTCAAATACACACAAATATACCTAAAGGCGAAAGCTTAGAATGTTGTTATATTTCTGTAATGCGCAATTTTACCTGTACCGGATGTAATTCGAGATTCCTGTGTTTTAGAACGGGACAGAGAAATGAGAACTCAGAGGGGCGTGCATTGAAGATGACCAAAATGAACGAGTAGCTGGACGAGTAGAAGTAGTGTTACCGAACAATAGCTTTGAAAGTTTTGTGGATCATGTTGTTTTTTACTTACATTGGATCGATCTGAGATACATTTGGGATGCCTTTGTGACCATCTTCAATGCTCATGACAATGGCGCCGGGAATTGATGAGGGGCCTGTGTCATGAAATCGCACTCGCTCCTGCAAAATACAGAGTGGTCATATCAGTCCACAAGTACTCAAAAAAAAAAAAAAAAATTCTTCATTTGCGACTTTGTGGTGATTATGAATGAGATATTTTTCCTCCAAGCCTGCATGAGCTTGTGGTAGTGTTTTTGGTCTTTGTGACATTTTACGGGCATTGCAAAAGAGGTATAATAGACGAATAATGTCACAAGAACAGAGAACCTAGTTGTTTATAATAACATTTGTGAATTCTTTTATATTTTTGATATGGAGTTCTAAATCCTAACGATGGACTACTCTTTGAAAAGTTATGAAAAACAAAGTTGGCTATATTTTAGTCGATACCATGGATTATTTGGCTTACGTAGAAGAAGTTAGTCTCTTTCTTCTTGAAAGGTAAAAAAAATATTATATACGTCAAATGGTGAATAAGGCGATGTCTGATGCTGACCAATGGTTGTTGCTTAACCCGATTGGAAGCTCACAAGATGGTGAAGGCTCAAATTCATTCATTTTGATTCGATAAGAGATGGAAACGGCCAGAGTAGCTAGGGTTTTCTTACGTAAGGGGTTACATAGAAATGGTGAACAAGAAGATTCATTAAATCTTAGGTTAACTAGGAAACCCTTTAGTAGAGCATTATGGATATTTTGAGACCACAGAAGGTATAGTTGCTGGATGTGTCGACCTGCATCGTCTGCTATGGATAGTTGAGAGATTAAGGGACTTGTATCAACTACCTCTCGTCGAGATTATATTAGATTGTTTTCATTTTGGAGTGTAATGGTTTATTGACCAAAGAACTCAAACAAAATCACCACTACTACCATTGCTCATAGTGTATACATGTATATTTTATTAGTTTTAGAACTGCGATTAAAAAACTCGCCTAATTCAGAGCATCCAAGAATATAATATCTAGCACCCATTAGAGGTTTCCAATGCATTGGTCTGGATTTAACTCAAAATTGGGCAAAAAGCTTCTCAACTCAACATCCAGTTGCTTATAACACAATCAGGAGGAGTTGCTGAAACAAACAACAGCTTGATCTAAAACTGTTTTCACGGATTTATTGTTACCATGCTCCACTGGAATCTAACAAGTTTGGATCTTTAGATTCGAGCGGATTCTGCTTCCATATACTTGCATATTCTCTCCATAACTTCTCGTCCTTTAACGCTATTCTGCATGAATTTCTCCGCGCATTTC
Source organism: Arabis hirsuta (assembly GCA_964056655.1). Taxonomy (NCBI): domain Eukaryota; kingdom Viridiplantae; phylum Streptophyta; class Magnoliopsida; order Brassicales; family Brassicaceae; genus Arabis; species Arabis hirsuta. The sequence goes on along the minus strand of OZ053299.1, from coordinate 7,306,969 downwards.
TGCTCAACTTTCTCAGCCATTGAGGCCAGAGCCGACAAGGGTTTAATCCGAATGCTCGTCTCCTGGCTACAAACCGTCCAGGCTGACGGATTTTCTGGATGCGGATCGTACCTTATTCTCTCTTCCACTTCAATGAACTTCTTGAGACTAATGTTCTTTGTTGTAAGCTGGATTAGAGCCGTCGTCCATAGGCAAAAAGAGAAAGAAAACGAGATAGTTAGGTGTCTTTGCTTGATGTTTTACCAGCTCAAATGCTATATTCGCTAATTTAAGCACTCTTACATGGTTGTTCATACCTTTGTTTTACTAATAAACACTTCATCTCAATCAAGTTTCAGTCGTAACAGAAAAAAACAAATAAAACCTTTCCTCATGTACAAATTAGGCATCTTTGCTATATTGATCATTTGACCAAATGTTGTTTCACCAGCTCTAACGCTATATTAGCTAATCTAAACACTCATAAATGGTTCTTTATGCCTTCTAGCTACAAGTAAATACTTCATCCCAATCAAGCTTCCTTATTTACAAATCACAAACTTTGCGAAAAAAGCAAAAATAAGCGTATGATACCTGCATAGAGCGTGATTTGCCATCCACAACTGTTGATTCAACACAGTGACAGATGTCCTGGCCTATGATCCTGTGAAGGAACCATGGCCCAGGAGCATGGATGGTAAGAGCACGCGTAGTGTGGAGTTTCCCGGTCTCAGTATCAAGTTTCCGGTCCAAGGTATCGACTTCAAGGATGTGCGAGAGGATACGTTTGTTTTCAGGGTCTGCAAACTTCCTCCATGAGGCAGCACTCACCCGCTCCCACGGATGCTTGTAGACATGCTCTTGTTTATATGCTTTAACCATCAAGAATCTAAAACCAACATAACATAGATCGAAAAATGAATAACGCAGAACAACTTAACAAGATTAGTCAACCAAAACAATACCCAAATCACAAGTTTAAATTCCAGCAGAAACAGAATCAAATTACAAGAATCTGAATACATTACAAAAATGCAGGATTTAGCAGCCAAGGATGATTGCACTTTTCAAAATGGGCAAAGATAAGAAAAAGCTTAACATAGATGATGCTAATGAAATACATCTAGATCCAACTCAAATAACTTGGTTTGCAGAAAAAGATTTGATTTTTTTTTTTTTTAGCTACGAGGATCAATCAATTTCAACAGACAAAGACGAAGAACACTACGATCGAACCACATAAGTTATAATTCCGAATTCGGCACGAAACCCACATCGGCGTCAAATCTAAATAGCAAATCGCGGTTTTGATCGACACAAGAATGGCAGTTTCTGGCTCCTAAGGTAAGAGAATTGGAGGAAACAGATTCAGAGAGAAACGTAGTTACAGTAGACTCGAATACGATTCGATTGGAAGAAAATTGAGAGATTTGGGAAGAGAAGTACCTAGAGAGGTAGGCTAAATCAAAGATGTTGGTGAGTAATGACCCAAAAATGGAGGACGTGACGAGAGGAAATCGAGGAAGCAAGACAAAAGCTATGGCGGTGTCGAGACAAGAGAGACTTGCGGCTTTTGTCTTACTTACGAACGAACCACAATGGTTGGCACAATTTGGGCCTTTAAAAAGCCCATTAGAGAAAGTCCAATCTTGGGCATTTGATAAAACTACATCGTTTTGATGAATTTAGTATTATTTTCAATTGACTATTCTAACCCCCACAACTGCGAGAGGAATCATGATAAGTTTGTTTCCTCTTCGTTTGCCCAAAGGATCCTAAATGATTCATTCGTTTCTCGATCAAGATTAACCCTTCTCTCCGTTGTTGTCCTAAAATCCAACCCTAATCGTTGTTCTGAATTTGAGGTGAAATTTTCGAATCTCGTATTTGCTTCCTTTGATTTTGGAGTTTTCTCTTGTGATCGGGATTCCGGAGTGTTCCTTGGTCTATATGTTAAGAAATTCTGAGTGTTAATCTAATCCAAGTTGTGTGGTCTTTGAATTTTGGAAATATCCTTTTTTATATATTGTCTAATGTTTTGGTTTCTCTGTTGAGTGAAAACTCTGCTTTTACACACTATTTTGATACCTTGTTTCTTGATGGCTATGTAAATGTAGGACACTTGATGGATAATAACAATTTGAGGCCTTCTCTTCCGAATACCATTGACACATGTGACTGGAGAACTAAATTACCACCTCATTCACGCCAGAGGATCGTCAACAGGATGTAAGTTTACCACTCGTGTTACGTTTCTGCAAAGTTCTCATCTTTTAGCGTTATTTTTGTCTATGCTTCCTGCAGAAATACAATGTTACTATGGTCCTCTTTGCCCTAGCAGTTCTGTTTCTTACTCTTTTACTTGCGCAGAATGGAAACACTAAAGAAGAACATTCCATCTTCTGGACCTGTGGAAATTAACGAGCTTAGAAGAATTTCTGCCAGGTTCGAGGAGAAAATTTTCAGCGGTGCGGTTAGCCAGGTAAATTAACTGTCCTCTGAACATTTATATTTTTTTTGTTTCATTAGTGTGGTCAAAAGACTTGTGAGGCAATGGACTCCACAACATGGAAAGACCTAACTTTTGGTACCAATGAACCGACTTTATATTAATTTCGACTTTCATTTCAGGCTGACTACCTTCAGAAAATATCTATGAAGATGATGACTATAGAGGCGAACTCGCAAAATGCAGCTGGCTCTTCCTCATCCATCCCTGCCGCCAATAATGGCACACCCATGGATTCGAGTAATCACGATTTCCAAGCATGTATTGCTTAAGTCTGTTTATCTGGTTTTATGGATAAAGGTTCCTCTAATTTGGTGCTGTTTAACCTTTCCTTGAATAGTACCCACCAATCAAGGACACCTTCTTCCAGGATCATTACCAACCAACCAAACTCAAGCAGCTCAGCCGTTGATGCCTCAAACTATGCAGAGTAACACAGCCTCTGGCATGACGGGTTCTACTGCTTTACCATCTTCCATGCCGCCGGTGTCTTCCATAACCTATAATAACGTCACAAGCGCTGTAAACCAGAATTCGGATATGCAAAATGTAGCCGGAATGTTGCAAGATTCATCTGGGCAGCATGGCCTTTCATCAAACATGTTTTCAGGACCCCAAAGGCAGATGCTGGGCAGGCCACGTCCTATGTCTTCACAGCAGCCACAGAGTACACAATCTCTTTTTCAGGAGGAGCAACTTCTCAAGCAGAATTTTCAGTCGGGAAACGTCCCTAATCCCAGTTCGCTTTTGCCATCACACATGCAACACCAGCAACGAAATCAACTGCATTCGTCTCAACAGCCTGGTATCCCAACATCTACTACGCAGCCCTCCACTGTGAATTCATCTCCTCTCCAGGGTCTCCACACAAATCAGCAATCAAGTCCGCAGTTGTCTGGTCAGCAGACAACACAATCTATGCTTCGTCAGCATCAATCGTCGCTGCTAAGGTCACATCCACAGTCACAACAAGCCTCTGGCATGCATCAGCAGCAAACTTCATTGCTGCAGCAAACACAAACGATGCGGCGACAAGCTGGCCATGGCTTGTTTTCTTCTCAGGGACAACAACAGACACAAAATCAGCCATCCCAACAGCAGATGATGCCCCAGCTTCAATCGCATCATCAGCAGCTAGGTTTGCAACAACAACCGAATCTGATACAACAGGATGTGCAACAAAGGCTACAAGTTTCAGGCCAAGTCACAGGCTCCCTGCTTCCACCTCAAAATGTTGTGGACCAACAGAGACAACTAAATCAATCCCAAAGAACCCTTCCAGAGATGCCATCATGTATGCTTTTGCATCCTTTTGAATACTTTAGGTTTTTGATAGTTTACATAATCTCTCAGTAGGATCCGATGTTGAACAAACCGTTTTTTTATTTATAATTCTTAGCCTCGCGGAATTCGAGGGCACAGACGGAAAATGCAGATGGAGGTGATTGGCAAGAAGAGGTTTACCAAAAGGTAGTTCTCTCTTTTTAAGTTGAGTAATGCTTTCCAGAAGTGCTTTACCAATTCTGGCTACCCTTATAATACATGCAAGACAGGCGATATATCACATAGATATCACCGTGATGAGTAGTTGTCTGACCATAGTGCTTTTCTTTACAGATCATGTCCATGAAACAGGCGTACTTACCAGATCTGAATAAAATCTACCAGAGAGTTGCATCCAAATTGCAGCTAGTAAGTTGCAATTTTCTTTTACTAGGAGAATAGTTTGCACGTGTATGTCATCCAGAACTGTAGTGAGTACCTTATGAGGAGTTTATAATTCAATGCAAGATCGGATCATTATCGCAAAAGAAAGTCATACAACTTTGGAGTCTTCTTACCCATATAACCAAACAAAAAGGCTCTTGAGACTTGTATTCTTACAGTCTCTCCACTAGAAATTTAACCCTATGATATCTATGTTCTTTCTCAAACCTACAGAGGTTGTATCTTGCATCTGTGTGTTTGTTTCTTTTCTCATTAAACACGTTTCTTTTTCTCTCGAGCAGGATTCTCTTCCGCAGCAACAAAGATCAGATCAGTTCGAGAAACTGAAACAATTCAGGGCAGTGTTGGAGCGAATGATACAATTCCTATCTGTTTCAAAGAGAAATATCATGCCTTTATTAAAGGACAAGGTGGCTGATTTTGAGAAGCAGATTATAGATTTCTTAAATATGCACAGGCTGAGGACAATACATCAAGGGCAGCCTCCGCAATCTCAGATGCAGCAACCTGTGCAACAACCACAATCTCAAACCATTCGAGATCATTCTCATGATAGTCAAAGAAATCAGCAGATGCAATCAATGAGCATGCAGGGTTCTGGCCCAAGGGCACAACAGAGTAGTCTGACAAATATGCAGAACAATGTTCTATCATCTCGTCCTGGAGTCTCCGCTCCACAGCAGAAAATTCCCAGTTCCATACCGGGTTCTAGTTTAGAATCAGGCCAAGGAAATGCACTGAATAATGGCCAGGGTCAGCGTGCGACTTACCCTCTTCAACAGTTAAAACCAGGATCTCAGCTTTCTGTTTCGTCGCCTCAACTTCTACAAGGTGCATCTCCTCGGATGACACAACAGCATATGTCTCCTAAGGTCAACCAGAAAAATCTGCCATCTGTCAACAAGATGGGAACTCCATTGCAATCTGCAAACTCCCCTTTTGTTGTCCCATCTCCCGCAACCCCCTTGGCTCCGTCCTCTATGCAAGCTGACTCTGAGAGACCTTCTTCGTTGTCAATGGGAAATACTGCACGCCAACAAGCAACTGGCATGCAAGGTGTAGTTCAATCCCTTGCAATTGGCACTCCAGGGATCTCTGCCTCTCCTCTCCTTCAGGAGTGTACTAGTCCTGATGGAAATAATTTAAATCCTTTGACAAGTACATCTGGAAAACCGAGTGCAACTGAGCTTCCTATTGAACGCCTTATTAGAGCCGTAAGTAACATTACTAATTTTAAAGGGTATATTGCAACTGGACAGTGTTATTGCTGCTATCCCTCTTTTGTAGTAGAAACATTGGTCTGATCATGATTAATGCTTTCTGTTGATTTCAGGTGAAGTCCATCTCACCACAAGCGCTTTCTGCTGCAGTAAGTGACATTGGATCTGTTGTAAGCATGGTTGATAGGATAGCTGGTTCAGCCCCAGGAAACAGTTCAAGAGCTTCAGTCGGCGAGGACTTGGTTGCGATGACTAAGTGCCATCTCCAAGCAAGAAACTTCACGACGGAAGAGGGAATGATGGCGACGAAGAAAAGGAAGCGTGACACTACTGCAATGCCGTTAAGCATTGCTTCGCTTGGAAGAAGTGCAAAGGTGTATGAATGATTGCAAATACTTCTCAACAGTCGGATTCTCGTGTATGATATTTGCCAAGGTGTATGAATGATTGCAAATATAATACACTTACGTAATATTATACACTTTAGCAAATATCTTATGCCTCTTTTTAGCCATGCCTTCTCTGTTATTCAAGTAGTCTGCTTTTTTCAGCTATTTGTAATTTTGTAAAAGTCATTTATAAAAAGACAGCTTTTTAAATAAATAAATAAAAAACTAGTAATTTTGAGGACCTCTTGATATTATTGAGTTATAGCAGTAACAAAATACAGACTAGTTATCTAACAAAAGCAGATCCAATTAAATGTTTTTATACACTAGTTGGGCTAGCTTGGACTGGTCGTGTAAGAATATCAGTGATGTAACTCCGGATCTCAGGTATAACTTTCTTGATGAAAGTGGGAAACCTGCATTAGATAATATGAACAAAACCTGATTTGAGTAAAACATAAGTTACAGTTTCCAACCAAAAAAAAATACTGTAATGATGTAATGATTCTACATACCATAATTGAGAGCTGAGCGTAGTGAAATGCTCAAGAACGAAGAGCGTGCAAGCTTGTCTTAAGGCTGAAGCGTTGAATGTATCTGCTAAGTCATACATGAATGGTATGTTCTCCACACAGATGTCCTGCAGCAACATTAGTAAAGTCAATTATTATTTATGCACAAAGACAAGACCAATTCTGTAGAGAAAACAAACAAGACCCTCGATTTTGCGTTGTTTACCTGTGCGATTGTGTATTCACAGAGACGTTTGAGGCCTTGGAGAAGATATTGATCAGCTGCTACAAGCAGATCTTGAGCCAAATGTTTTGTGATGTTAACTCTTCCTGTGTAAATGAATCTGCACATTGAGTTTTGAGCCGCTTCTTAAGACTCTTGGCTTTTTATATGGTATATTCTAAAGTGGGAATGTTAAGAAATTTCAGAAGTTTACCTCATCATAAGCTCAAACACTTCCCATGTTATATTTGGGATCTCCACATTTTGGGCGTTGCGTTCCTAAAACCAATTCTCAAATTAGTTTGAGTGATATTATGATGAGATGAAATTAGTTGAGTGATATTATGATGAGATGTATATCACAATTGTCGATTCGGAAGGTTACCTTGTAAAGACCATCAAACATGGCACGGAATATATCCGAGGAAGCTACCAAGCAAATCTTGTGAGCAAAGAATTGTTTACCTAATATATGTCATGGAAATACTCAGTTAAAAAAGTGTTATAATAGGTAGATTTGATCAAAACATAAATGGGGTTGATTGATGTACCATCGATTAGGAATGTGACGTCGGACAAAGTACGGTTGTTCACGAATTCCTGACCCAAAAATACCTTCAGTATTACAATCAATAACAAGTCAAGACCTCAAATCAGAAATCATTTTGATACTTGAAATAAGAAATGAAGATTTTTTTTTACCCTTTGGGTGGGTGAGGAAGGAGCTGAATCCTCTGGTGCAAAGGATGTAGCTTTTTTAGCTAATTCGAATAAAGCGCTTGAACCATATCTCTGCTGCTTGATGCTTGAGAAATATAGAAGCTCCAACAAAAACTCTACTCCTGAATTAGTAACAAGTATATTGATCAGGAACAGTAAACTAACAAAATAAGTTTCTTTATAAAATTATGAAATGAGATGATTACCATTGTTATCAATGAAAATTAATTTTCCATCTTTAGGGTCACAAAGATGTGCAAGAGTCAAAGCAATTCGAATTTGTATAGTCTTCTCGGTTGTTCTCATTAGATATAATAATTGGTTTAGTACCTGAGATAAGAGTTTGGCGTCAGTAGACTAAAACCAAGACCATACTTAAACTACGAATCAGAACGTCTAACAGAAATAGGTATACTCACAGGTCGTCCATGAATCTTTTTTTCTAGCCTCTTTAATGTCCTTGCCACACAATCCTTAGTCGGCTGCAAAAAGAATAATTGCAATCAGAATTTGGAAATCCAAAAGATTGGGTTTGCATACATAAGCAGTTGAAGGCATACCTGAACGGTGAAATTGTCATCTTGAAGCTTTTGAATACCTCCAGCCTTTATGAAATCTGCCACGTTTTCCTGTTATACAAAAACTTTAGTCAAGTACTTGTGGTATGCATAGTGAGCAAAGAGTATAGCTGAACTGGAAATTATTCATTGTGAATTTGTGAGTTTGGTTTACCTCGTTCTCTGCAATGCCATACAAAGCAAAGGCAGCATTGTGTTGCACAGACCCAGTTTTCACATCAAGAAGATTTAGAAGTGCGACTATGCCTCCTCTGTGTCCAATGCCAGCTTGATTGTGTGTGTCCTGCAATAATCAAAACATTGAGGATTTACTGGCGTATTTTTTTATGCTCAAAGCAAAAAAAAAAAAGACTTACAATTTTTGTTCTTATCAGATAACAGGTCTGGTTTATTAATCTATACAGAGCCAGGTTCCAGAAGCAACAAAAACAATGAACATGCTGATTCAAAAACATAACTACCTGAGCCAAACGACCAAGAGCAAAAGCTGACATTTCCATGACCTGCTCATCTGATGACTGAAGCATAGTAATTAACGGTGTAATGGCACCTCTCTGGGCAATGTGCACCTGCATGATCATGTTACCACTTATGTTTAGCATGTTTACTCAAGTTTAAATTCAACTTTTAGTTATCGTCATAACACACTGAGTTTGAGGGAGCATATGATCAGGTTATAGTACATCATATCAAGAAAGAGACAAACTCATACCTTGCAATCTGAATCAGGTGCAGCAAATTGACCAATTAATAAAGCTGCTTCTCTCTGTGTCTCCAAACAAGTGGAGCTGTGGCAGATATCATAGCAAACAGTTACAAAACATCTTCTAAAGTTTTTACAAGTAAACATCTATTTCAGTAGAAGTAGAGAAGCAGAATAAAGAAAACTAAGCATACCTAAGTAGATTGATAACTGGTTGTAATGCACCAGCACGGATAACCTCTTTCTTGATGTCAGGAGATGAGTGGACAAGATTTCCAATTGCCCCAATCTGAAAAGTCCGTAGCATATTAGAAGGAACTAAACAAAGCAAACCAATTGCACTAATCTAAAGCAAGATAAGAACCAACCGCTTCGCCATGCACTGAAGAATCTTCTGATTGAAGCATCAATACAAGCGTAGGCAAAGCATTCAGCTCCACAATCTACATAGTTGCTTTTCATGTCAGAATTATGGCTCTTATAAGCCTTATAAACAAAATGCATCATCATAGCAAAACATACTTGGTTCTTGTTTTCATCATTTCTAAATGAAACGGTTCGCAAGGCCCCTGCAGCAGCCCTCTGTACTTTAACATCCGGAAAATCTAAAAGCTCAACTAGTGGTGGAATGCCACCTTCAACCCTGAAGGAATTTTAAAAAGGTCTTAAGTGACAAAAAATATCATTATCATGACCAAAACCATAAGGAATATCATATACTCGTACCTTATATTTGTTTTAATCCTTGGATTGTCATGAGCAACATTAGTGATTATATCAGCTGCTCTCCTAATAACAGCATTAGCAGCGATGCATCCACAACAACTCTCTCGTCTCTTCAACAGCTTCACAGTGGGGACTATCGCACCAGCATCCACAATGAGCTGCTGGTGAGCAGGCTATTCAACAAAGAAAGCTAACATTAGTAAACATGAGTGCAAGATTGTTGCATTCAAACAAAATTCCGATGATTATCACAGATTATTTGAACATCTCTCAAGCTAAATGCATCTAAGATAGTTGCAATTTCCACAGGAATTGAAAATCACTACTTCTCATCCACAATTGAATCACAATTTTGGGTTACCTGAATCGCAGCAATAAGTCCAAGAGCAACAGCACAATCTTTCTCCAGTTTATGATCGCAAGATTTGGAAAAATCTTCAGCGATTGCCAAAGACCACGGAGATTCCAAATATCTGACCAAAGCAGGGATAGCTCCATTTTCCACAATCGTTTCCACATTTTCATCTGTACAAACAAGTAAGAAGACAAAATTAAGCCCAGAAAATGAGCTAGAACAAACCAATTGCAGATTAGAATCCAAAATCTGCCCCAACACGCAGCAGAATCCAATTCAACCAGCCAACATAAATTCCGAGATGAAGAACTACGGTACCAGTTTTAGCCAAATCGGAGATAGCCGAAGCAGCTTCTTCTACAGCTTCGCGAGCAGATTCTGCATCTGAGAAGCTTGAGTTTAGAACCTCGACATGGCGACGGATCTCGACGGCGAGATCTATCTGTTCATCGTCTTCAACTTCAACCTCCGTAAACTGTCTGAAAATCGGTACAACCACACCTGTATCCGTACAAAGCTTTCGTCTCAAGTTCCTTCCGGCGAGGCGTGTTGTTCGCTGACGCTTCGGGTGGCTCTCCATCGGCGGCGGATGGTCTGAGATCTCGCTAGCGGAGGAGGACGACGACTCAGTAGGAAGATCTGACGGCGAATTTGAACGATTTTGAGGTTTTCGTCGAGGTTGGAGTGAAGATCCTTTTCTTTATAATACCAAAAGATTGTTCAGGCGGTCTTTTGTGAAAAAATGTTTTGAGTTGGAGCCAAAAATGTTCCCTCTGGAGGGAAATGTTTTTTCGTTTTTTTCGAATTTGGCGTGTTTTTTTTTTGTTCTTTGACTACACACAATCTGACAATGATGTAGGCTGAAACGGGCCGGCCCATGGAAAATTAAGGCCCACCATCACAAGTTATCCTCACGAACATCATTTATGTGCAAAAATGGTTGCTATATAGTCTCATTTTTAGTTTAACAAAACTAAAAACAAATTACCATTTATGATTTTTGATTTTAAAGAAAAGTTTCTCTCACATCAACCTAATTAGAGAAACAATCCAAAAATCTGTTTGAAAAATGATTCTTCCTCAAAATAGGAGAAGAACAAGTAGAACACGATTTCTCTCAATTTATTGCTCTAATTCAATTTTATTACTCTAATTATCCTTCTTACCCTTCCAAATTTATTCGACTACCTTCCCCATTATCCATCTAATTCCTTTTCTTATTTTGAATGACAACTATTTGCACCCGAGTTGGATCTCGATTTTGAAGTTTTTTCTTTCAGATGTTTGTTCTCCATCCATTTTGATTGTGTATCATTTGTATTTGTTGCTTTTATAATTCTTCTCACATAACTAAATACTATATATATAAACAACTTCATAAACATATTTTCCATAAATATTCCACAAAATAATGCATGTCTTGCTTGTTGAAAAGAGAAAAATATGCTTTCTGTCTACAAGCATTATTCTGATTTCAACATTTTCATTTCTTTAAGTTTCTCTCTTGTTCATAATGTGCATAATATAATCTTTTATTTTAAAAAAGAAAAAATGCATGTCTAAAATAAACGTGTCAATGCATGCTAGATATAATTTTTTTCCTCCCTTGAAGTTAAACTTGGTTAGTGGAATCACTGCTCACAGGGCCACCTGAGACCGAGCTCGTAGACTGTTGTTGGTCTGCTGCTGGAAAATGAACGAGATTTGCAATGACTGCTTATTGACTAATGATTGGAGCTTGCACCGCTAGAAGTTGTTGTCGCAAAGGAGCGTGTTCACAGAATTCCAAAAGTGCATCCACATTGTGTCTGATTACATTTAACCAATCATTGGCTAGTATAATCAGCTCATCCATTTTCACCTAAAAGGAAAATGATAATGGAATCACGTTGTTATAACGAAGCAACGAAATCCAAAAAAGCAAAATTGTTTGTGCTTCGGTAATGAGAAGCTTGAGTTAAAAGGCTACACTGATGCAGATTGGGCCGGTGACAAAGATTCCAGGAAATCAACATCAGGGTATGTTACTACCTTTGCAAGGGGAGCTGGCAATCAAAGCTAAATAAGTGTGTTGCTTTGTCCACTACTGAAACAGAGTATATCGCAGCCACTAAAACTTGCAAGGAGATGTTATGGATGAAGAACTTCTTGCTTAAGCTTGGAGTAAAGCAAGATAAGTATATCATGCTATGTGATAACCAGAGTACTATTCACTTAGCAAATAATTCAACATTGCAGTCCCGCTCAAAGCACATCGATATACATCATCACTGGATTAGAGAAGTTTTGGAAGAGAAACTCCTACATCTCGACAAGGTACACACAGACAAAAACTGGTCAGACATTTTGTCCAAGGTGTTACCAATCAGAAAGTTTGAAGATTGTTGTCAAGGCATCGAAATTGTGACAACTTGGGGCTAAGACGGGAAGGGGGAGATTTGTTGGATAATCCCTCCATTAGCCCAAAATTAATCATGGAAGAATGAAGAAGGTTCTAGAATTAAAGAGAAGATTAAGTATAAATATAGAGAATAAGAAATCTCTAGAATTATTTTGATAAATTAGTTCAGGATGAGGTTTAGAGATAATTCTAGAATGTGTTTAAAAATTAATCTAGAAGAAACTAGGACTTAAGCTACCACTAATATAAATAGGAGTGTTTGGTGTCATTTGTAACATATGAGACCTAAGAAGGCACCACATAATAGTGTTCACTTGTAAACTCTCTTCGTATCAAATCCTTTCTAATAATAATTATCTAGTTGTCTAATTCTCATCTTATTCTCATAAAAAAATATTGGATAATTTTCCCAACATTTTGAACAATGTGATGAAAAAGTATTCATGTCTTTGAACAATGTTTTGGTAATAGAGCACAAGGCTGCTTTGCAATTCGATTCTTGATTCAATTTGTAAGTAAAAACTTGAAAAGACAAGAAGAGCATCAAAGATGTTGTAATGAGAGTAGTAGAGAAGAAGAGTTGTTGTGATAACTTTTTACACTCTCTCCTGTAATGTGCACTGTACTACAAGAGGAGTTTGTATCAGGATCAGACATGGAGATCAATTTCCACGAGAAGAAGTTTAGTTTCTTCTTATTCCCCGCCGACTAGCAAAAGCCACGGTTGGTTTCTCCGAGACAAGAGGTCCTTGGTCTTGAAAACAATCGAGTAAAACATAATTTGCATCACTACCACCATTTGCAGAGTCGTCACGGTACTTGCTTCATTGGAGATTTTCGTCTCCATTTTGTAGTAGCCTAGCGTAAAATTTCTTTCACAAAATTTATTATAGTGAGAGTCTGTCTAGGACAACAAAAAAGAGAAAAAAGTAACCATTTTTCGCTTGTAATGATTGGAGCTCGCGTCTTTTGTATCACGACAACACTACAAAGAAGATCACCAATCTTCTTCTATCCCAAAATCCCGACCCGACCCGTTTCCAGATTATCACACGCAGCTAGATCCATCGTCGCCATGAGTACTACCACCAGCAAAAGCCAAGAGGAACTCGATTCCATTTTCAAGCAGAAACGGGTCGTGCGTTCCACTGTGCGTAAATCCCTAAAAGCCATGGACCCTTCTCTCCGAACTCAACAAGGTTCAATCTTTTTCTCTCGTTTCCCCATTTTTTTTCAATGTCTCTAAAGCAAATATTGATTTGTGTTTCCATTGATTGATTTGTAGATGATGCCATTCAAAACACTGTTCTTGAAGCTCCTTGGTTCAAATCATGTCGGAGATTGTGTGCTTACATTAGCTGCAAGTCTCTCAATGAAGTCGACACTTCTAAAATCCTGTCTGAAATTCTGAATCATCCTGGTACTTTGTTCTTTTTTTGTCCCAATCCTTTTTTTTTCAGGACTAGTTAGAATTTCATTGTCATGGCATTCATAACAATCTTGAGCTTTCATTTGTACCAGTCAGAATGAGTACTCGTGATTAGTGATTGGTTTAATATTCCTTATTATCAGAAAGATGAGATCATGTCTCTCTTGATGTTGTTGATTCTCGTATCTCTATCACAGGAAGATCTGATAAGTTTGAAAAAACCAAGATCAAACCAAAAGAATCTTAAAAGTAAACCTTGGGATAAAATCCTCTGCTTAAGCTAATGCAAGACTCTAATTCTCTCTTTGAAGACTTATAATAATGTCAGCTTTTCAAGGACATTGATTTCTGCCAATCTCTATCGGGTTCCATTAGGCACTTTTCTTATTCAAAGTTTGGCTTTGTGTAAGGACTTCTTCCACGACTGATGCGGTGAATGCTCTGCTTTCTTTTTTCTTATTTAGATTCAAAGACAATGGCACAGAAGAAGCTATATGTCCCTCGGGTGGAGGATAAGAACAGTAACATGTGTATGCTGCACATATCTCGTATGGATGACCTCATTGCAAACTCGATGAACATTTTGGAACCAGCTCCAGTTGATGCTCAAGGGAATGAGCGTGAAGATGGTAGTGTCCTTTTTCTTCTATGTTGCCACCACTATAAGCTTCACATATGAGTAGGTATATAAGCCCGGCCTCTTGAATTTTTTTTTTTTCTTTTCTATTGACAGTGATGCAAGCAGATGAACCGATCGATCTATTCATCTTGCCAGGTATGGAGAAATTGTTTCATTTCCATTTTGTTTCTTCCTGTATTTCTGTATCTAATCAACTCTTGTGGTCAGGTCTTGCGTTTGACAGATGTGGGCGGCGTTTAGGTCGTGGGGGTGGGTAAGTTTGCATTGACCCCCCAAGTTTTCTTTTCATCACAGTGCTATAGATTCATACTGTGGGTAGTGCTGAAGATCTAAAAGCAGTATCATATGCGAGTTTTCATTTCTTCAAGCTAATAACATGAAGCGTTTGTTAAGAATTTTTTGCCGTTGTATTACTTTGTTTAGAGATCACATAATCTAAGTTTCACTTCTTCTCTTATGCTTTGTCACAACATGAAATTGTGCCATCCCCAAGGAATGTAGTCTCGTTCTTGCAATTAGAAATGCTTTGTCATGCTCTAATCTAACTCCTACTTGTTTATATGGATAACAAATCTTGGAAAAAGCTATTATGACACTTTCTTGAAGAGATACCAGGACCGTGCAAAGGAGAAGGACTGGAGCAATCCACTTATGGGTATAAATCACATTCAAATTGATACCACAGAATGTTTTCAACAGAAAGATAAGCTAATCACTGTTTTTTTTTTGCCATTGCAGTTGCATTGTCATACTCGCCTCAGATTCTTGAGGACGGAAGTATTCCTGTAACACCAAATGATGTTCTGATCGATGCCCTTGTGACACCTTCTGGTGTGGTTCCCATTAGCCCTCGTGCTATCGAGAGGTACAACACAAAATGTTTTTAGCTTCCCCTGAGATCTTCTATTTACGCTTTTGACTATGCTGTGTGATTCTCTCGGTTTCTAGAATGTGAGCTCTGGAGCTTGTGTTTGGAAGATATAACTCAGATCACTTTGTGGGTTGGCGCTTGAAGGCTGCATTCTGGAATTTTCTCACTGAGCATCTGTTTCTGAATTTGCCACTAAACAAATTTACTAAACTCGATTCGAGCCCTTGTTCTTGAATGATGAGATATGAAAGAAGTTTATCCAAGGTTGTTTAATGGTCACTTACTCGTTAATTCGATATCAAGTTACCGTATAAGAACAAGCTTTTCTAATACATAAAAATAATTTCGTATTTTCTTAGAGATCATACAGTTCACATTTTGTACCTCAATCCAACTCTTTGTTTGTGTTACAAAATATTCTTTTGCTAAATTCTAACCAGGGAACGAAGCAAGAGCATTAAAAAACACAACGGAGTATAACACTACACCAAATACAAAACTAACCTCACTTATACATGTAGAAAAACTGACCTTTTGCTTATGGAGATTTTATATGTACTCAAATCTTTATTCAACGTAAAAACAAAATAGTGTAAATACTAAAGTTTTTCTTGTCACTTTAAAGCATTACAACCATATAAATATATAAGAGTGGTTTTACATTTTCCTCTTCCTTTCTATAATGGCAAAACGAAAGTAGGAAGGAGAACTAGGAGGAGCAAGAAAGCATGCAGACGCCTGGCCTGTAAGCCCAGGCTGGAGGCAACCGAGCATATTTCTCCATCCCGGGCTGATCCTCGTAAGGCCGTTTCATTAGACGGATCAAGTTGTTCACCTCTGAGAAATCGCCTTGTTCAGCTGCATCTATTGCGCTCTGGCACAGATAGTTCCTCAGAATGTACTTCGGGTTCACTGAATCCATTCTTGCTTTTCTTTCTTCATCTGATATCTCACCACCACCCACCTGCAATTCCCAAACCAACACATGAATTAGGAGTTGCATCAGCCAGGAAGATGCAAGGATAAGAACTGTAATTGTAACTTTGTGGAAAGTATCATTAGAGGTTAAGAAGGCTAGCAATAACACTGAATTGATGAGATATCTTCGGAAAACATTTGTGAGAAAAGAGTTTTATACCTCCTGTATATAGCTTCGCATCCATTTGATCCAGGCTTCTTTTCTTTCCTTTCCAATGTCCAAGAGAACGGCCTTCAAGGGTTTCAGTAACTCATTTTCGGGTGTGTCGGGGTTTGCTTTAACAGTTGAAAGAAGCCGAAAGAAGTTCGTATAATCAACTTTATCAACAGCCATATTGTTCAGGAGTTTACTTATCAGCTCCTTGTTATACTTGGAAAGACCAAGCTTCTTTGACATTATGGCTTGATAATCATCCATGAATTTTTCACCATACCTGAATCACGAGTCTCTTAACGACTTAGTAATTCCTAAAATAGAATCATGAATAGTGATCCAAATCAATAGTGAAAAAATAAAGTTACCTCTCCATGGCGTAATTCGCCTCCTTTTCATTTATCAGCTGAGCAACGGCTAGAGTCTTAACAAATTGAGCAATATTCCACAGGCCGATGTCAGGCTGATTTGCAAAACAATATCTTCTTCCGGGGAGATCTGTCGTGTTTGGGGTGTAACTCGGATCAAAAGCATCCAAGAACCCAAATGGACCATAGTCAATGGTTTGACCCAAAATGCTCATATTGTCAGTGTTGAGCACACCATGGGTGAAACCAACACCTTGCCATCTTGCAACTAAGGTAGCTGTACGCTCAGCAATTTCAACAATCCATGCTAATAAATTAAAAAATCAGAAGAGTTAGTTCAATATTCGCCATTAACATAATTATTTGCAATACCAAAAGTATCATCAGTGATACGAATGTAGATGCTGATTCAAAAAAGAAAATAGCGGTGCCTCAGGCAGCATTTTGATGAATAATTCATTAGATAATTACCTGCATACTTGTTCGATGTGAGATCCACAACCGAATCATCTTCATTGCTGGTTTTGAAAGATAAGCTATCGCTTCTGTTCATGCTCTCTATATGTGGGAAATGATGGCTAATGGCATAGTCTGCCAACTTCCTAACGATATCAAGATCCTCTTTTCCTCTAGAGGCATGTATTTGGTATGAGCCGAAGCGGAGAAATGACTGAGAAACCCTGCAAACGATTGCGCCAGGTTCTTCCTTCGCATTGCCGCTGCAAACAAACACAAAACGGTAGGAGCAGTCAGCCACATAAAAGCCAAATTTTATAAGTAAAATTCCTCTATTCAAGTGTTAGCCATTGGCAGTTTCTGTGAAGCAAAATCAAGAAAGAGGAACGGAAAAAGGGCTAAACCAATTTCTCTTTCAAAACTTGACGGAGGAGACTTGAACTTTTAAAACAGAGGATGAACTTAACAAAGGAACAAGTTAGAGAGGGGTTGGAAGGTTTTAGACATACTCATAAAACATGTCTCGAGTGACATCTTGACCTGTTGTGAGAAGACAGAGGGCACGTGTGGTAGGGACTCGCAAACAATGCATACTTTCACTGCAAAGGTACTCTCTGATGCTACTACGGAGCACTGCAAGCCCATCAGCAAAACGGCTATAAGGAGTCCTACCCGCACCTTTAAGCTGAAGTTCCCATCTTTCGCCTTTGGAGTTCAAAACTTCCCCAAGAGTTATGGCACGACCATCACCTAGTTGTCCAGCCCACATGCCAAACTGGTGTCCTCCATAACACTGAGCATAAGGTATTCTGTAAAAAAAAAGTATCGATAATTGCACTCGGAAACTTTGGATTTAACCTAAAATCAGATTTGGGTAAGGAATCCTTACGCTCCTGGCAAAGGTTTGGCACCAGACAGTAGCAGAGGGAAATCTGGCCTTTCAAATCTGAAATTTCAACAGAAATTTGGCAAGAATTAAAAAAAACAAGTCACAAGATTTCGAAATAGCAACAGATATAAAGATCTAACACCCTTTTAGAACTTTATCTTTCCCTATACGAGCCAGAAGTGAATCAAATGCACTAACTTCTTTTGAAGAAACGTAAAGACGAAATCATGACGGTGAATTAGAAGAACGGCACAATTACGAAGTTGCTCATCTACTTGCTATCTTTTTTTCTAAATCCCGTGAAAAGCAAATTACCTTCTGACCATACAGAAGTTAACTTACTCTTTAGGATCCAGATCCAATAGCTCTGCAACAGAATCAGACCATGCTACAAGCTGAGGATCATCTACTTCTACTGAAGGAGAGACTTTTGTATAACAAGCATGCAATACCTGCACATTACAATAAACCATCAAAATCCGAATGCCCGATTTAATTATCTTGATGGGACAGGTAGATTCACACATAGTATTCCGAAAGCTTTTGACCCCAAAAATTCGTGTATTCATCAGTTTATCATATAAAAAAGTATGCTCTATCAACACAAAGGCAGATAATTTGCAATTTTGTAGCAATAAGCACAAGATTCAAATCTTAACCAGAGTACAATCCACTCTACCAACAAGTATAAATATCAACTTCATGATTCCAGATTAAAACCACATAAAAAAAACATATCAAGATTCCTACTATGATTAAAACACACAAAACAAACAAATTTACCTCACGCGAGATAACATCGGTTCTGGGATCACCAGGCAATTCCTTAACAAAGGAATGGTCCCAATTAAAATCTTCGAGCTTTCGTTTGATCTTAACACCTTCATCGACGGCTCCAAGACTTTGGTTCTGCAGATCTTTAGCTAAAGAATCGGCGGCCGAATCTGTTACAGGCGTCGGAGAAGACGAAGAAGAAGCCGGTATAGATTCCATCCCACGGAAGGAAGAAGATCGGGAGGAAGGGCTTAATCGAAATTCTCGGCGAAGAGAGGGACAAAAAGGGAACTTCGCAGTTGAAGCAGAGAAACTGAAGAGATGAAGCGGTCGGAGGTTGAAGAAAGACGACGGACACACACGCAACAACATTTCTCTCTTCTTTTTCCCTTCTTCACATTTTTCTATTGGGGAACTTGTAAAAAAATCAATTTTAAACCGAACCGCCTTCTTTGGTTTCTCTCATTCAGACCGGCTTAACCCAAAATTATGTCGGTTAACATACCAAATCATAAAACAAAAACAATACGAATCCAATCGTATTGGTAATTTGTTTGGTATGTGACCGTACCGAATAAATGATAAAACCGGGTTTAAGACAGAACTCAAAAAAGAGAGAGGAAGTGAGTTTGTGATACGACAAAAGTTGCCGTCGTTCGTGTAACTCAAACGAACCTATCAACTGGAAAAAAAAAAAAAAAAACAAATTAGGGCACAATATTGCGACTCATAGAACCCTCGGAAAATCCATCACGGTGTTGTCCAGTAATTCTGAATTCCGCGGCGTACTTTCAGCTTCCGAGAGATCTAAAGTTTCGTGAAATTCAATTTGGGTTCAAGATTTGTTCGGATCTTCTGTTTTTGACGGTCCTCTTTCGCTCAAATCTATGATCTTTCGGGAGTAATGTTCTCGATGGAAAGTCTTGGCTGATTGAAATTTTCGAGAATAGATCCCGACAATAGTCACGGTGAAGGTAACTGGTGTTTGATCTTGCATTCTTTCTGCGCAATTTGTAAGTTTTGTTCTTCTTGAATTAAGCATTGGTGTGCTTTGTTTCCGTCGGAAATTAGGGTTTCGGAAGATGGAGTTCTCTAATTGGTGATACTCTTCTGAAATTTAGCATAAATTAACGATTTCTTTATTGAATAAGGTTGGTGAAGAAAAGTTTTCTTGAGTCTTGGAGTTTCTGCTGTGAAATTCTTCAATTTGCGGAAAGTACCATGTTTGGTTGTTGAGCTTGAGTTTAAAGAACTGTGACTTTGATTGTTCTTTGAGTTACTTCGTTTTGTATAGTGTGATTTGTTTTGTCAACGCTTCATGTTTGGTTTTCTCAAAGAAAGTTAGTACCAGGGGGTTCTCAGTTTTGACCTGAAAATTGAAGGTTTATTTTGTTCTGCAAAAGAGTGAATATTTGGCTTTTACCTCCATTGATGATGTTGTTTTCTTGGTTTTTTGCAGCTCGTGCTTTGGTGCACTTAGACAGGTCTGTGAAGAATAATCGCGAAAGGATTCGAATGGATTACCGACCTTCTGATAGTAGTGGTGAGTCTTATGTTCTTTCATAGTTTCTAAACAGCTTGGTGTTAGTTCGTGTCTTCGATCTCTCTCTGTGTTCTGTCCACAGTTGGATTGTCTTTTTAATGTGAATGTGTTAGATCTTCTTACAGTTAGAAGAATTCCTTCTCATGTTCATTGCTGTTTACTGATTCTTTTCTCCTAACTTGCGTAGCTTCAAACTGATTGTATTTGCATGTGAATGTGTTTTATTTGTATAATTGTATTTGCTGCGGCTTTGTTTTGTGATACGGTATTTTTCTGCGGGAACTTAGGTACGGATGATGACTTACCCCCATCACATCAAAGTAGATATCAAAGAAGCGGCAGACCTGCTGGTAATGGCAGGCCTTCAGTTCTCAATTCTGCTCCTTTATCAAGGGTGCACAATGACATGGAAACTCAAATTCATCTCATTGAGCAAGAAGCGTATAGCTCAATACTCCGTGCATTCAAAGCCCAGTCTGATGCTATTACCTGGGTACTTGTTTTGCTTATCTTCTTCATTAATTTGTCCATGTTTATGTAACTTCACCATGTAAAATAAATTTACCCTTCTTCCTTATGTCTTCTTGTTCCTTTGGCTGGGGGAAAAAAATATTTAGGAGAAAGAAAGTTTGATCACGGAACTCAGAAAAGAACTTCGGGTGTCTGATGAAGAACACAGAGAGCTGTTATCAAGGGTTAATGCTGACGAAATGATTAGGCGAATAAGGTCTGTTTTATATGTAATCAATAACTATTGTATCTCTGCAATTAGTCATAAGCATCTTTCTAGCTAACCAGGTTAATATAATTCATGTCAGAGAGTGGAGAAAGGGGAACAGCCTTCAGACCAGTGTCCCCCAGATGGTTCATGAGACTGCTCCGAGTCCAGCTGTATCAGGATCACGTAAGAAACAAAAGACATCACAATCAATCGCCTCGTTAGCGATGGGCCCACCATCTCCTGCTGTACACCCTTCGATGCAACCGTCTTCATCTGCACTTAGAAGGGGAGGTCCTCCACCAGGTCCAAAGACTAAAAAGCCGAAGACAGTAAGTCATAATACTGTGCGACTTCTTTAATTGTTTATTAATAGACTCCTGTTCATATGTTCTTCATTGACTAAAGGAATGGAAATATTTTATTATCTGTGCTTGGTGAAGTCGATGCCATACCCACCTACAGGCATTGCTGGAAGGCCCCAGGCTGGCGCTTTAACGAATGAACCAGGTGAATCGGGATCATATGACCCGTTGATTGGAAGGAAGGTATGGACAAAGTGGCCTGAGGACAACCATTTCTATGAAGCTGTTATAACTGACTACAACCCCGTGGAGGTATCTTATCTTTCATTGATATTAATTATTGTGTTATACTGCCAAATCTCCGTTTTCTGATTTAGTTTTTGCTACTTTTGTTATTAAGGGGCGGCATGCGTTAGTGTATGATATTAACACTGGAAATGAAACTTGGGAATGGGTAAATCTAAAAGAGGTAATAATGATTTCAGTTTTTCTACTTGTCTATTTTACCTTTCACAATAGTGCAGAAGATGATGGTGCATCGTAAAATTTGGAGCGACAATGAATTGTTTTCTTACTCTATTTGTTGATGATCTGGATGGTTCTTTTTTTATATGCCCTGCACGTCAATGAGAGTCTCGTCAGGTTTTATGCGACTGCAATCCGTTTCAGCTCTGCACATTAAAAGAAATAGCTTAGTTTTTCTTGTTCACTGCCTCACAAGTTCGATCCTCAGTGATACTGAACCGGTTCATTCGATTAATAGTTTAGACGCAAAAAACATATGTATAAAAATGGTTGATATTAAAACTGGTAGTACCATAGTTGTGCTTAGAACTGACTCACCCATCCATTATTTTCTCATCTGCATGATTGTCAGCAATGGATGGAGGATTATTGTGTAATTAGCGTTCAATTCTATACATGTAAATTATTTTATAAGAGCTAATATCATTATTGGTTTCTGAATGTTCTTAATATATATTATAGATATCTCCGGGAGATATCAGATGGGAAGGTGAGGATCCTGGGGTTTCTCGTAAAGGAGGACATCCTGGGCAAGGTCGTGGAACTACAAAATCAATGGCTCGTGGTGGTCCCACCGGTGGTAGAGGTAGGGGAGGCATGAAAACTCAGCAACCCAAGACACAGAACGGTATCGGGAAGAAAGCTTTAGGCGACATCGAAATACTCCACACGGATACACTAATAAAAGAGGTAATCATCCAAGTTCAAGTTATGGGAATGTTATATATAACTATCTGAGTATTACTTTGTGAATATTTTTGTAACAGGTAGAAAAAGTATTTGGGTCAGTTAACCCCAACCCAGCAGAAGTAGAGAAGGCCAAAAGAGTTCTGAGAGTAAGAACCATATTCATCATCTGGTCCTTTACGCGGGCATTCTCTTTGTTCGTTGTTGACTTATGGTTTACATGGAAATGGCAGGATCATGAACAAGCTCTCGTGGATGCAATCGCAAAGCTTGAAGAGATGTCAGATGGAGAAAGCGGTAATATTTGATAGGGCCCTTGTTAACTCTCCTCAGGTTCACAACTTTTCTTCTGCTCTATAGATTCGTGTGTTTGTTGAAATGAAGTTGTAACGGGATGCGTATTTTCACCCAGATGATGATGGAGTCGTAGCAAATTGGACTGCTGGCTAAAAAAAAAAGTGTAGTAGATGGTGGTGGGGATGTGAATTGATGAGAGAGGGAGATTTCAGAAGTTGTATGGTGAATCACAAATTGTATTTTGTTTAGGGGAGGGATTTATAATATGACCTTTTGGTGTGCCACATAACTGGATTTGGTTATTAGAGTCTTAAGCATTGTAAAATCCATCAGACTGTGTCATATAAATGTAGAATGTTGCAGAGACAAAAGATGATATGAGCAAAACTCAACAACTCTCTCTATAACCGAATCAAAATCACCTCTTTCCTTGTATAACACCCACACGTTACAAATGACGATGAATCGATTAAAAGCTCACATAAATACCATTTTGACATATTAATGGCAGGAGAGAGAGAGAGAGAGAGAGAGAGAGTTGCTTGTTTTTTTTGTTTGGTCGAAAGAGAGAGTTGCTTGTAAATGATGTTTTCATTGTATGAATCTTATAGGAAAAAGAGATACAATGAATGTGGAACAAAAAAGTGATGATGCCTTAGTTAACTAGATGAGTTGAGATGAATGTAATCTTTTACTAGTAATAATTTAGGTTAGATCATGTAATGTTTTGGTTCATTTGGTGATCCAAAAGACTTTCTTCATTTGCTTTTCGGTTAGGTCTTAAAATCATTCCGATTTATTCATATTATAACATGTAGAGCCAAATAAGTAGTGGGCCAATTTTTTTAAGGAAAGAAGCCTACCAAATATGTAAGCTAATTAATTTTCTTGTGTACAATTTGTGCCTATGCATGCTACTTGTAGAAACTTGATTCCAAAACATCTAAATCCCATACAACCATTTAAAAATAAAAAAGGAAGAGAGAATATCACTATCTATCTACAAGTCAAAGTCACACTATCTATTCTATTTACAAGTCAAATTATGGGATTCATATGTTCTTTTTATTGCTAAAAATGGGATATTATTTATAGAAATCACTAGTTACACATCAAACTATTCTCTTTAGTTTCATTTTTTTTTAAATGATTACTATTATATAAATGTAAATTTATGTTAGTCATACTCCATTTCAGTTAAGCTTAACACTAAAATCATTTGAAGATTTAAAAAAAAAAAAACTTTGGGTCTAAATGGTAGTCAAATTTCGGAATGTTTGGAATAAGATGAATTAAAAGAATTGGAATAGAAGTGAATGGAATAATGACAGTTAGATAAATAAGATGAATGGAATGAATAATCGCAGACAAATATTTATGTAAGATGAATGGTGGTATTTTAAAGGATATAATGGAATGCAAAATAAATATGATTAAAGACAAATATTATTGTATATAACATAACATATATTTTATTAAGAAAATAAAAAAAACGAGATATTTTTTAAATTGTATAGCATAACATATAGAGAAACGAAAATTGTATATAACATAACAAAATGTTGTTTTTTAAAAGAAAAATATGATGAAAAAATCTAAATGAGATCTTTAGATTTTAAAAGCTCAACAAAATATTAGTAGAAAATCTGAAGTTTGACCACTTCCAATCAATAGTAAATCGTAACAATATATATATAAATTTTAAAAAAGAATTATATATATTTGTATTCCATCTATTCATGATTTTTTTATTTCCTGAATGTTTTTTAATTCTTTTCCTCTACAATTCCACATAAGTCACGGGATGCAATAGAATGAAATTTATTTTTTATTTCATGTAAATAGTAACTTTTTTGTGGTATGCACAGAAATGACGTATTCCACTTGATTTTATCCCAGAAAATGCCAATCCAGTTGCACCCTTTGTTAGTGAAATGAGAAACATTGCGTCAAACCCTCAAATCTTGTTAAAAATAAAACGGTAAAATTGAAAAGTAATGACGACGAGTCAAAGAAGGGTTTTGAAAAACGGCCAACTTTTTTTTTTTTGTTATCGGAATCTCCACTTTTTTGAAATTCTTGTTACCTTTACAAAAATACCCTTACGTTAAAAACTGAAGGGACCTCCTCTTTTATGCTGCTGCTGCGTCAAGACAAATCCGAAACTATCCCCACCAAACAGAACTCGTACTTAGTGGTATTACTGTAAATAAACGAAAGATAAAGCCTCTTTTGTCTACACGAACTTCGAAAGTTTCCTTTTCTTTTGTCTATTTCTTTTTTTATATTTATTTTCTATTTAAGCGGTGCTTTAAGAAAAAGGAAAGAAAAACACAAAATTCACTCAGGCGCATATGTTATCTCTCTCACTTTGCGTACTTAGCAGCTAAGTGTAGCTTAAAGTTCCTCCATTGTTAGGGTTTCTCGATCTCTCTGTATGTTCCTTTCAATATCGCATCCTCATTGTTAATTTACCCCTTCCTCTCTCTCTCTCTCTCTCTCTCTCTCTCTCTCTCTCTCTGTTTTGTCTAAAGAGTTTGTTTGTTTCAAAGGAGGTTTTGAGAAACCTTAACCTATAAGGTTTTAGGGTAAAAGCCAATGTCGGCTTCGAGAGTTGGTCCTGATCAAGGACCGTCACAGCCTCAGCAACGTCGGATTGTTCGGACACAAACTGCTGGTAACCTCGGAGAGTCATTCGATAGTGAAATTGTTCCTTCATCGCTTGTTGAGATTGCCCCTATTCTCCGTGTTGCTAATGAAGTTGAATCTAGTAACCCTAGGGTTGCCTATCTCTGTAAGCTCTTTCTTTCTTTCACACTTTTGGCTTTTGATTCTGTAGTAATTGCTTCTTTGTTGTTTTAATCTGCTTCTGGTTGGTATGCTTCTTTTTAGGTCGGTTTTATGCATTTGAGAAAGCTCATAGGCTGGATCCGACTTCTAGTGGAAGAGGTGTTCGGCAGTTTAAGACTGCTCTTCTACAGCGTCTTGAAAGAGTGAGCATTCTTACTTAGTTCGTGCATGTGTCGGATTTGGGTAGCTACTGATGTTTGTAGGAAGGAATTTTTGGTTTTAGTACTTGTCTTTTTTAACAAATTTGCTTTGATTTTGTTGTTGTAGGAACATGATCCAACATTGATGGGCAGGGTTAAGAAAAGTGATGCCCGTGAGATGCAGAGTTTTTATCAGCATTACTATAAGAAGTATATTCAAGCTTTGCACAATGCTGCTGATAAAGCTGACCGGTTTGTCTATGACCTACTTTTAAGATGCCAATTAGTGTTCCCTTAGTGTTTTTTAGAGCACCGAGTTCGCTAACTGATGGTTGACGTGCTGTTAATTTTTCAGTGCCCAGCTGACAAAGGCATACCAAACTGCCAATGTTTTGTTTGAGGTGTTGAGGGCTGTTAATCTGACACAGTCTATTGAGGTTGACCGGGAGGTAAGGGCAATGCGCCTTTTTAGTCCCCTCTCTCCTCAGTATATTTCCTTGATTCTATCTATTATGCAATGTTACAACAAAGTTTAATGTTTACAGATTCTGGAAGCTCAAGATAAGGTTGCAGAAAAGACACAGTTGTATGTCCCCTATAATATCCTACCTCTCGATCCTGATAGTGCAAATCAAGCGATTATGAGATATCCTGAGGTTAGTCCTATCGTTGTTTCATTTTGGGCACGGTTATTAATTTTGTGATGTGTTATCAGCGGGTAATGTTATAACCTTACTGCAGATCCAAGCTGCTGTTCTTGCTCTTCGCAACACTAGAGGGCTTCCTTGGCCAGAAGGTCACAAGAAAAAGAAAGATGAAGACATGCTTGATTGGCTTCTAGAAATGTTTGGATTTCAGGTAATTTTACTAATGCTTGCAAATTTTCAATAAACTTTTGTTGAGAGTAATATGTATATCCTGAATGGTTAGGCGGAAAGAAAATGCAGCCTAATCTTAGGAGCAC
The DNA here is from genome assembly GCA_964056655.1 of Arabis hirsuta. Classification (NCBI taxonomy): domain Eukaryota; kingdom Viridiplantae; phylum Streptophyta; class Magnoliopsida; order Brassicales; family Brassicaceae; genus Arabis; species Arabis hirsuta. The sequence continues at coordinate 7,280,338 of OZ053299.1, read as the reverse complement.
CAGATCTTATCACTTGCTAACTTGCATATTTCATGCGTATGTTATGGTTCTGCAGAAAGACAATGTGGCTAATCAAAGGGAGCACCTGATCTTATTACTTGCTAATGTGCATATAAGACAGTTTCCTAAGCCTGATCAGCAGCCAAAGGTGTGTACCTTAACTCTTACAATGTTGAAAGACTGCTTTTATATAGGTGTGGTATAGCCACATAAATTTCAGTTTATCCTTTTGTCGTCTTATTTATCTTTTCATTTTCCAACCAAGGAGATTTCTTTGCATCATGCTTTTCACCATGGAGATATATATTTGTTTGCATACTACAATGAGCATAATATGTAAATGTACTTTCACGTTATCCTTTGGTTTGTTCTCATAGTGACAACCCATTGTCCTCTCACAGTTAGATGATCAAGCACTGACAGAAGTGATGAAAAAGCTCTTCAAGAACTATAAGAAATGGTGCAAATACCTTGGTCGAAAGAGTAGTCTCTGGTAAGGGAATCTTGGACACGATACTTGATTCTTTATAAGTCGGTCAAAGCAAATTTTGTATATTCAGAAGCAACAAAAAGTTTCGGAATTAATTTTATTGTTTGTCTAAATGTTTATGCAAACTCTGGTGTCAAGAATCTCGGAAAAAAGTCTGATTCAATGTATGATCTGCTTGTAGGTTGCCAACTATACAGCAGGAAATGCAACAGCGCAAACTATTGTATATGGCCCTGTATCTTCTAATCTGGGGCGAAGCAGCGAACTTGAGATTCATGCCTGAGTGTCTCTGCTACATTTATCATCATGTACGTTTCAGTTTGCAAGTCTTCTGTACTTTGTGCGTGCTTCCTGTCTTTTCTGTACTTGTCCGCCAGTGATAATATTATGCTTTACTCGACTCTGATTTTGAGGCGAAGCATGTGTATATGTGCTTTCGTTGATGTAATTCTGATGATAAATTGCCAATTGATATCCTTGGAACTTAGAATAATAGTACAATGCAGTGATGGGTAACATGCTTGCTTTATATAACATACCGATTCTTTGGCACTGTGCATTCTTGAATGTGTTATTTATATACTTGCTGCTTTATTTCATGGTTCCGCAGATGGCATTTGAACTCTATGGTATGCTGGCTGGGAATGTTAGTCCGATGACTGGGGAAAATGTGAAGCCTGCCTATGGAGGCGAGGAAGATGCATTCTTGAGGAAAGTTGTGACTCCTATTTATGAAGTGATTGCAGTGGTATGGCTTAAATTTTGAGGTTTTCCTTCTGGTTTCAGCATTTCTTGCTTGTGAATACATTTACTTATGTAATTTACCATATACAGGAGGCTCAAAGGAGCAAGAAGGGGAAGTCCAAGCATTCCCAGTGGAGGAACTATGATGATTTGAATGAATACTTTTGGTGATATATCTATCTACGTGCTTTCACACGGTCGTAACGGTCTTCATAAGTGTTTTTTATGGTTTGTTAAATATGGTTTCTACATTGCAGGTCGGTTGATTGCTTCCGATTAGGATGGCCTATGCGAGCTGATGCTGATTTCTTTTGTCTGCCTGTTGGTCAGCCCAGTATCGAAAAAGATGGGGTACACAATACTACACATCCTCTAATCTCTTGCTGCTGAACTTTGTCATACCACTTAATCCCGTTTGTTTTATCATATATCACAGGATAACAGCAAGCCTGCTGTTGCCAAGGATAGATGGGTGGGGAAAGTTAATTTTGTTGAGATTCGTTCCTTCTGGCATGTCTTCAGAAGCTTCGATCGAATGTGGAGCTTCTATATTTTATGCCTTCAGGTAATACTTTCTTCTAGTTTTCACTGCTCCAGTTTATGCAATTTCTCACAAGATATGACTCTGATGACAATAATTGGAAGGCCATGATTATTATGGCTTGGGATGGCGGAGAACCAAGTGCAGTCTTCAATGCTAATGTATTCAAGAAAGTTCTGAGTGTGTTTATCACAGCTGCAATAATGAAGCTTGGACAAGGTTGGTCAATGTCATTGTTCAATACTTTCACAAATTTACTCGAGTGATGAAAGCTCATGTACTAAAACTATTTATGCAGCTGCTCTTGATGTGATCCTTAGTTTCAAAGCTCGTCGAAGCATGTCACTACATGTTAAACTAAGATACATCCTGAAGGTGGTCTCTGCTGCAGCATGGGTTATTATTCTCCCTGTCACTTATGCGTACAGCTGGAAAGATCCTCCAGCATTTGCCAGAACTATCAAGAGTTGGTTTGGGAATACCATGCATTCACCTTCACTATTTATATTAGCTGTGGTTTTCTATTTATCGCCCAATATGCTTGCGGCTGTACTGTTTCTCTTCCCTCTGCTACGTCGGTTTCTTGAGAGGTCCAACTACAGAATTGTAATGCTAATGATGTGGTGGTCTCAGGTATTCCTCTATTCACTCATTTTGTGTTTTTGCATAATAAAGTAACAGAAAAATAATCATTACCTCGTAATTTGTATTATTGCTGACGTGACCGTAAATAACCTTATTTTATTTCACCTTGCAGCCTAGACTCTATGTTGGCAGAGGAATGCATGAGAGCGCATTTTCCCTCTTCAAGTAGGGAGTCTGTTTGTGACACATACATCATTGGATTTTAGTTACTGGTGCAAGTCTGAGTCCTCAGTTCACTTATGTCTTTCTGCCTTTTTCTTTCGTAGATATACCATGTTCTGGGTGTCGCTTATTGCAACAAAGCTGGCGTTCAGTTACTACATTGAGGTTCGTGTTTCTCATATCTAGTTCTGGTAACCATTAACTGCATGCTGTGAGAAGAATTTTATTAGTCTGATAAACTGACGTCGCTCACAGATCAAGCCTTTAGTTGCTCCAACCCGAGACATTATGAGGGCCCGTGTGACTAATTTTCAGTGGCATGAGTTCTTTCCTCGTGGTAATGCACTTTTCCACATACACTACATAACTACTGAAATGAAAATAGAATATCTGTTAACACCATCTCCATTTTTATTTGTGCAGCCAAAAACAATATTGGTGTCGTTATTGCCCTCTGGTCCCCTATTATTCTGGTAAGCATGATCATGTTGAACATGTCTCCGCGTCTTCTCCTGCTTTGTGCTGTTGCTAATTTTAAGTTTGGGTACATCCCGCTGTAGGTATATTTTATGGATAGTCAGATTTGGTATGCTATATTTTCCACATTGTTTGGAGGTATATACGGTGCATTCCGTCGCCTTGGAGAGGTATGCTTTTTAAGATAATCTGACTGAAGCTGAGTTATCTAAACCTAATTTTCATTGGTAATCTCTATATCCTTACGTTTTTCATCTGTTACAGATTCGTACACTGGGAATGCTTAGATCACGGTTTGAATCACTGCCTGGAGCTTTTAATAACCGCTTAATACCGGATGGAATGAACCAGCAAAGGAAGAAGGGATTAAGGGCAACTTTATCTCATAACTTTACAGAGGATAAGGTTCGTTAAACCGAGTGAACTGCTATCATGAACGGTTCTTCTCGTTGATTGCTTGTACTGTCACTGAACATTTTACTTCAGGTACCTGTTAACAAAGAGAAAGAGGCTGCTAGATTTGCACAGTTGTGGAACACAATAATCAGTAGTTTTAGAGAGGAGGATCTTATAAGTGATAAGTAAGTTTTGTTAATTTTGTATGCAACATATCTAGCTGAAAAAAAAAAACTATGTGGAATTCAGCATTTTGAACTACTGTTATACATTTTGGACTATTCTTAGGGAGATGGATCTGTTGCTTGTTCCATATTGGGCTGACCGTGATTTGGATCTCATACAGTGGCCTCCATTCTTATTGGCTAGCAAGGTTTGTTTTCACATCAACACATTGGAATTTAATCTTTAGGATTTTTTTATATATGATATTTGGCTGTAGATTCCAATAGCATTGGATATGGCAAAAGACAGTAATGGGAAGGACAGAGAGCTGAAGAAGAGGATTGAGAGTGACTCTTATATGAAATGTGCTGTCCGTGAGTGCTATGCTTCGTTCAAGAATATCATAAAATTTTTGGTTCAGGGAAACCGTGAAAAAGAGTAAGTTGCGTTGGGTTATTTGAGTGCTTGCTTTGGTTTCTTAGATATCTGCTTCTGATTTTGGTAATAACAAGACAGCACCGTTACCACACTTTATTATGTCTAATTGATTTCTTGGTGTTTCAGGGTGATAGAGATTATATTTGCTGAGGTTGACAAACATATAGACACTGGTGATTTGATTCAAGAATACAAGATGAGTGCTCTTCCTAGCCTCTATGACCACTTTGTCAAGCTGATCAAATATTTGGTAATGTTCTTTCTGTGGTACTGTTTCTTTATTTAGTTATTTTTCTTCTTCTAATATACTGTATTATGTGGCACTTGACCCTGTCTTTGTTTTCTTATCCCTTGTAGCTAGACAATAAGGAGGACGATAGAGATCACGTTGTAATTCTCTTCCAAGACATGCTGGAGGTTGTAACAAGAGACATTATGATGGAGGATTACAATATATCAAGGTTTGCAAGTTTCTAGTGCAATGTCTTGTCATATGAGCATCAGAATCTAATATATCCAGTTGTCTATGTAGCTTGGTAGATTCGAGTCATGGTGGCACTTGGCATGGGGGAATGATCCCACTCGAACAACAATATCAGCTGTTTGCATCTTCAGGTGCCATTAGATTTCCTATTGAACCAGTAACAGAAGCTTGGAAAGAGAAGGTTGTGCCAGATTGGGTTATATATAAGTTATATTCCTTCATTCTTCATATCTGTGCTCAAAATGTTAATGTTATGTGCAGATCAAACGGTTATATCTTTTGCTGACTACTAAAGAGTCTGCTATGGATGTCCCCTCTAACTTGGAAGCAAGAAGGCGGATCTCTTTCTTCTCAAATTCATTGTTCATGGACATGCCTACGGCACCTAAAGTTCGCAACATGCTATCATTTTCGTAAGCCTTTTCTGGTCCTTTTTTTTGTTTTTTAATTTGAATACACTACTTGGAATTTGTATGCTCACATATTGTTGGAAGATGATTGGTTCTCCTGAAATTCCAGTTAAACATAATGTGTGAACTTGATCCTCAAGTCTTACGTTGAGAAAACTAAGATTAGAACTGTTTTGTCATGTCTATTGCTACTGGTTTATAATTCTAATGAGGTATGTTTGCATTGTAGTTTTTAGTAACTGAACTGGTTGGGTTGGTTTGTTATTTTTTAAATTCATTGCTTTTATTGAAGTTTTTTGTAACTAAATTGGATAGTTTCTCTCTCTTTGTTATTCTAGTGTTTTGACTCCATATTACACTGAAGAGGTCCTCTTCTCCTTGACTGACTTGGAAACACCAAATGAAGATGGTGTTTCGATCATCTTTTACCTACAAAAGATTTTTCCAGGTCATTTTTTATTTATATTCTGTTAAAGTTGTAGCCTAAATTTTTAATCCCGTCTTGGACCTGACTTTTTCTCTCTAGATGAATGGAACCATTTTCTCGAGCGGGTAAAGTGCTCAAGTGAAGAGGGACTTAAAGCGTCTGATGAATTAGAGGAGGAACTTCGTTTATGGGCTTCATATAGGGGGCAGACTTTGACTAGAACTGGTATGTACTTTTGGTTAAGTTTCTATCCAGTGAAATATTAGATGGATACAATAGATATTTGTTGTTTAATCTTTTAATCTTTTTTTTTGCAGTTAGAGGAATGATGTACTATCGAAAAGCATTGGAACTTCAGGCATTCCTTGACATGGCCATGCACGAAGGTGTCCTTCTCAAATTTATATCATATAACAAAGGGACATACATCAATTCCCACAACTGATTATTGATACTGAATTTTACTTCTCCAGATTTGATGGAAGGTTACAAGGCTGTTGAACTAAATTCAGAGAACAATTCAAGAGGCGAAAGATCACTCTGGGCACAGTGCCAAGCTGTTGCTGACATGAAGTTTACATACGTTGTATCATGTCAACAATATGGCATTCATAAACGATCCGCTGATCCTCGTGCGCAGGATATATTGAGGCTTATGACAAGGTGTGCAGAATAATCCTATTTTGTTTTCTGTTTTCTTTTAACCTGTTTGAAACTTATGGCTTTGCTTACAATTGGCAGATACCCTTCGCTCCGTGTTGCATATATTGATGAGGTCGAAGAACCAGTGAAAGACAAGTCAAAGAAAGGGAACCAGAAAGTGTATTATTCTGTGTTGGTAAAGGTGCCTAAGTCAACTGATCATTCCAGCATAGCACAAAATCTGGACCAGGTAATGCAAAGAAGCCTAACATTTTTCTCATGTTGTTTATTGTGCAATTTATTAGTGTTGCGAATGTTGAAACTTTTTACTGTGATTTTCTTAGTGTGAGGGCCGAACATTATGGCCTAGAAGGATTACTTAAGTGGGAGCCAAATTATTTTTATATTTATTTTTTACTGTTATATATGTTATCTCATGTTAGATTTACTTATTGTTGTCTTGATTATTACATGGATATGTATATTGACATTTCTCTGCCTTCTAGGTTATCTATAGGATTAGGCTTCCTGGACCTGCTATTCTTGGAGAGGGAAAACCAGAAAACCAAAATCATGCTATCATTTTTACTCGTGGAGAAGGTTTACAGACAATCGACATGAATCAGGCATGAACATGTTATTTTCAGGCAGCCTTCTAGTTATCTCGACGCTCCAAGTTGAAATTAAGTTACCCATGATGTCATTTTATTCAGGATAATTACATGGAGGAAGCCTTAAAGATGAGGAACTTGCTTCAAGAATTTCTTACAAAGCATGATGGTGTGAGGCATCCATCGATTCTTGGACTCAGGGAACATATATTTACTGGATCGTGAGTATTTCAGCACTTTCATTTATCTTGTCTCTTTCATTTCTCTTTGGCTCTCTCTAAGAACGATTGGTGTTGGCACTTTGCAGTGTTTCCTCCCTTGCGTGGTTCATGTCAAATCAAGAGACTAGTTTTGTTACCATTGGTCAGAGATTACTGGCAAATCCTTTGAGGTCAGTGTGTTTGCTGAGAACAACTGTAGTGATGATTGCCCATATTTTTTTTTGTTATCATTCCCAAAACAAAATGCATCGTTCTCTTGCTCCTATATAGGGTTCGTTTCCATTATGGTCATCCAGATGTGTTTGATAGACTGTTTCATCTAACAAGAGGTGGTATTTGCAAAGCATCCAAGGTAATCAACCTCAGTGAAGATATATTTGCAGGTATATTCTACTCTTGCGGAGGACTATCTGTTTCTTTCATTGACTCTTAACTTCTTAAGTGATGTCCTCGCTGATGGATTGTTACTGTTTTGTATCGAGCAGGATTCAATTCTACTCTTCGTGAAGGAAATGTTACCCATCATGAATACATACAAGTTGGTAAAGGGAGGGATGTTGGTCTAAATCAAATCTCTATGTTTGAGGCCAAGATTGCTAATGGCAATGGAGAACAGACATTAAGTCGAGACATTTACAGGCTTGGACACCGTTTTGACTTTTTCCGAATGATGTCATGTTACTTCACCACTGTTGGCTTTTACTTCAGCACCCTGGTATTATTTCGTTCTGTTTTGGTTAAACCAAGTACCACACAACTAGTTCAGATCTGATTCATTCTCTACTGTTTTCACAGATTACCGTTCTCACTGTCTACATCTTCCTTTATGGACGTCTCTATCTTGTTCTGAGTGGGCTCGAACAAGGATTAAGTACACAGAAAGGCATCCGAGACAATACACCTTTGCAAGTAGCTCTTGCATCACAGTCATTTGTTCAGATTGGTTTCCTGATGGCTTTACCTATGCTTATGGAAATTGGATTAGAGAGGGGTTTCAGGACTGCCTTGAGTGAATTTGTGCTGATGCAGCTTCAGTTGGCGCCGGTGTTCTTTACGTTCTCTCTTGGGACAAAGACCCACTACTATGGAAGGACGTTACTTCATGGCGGTGCCAAGTACAGGTCCACAGGCAGAGGGTTTGTTGTCTTTCATGCGAAGTTTGCGGATAATTACAGACTCTATTCCCGGAGCCATTTTGTAAAGGGGCTGGAAATGATGCTGCTACTCGTTGTGTATCAAATTTTTGGAAGTGCTTACAGAGGCGTCTTTGCATATCTTTTGATCACCATATCTATGTGGTTCATGGTCGGGACTTGGCTTTTTGCTCCCTTCCTCTTCAATCCTTCTGGTTTTGAATGGCAGAAAATTGTTGATGATTGGACTGATTGGAACAAATGGATAAACAACATCGGGGGTATTGGTGTCCCGGCAGAAAAAAGTTGGGAATCATGGTGGGAAGAAGAGCAAGATCATCTCCGATATTCCGGAAAGCGTGGTATAGTTGTCGAGATTTTGTTATCCCTGCGGTTCTTTATCTATCAATACGGGCTTGTCTATCATCTCTCGATTACAGAGAATACTAAAAACTTTCTGGTATGTAACACAACCTTTCAGAATGTCAGCTTTCTTAACTGTGGTATCTTCGATTCAATCACTAATTTTCTTCTTAACTCAGGTTTATGGAGTATCATGGCTGGTAATTTTCTTGATATTGTTTGTGATGAAGGTGGGTTTACTTGATATATCAATAATCTCTTGTTAATTAATAACAAGGATATCGTCAATACAATCATAATATAATTTTGTTGCTTGTCTCAGACTGTTTCGATTGGAAGGCGGAAATTCAGCGCGAGTTTCCAGCTGGTGTTCCGGTTGATAAAGGGGCTAATATTCTTGACATTTATAGCAATTATTGTGATATTGATCACACTTGCTAAAATGACGATACAAGACATAATTGTGTGCATCCTTGCCTTTATGCCTACAGGCTGGGGTATGCTCTTGGTAAGTAAAAGAGAAAAAGCTAATATTAAAATGGTGAGTGTGTGTGGATATAAAAACAAGACAAGTAATTGATGTGTGTTTGGTTTTGTAGATTGCGCAAGCGTGTAAACCGGTGGTTCATAGAGCAGGATTCTGGGGATCCGTGAGGACACTAGCTCGTGGATACGAGATAGTAATGGGACTGTTGCTGTTCACACCAGTGGCGTTCTTGGCTTGGTTTCCGTTTGTGTCCGAGTTCCAAACGCGTATGCTCTTCAATCAAGCTTTTAGTAGAGGTCTTCAGATTTCTCGTATCCTTGGAGGACATAGGAAGGATCGTTCTTCTCGAAACAAGGAATGAATCATCATCACTCCTCCGACCACTTCACTCTGAAACGCAGGGATATGTAATTTGTTGGCATAAGTAGAGAGAATCGTATGGATCGACTAGTGTTAAATTATCTTAATTGTAGTATTTAACATATCGCCTAGTCCTAGGTTAAGAAAACATTGTAGTATGTCTTCCTAAAGCTATATTGAGTAATATTTATGCATTTCTTACTCGAAATTTCGAGTTAAAAATGGATGGAAGAAAGAAAGAAAAAAAAAATCTCATTGTTTGTATAAAACATTAAAGTTAGGGCAAAGAATACCAATCTTCGCTTGGCTTATAAGTTACAAGGAGCCTTTACTTTCGAGCGGAGATTTCGATCAATCCTTTTCTTAAATGGGCCGACACAAAAGCCCACAAGCCTCTACGGTGCGTGAGATTATTTTTTTTTAATTAATTTAAAAAGAAAAAAACTCGAAGCAGCAACGTGGCGAGCATCGGTAGCTCCACGACATATGTACGAGAATGATGATAATTTTTTGTCATGGCTCGTTCCAGCCTGTTAAACGGTAATCTGAGTCCGTACAGATTAAAGCTGAAGGGAAATTAGTAAAATGACGGATTTACCCATCCTGATCCAAAATAAAACGAGGGTAAAACCGGAACTTTCTCCTTATTAGACGACACAACAACAACAACTTTCTCCATCACTCGTCTCTTCCACAGAGAGGTTTTTGCTTTTCGAAAATGGCGGCGATGAAATACAAAGGAAGCGTTTTTATCATCATCATGCTTCTTCTTTCTTCGTCACAGCTTTCTCACTCTTCTTCAACAAAATGTAAGTCGACTACTACTCTTCATAATATTTTCATCTTTTCAATATCGTTTGGTTACAAAAATATTGACTCTTTCTGTTTTCTTTTTACTGTTTCTAGCCTTCTTTTGGTTAGGAGAAACACAAGATATGAAACCCATGAAAAAGGTAAAATATTTCTTCCTTGTAAAAGAAACACAATGATTATTGTCTTAAAAAGGTGATTTGGTTTTGAATGCAACAAGAAAAAAAAGGAAGAAACTTTTGTATTTGGTATTCGTTTTGTTATACATATGTTCGTAAGGAAAAAGAAATGATTTTTGGAAATTAAAAACAGGAGAAGGAGATTGTTGGAGAAAGCTATGAAAGATCAGCTAATGAAGTTGAAGGAAGACAAGTTCCAACTGGATCCGACCCACTTCATCATAACCAAATTCCATTTATTTCTTCTACTTCTCCATAGATTCATTTGTTTCTTCTTTACATCTTTATGTTTCTCATTATTGACAGATTAGTTAATAACACTTTCTTCACATTTTTCCAGTTTTGGGGTTTTTTTTGTTTATCCGAATATTAAATTTTATTTAAGTTTTTTAAAATGATTAACTTCTTTAATATATATAGAGTTTCAAATTGAAGAACGTATGAAAGCAATTTTTGTCATCATCTTGTGAAATATTGTAGCCAATATTTTTTGTAGTATATGTTTTTAGCTAGATGCCAAAACGTATATTATTTGTACGAGAATAATGGTCAAAACTTTAAATTACTGACCTTAAATAATGGTCAAATTTTATGTCTATAGTAAGTCATTGCAGAGTAAATGGATTGCAGAGTAAATGGATTTCCATAAACCAATTAAAGATTTACACCTTCTTTATTAGACTAACCTTTAAACCGTAAGTTTTCTTTATAAAATTTAAAATTTTAAAGTTGAAAATTTATAGAAAGAAATAGAATTAAAGTAGAAATCATAAGTTGAAACTCATAATTGATATTTGTTCATTATATTTTTGAAATAAAAAATTCATGTGAAAGAAATAAGAAAGAAGTTTTAGAAATAGTGCAAATTATGATGATTAAGCCTTATTTTTAAATACTTTATTGTTGAATTTAGTTTGATCTAGCTTGACAAACAAAAAAACTAAACAATATACCGTTAAGTTACATGATTGGTAGATAAAACACATATTGCCGATCGAACTAGTATTCTATAGAACTGAATTAGACCTTTTTTCTGGTGCGACAAACAAAAACAAAACAACACACCGTTAAATTAGTTTGTTTTGACGCCCTAAACAAAAGTAAAACATTATCTATTGAGTTACATGTTTATTCTAGTTTAACAAACCATAAACTAAACAATTACCGTTAAGTTACATGTTTGGTAGATAAAACATATATTGCCGAAGTCGAACTAGCATTATATAGAGATTGAATTAGTTTCCGTAGGCGCGACAAACAAACAAAAAACAATAAACCGTTAATTTAGTTTGTTTTGGCGCGATAAACAAAAATAAAAACATTATAATCCGTTAGATTAGTTTGTCTTCGCGCGAAAAAAACCTAAATAAAAATTCTCATTTTTTGCTTGCTTATATCAATCAATTGCATAAACTTTAATCTCCATAAGGTAGTCATTCATTATGTGAATCATATAATCTCCATATAGTTAATTCTCCCAAATTTTCTTTGATAATATTAAAGATTTTTTTTTGTTTTTAAATAGTTTCTTAAACAAGCGCCCTACGGAGCACAAGTTAGGCACGTGACGAATACTCCCCACCAAACCCCTATAAATACCTTCCCTTGTTCTCACTTTTAATCCAGTACAGATTCTTCTGCGGCGCGTGGCGATTTTTGAAGGCTATGGCTAATCTTCCTCCTTCCCTCTCCTCCAAACCCGCCGCTGCTTTCACCGGAGCTTCTTCCTTCAACGATCAGAAGTTATCGGCGGCGGAACAGTTAGTTCAGGATCTCACCAATCCCGAACTCAGAGAAAAAGCTCTTCTCGAGTTGTGTAAGGTCTTTTTTTTTTCCCTTTCTCTACGGAATTCGACTTTGCTTCTGTGGAATACGAATTTTTTTTTATCGTTTTCTGCGTTTTAATCGGAAGGAAATTTTGAAGTTGTTCGGGTGTGAATCTCTGGGACATGCTTTCGGATTAGCGACTCTTTTTTCTTTTCTCTGCTGCAAATTTTTTGAGAGATTTTTGTAGGATAATCTTTGGGGACTGTAATGATGAGCGGTTGATAATGATTATCGAATAAAACAGGAGTGATTTTGAGCCATTTTTGCCCTATCGAAAATTCTTTACTGAAAAAGTTAAAATCGGTTTTGATTTTGAGTTTGATTGTTACTTGAGGATAATTTGGTGTGTATATGTTCTTCTCGGTGAAATTCATGTCTATGGATCAGTAGTATAACCTCTGTCCTGTGTTTCTTTTCTTTCATTGTTTTTCAGAAGAGAGACATCTTTAATGATTTGGCTCCGCTTTTATGGCATTCTGCTTGTGCCATTGCTGTTCTTCTACAGGTACTTTCTCCATGTTTGCTGCTCTACTTTTGGAACTTGTTCCTTTATTCTTCAATGGAATTGATTTATTGCTTTATGGTTTCTCTATATACTGCTGTCTTGTTAAAACTTTTAACGTTTGCGATTTGATGTATACCGTATTGGTTAAGTTTTAGTAATTTTCTATCTTACCTGTTTTCAGGAGGTTATCGCAGTTTACCCTGCCCTGTCTCCTCCAACTATGACTGCTGCTCAATCAACTAGGGTCTGCAATGCACTTGCGCTTCTTCAGGTGCATAAAATCTTGTCAATTTTATCTTTTTTCTATGTATGTTTCAATTTGGAAGACTCTAATTTCTATTGATTTTTCCCTCCTTTTTTACATCCAGTGTGTTGCTTCTCATGCTGAAACTAGAGCGTTGTTCCTTAAAGGTACATTCCTATGCCCGCTAACAATTACACGAATTTTGTAGATTTATTGTTTTGCTGGAAGCTTATGTTTCAAGTCGCCAATTCTTCCATAGTTCTCATTAAAATTATTAACGGTGTTTGCTCTGTGACTGAAGTAGAATGGCCCAAACTGTCTACCAAAACTAGTTTAAAGAGCCACCTTGTTGGTCTCTTTTTAATTGATCACATTAATTGGATGTGTGTGCTAATAATATACTTAACACTTAACGTCAGTTGCTGTTCAAAATACAGCTCAGATACCATTGTACCTGTATGCTTTCTTGAATACATCAAACAATTCAAGACCCTTTGAGTACCTGCGGCTGACTAGCTTGGGGGTTATTGGTGCACTTGTCAAGGTATGTCTTGATTTTGAGTTTTGTTTCCTCGTCTAGTTATAAAAGCTGTGTTTATATGAATGAAGCATCAACACTCATTGTCCTGGTAAATATTTAGTGTTCATTTGAGAAACAAACATTTTAGCATGCTAACACCTTTGAGTAAATATTGTTAAGACATCATAGAGTCATTTTTTTTCTTATTGATGTTGATGTTGCAACATTGTTCATTTGATTTGGTAGGTTGATGATACAGAAGTGATCAGATTCCTTCTTCAAACTGAAATTGTCCCATTGTGCCTCAGAACAATGGAAAATGGCAGCGAGTTATCAAAGACTGTAAGTTTGTCTATTTTCAGATGCTAATCTTTAGATTCACATGCTTGAAACATATATATCAAGTTTCCTATCAGTTGCATAGGTCTGAAATCGTTGCTTCATACAAATAACTCGTATAAGTATTGTTTCTGCAGTTGGTAATTCTGATTGGTTTTTGGGCATACATACACAAATCACCTGGTTGATTTTTTTTGAACCGGTTATGTCAGGTTGCCACCTTCATTGTTCAGAAAGTTTTGCTGGACGACATTGGGCTTGAGTACATGTGCACCACAGCAGAGAGATTCTTTGCTCTGGGTCGGGTTTTGGGAAATATGGTTGCAGAAACACCTTCTCCTACTGCTAGGCTGCTAAAGCATATCATACGCTGTTATCTCCGCTTGACAGATAACCCCAGGTCCAATAATTATCCTTTTTACTTCATTTGAAAACAAATTTATATACACTTGTGCTTACACGATACCAATTATTTAACATGCAGGGCCTGCGATGCACTTGGAAGCTGCCTCCCAGATCTTCTGAGGGATCCCAACTTCAGCAGTTGTCTCTATGTAAGTCTTTATATCTTTTTGATAGCATCATAACCAGATATTACTGATGCGGATACTAAATTGTTTTCTATCGGTTTTATCTTTATCTTCTCTCAATCATTTTGGTACTTAAGACTTCACTGTTTTAAGCTAAATCTGCTTTCTTACTTTGACAGGATGATCAAACTGCAAAGAATTGGCTGCAGCAACTGATCCTCAACGTTAGTCTTGGCAGTAGGCTACCTCCTCGAGGAGGACTCGATCATATGACTATGCATTAAAAGTGAGGCGAAAACTGTTATTCATTGGACAGAAAAAGTTAGACGAAATGAGATGAGGAAAAGAAGCTCGTAACCAGAGATTTTGAGTATGATGGATATATGTAATTGGATTTCTAAACCGCCTTTGCAATTAATAACTAATATTCCATTTAAAAGACTAACATTAAAACCCAAGTTTTAGAATTTCAAAAGCAAATGTAGATAACATGTCTTATGTCTATAATAGACTATCAGATCTTGCAGGTAGCCTCCTGAAGAGATTGAGCGGCACAGATGGGAGCTTGTGCCTGAATCTTGGATGCCTCAGCACATATATCCCAGCAAGAAGTGCCACAACCTGAAACGGCGTAACGTACAACACAATAGCAGCTATAAGACAGAAGAAGACAAACAATGTGGTTGCCCTTGGGTCTCTCCAGCTCAGCAGCGATAAAAACCGCTCTCCCTGTGTTGCTAGATCGCCTATCACGGTCTGAACCCTTCCTGCTATGCTCCTGAGCCTGTCATACCTCATCCGTACAATATCAGAGGATCGGGAAGTCGGGAAAGTGTCAAACTCTTCATCGAGCTCGTCAGGGTGGACAGCGTCTGCGTGGGACAACCGTGTGTCCATGTGTGGTGGGTGCCTTGGTCTCCACCGGAAATTCCATATTCCGATCAAGAAAAGGTACAAGAAAACCGTTGGGAGGATGAGTTCGGGGTAGAGAACTAAGATTATGAAAAGGACATGAATGAGGATTGTGGTTATTGGGTTTCTCCAGTTGCAGATCTGATCAAACCATTTGCCCACAGCAATGAGACCACTCAGAACACTCATGATTCTGAAGAAGTTAGCTTTACTCCTTCTCATGCTCCACATGTGGGAGTCAACATCGAGCATGTACTCTACAATCTCTTTGCGAAGAGGCGGCTCTGCTCGGTTCAGCCTCGCTGAAACAATGTTCATCGCCTGGTGCCTCAAGCTATCCAGCTGGAGAACTGATAACGGGTGAATGTAATGCATTTTGGGAAGTAATGGCTGTGAATACATATGAAGCATGTTGATGAGAGATAGGCAAGTGAACCGCACGGCTAACTGTATTTCGCCTGTTTTCTTGACCCCGGAAGGATGAAAGACGAGCAGCGGATATGAATGTGTGTAGATACGGTCAGCTTCAAGGGTCGAGAGACGGATTCTCACTTTCCCGATTCTCATATCTTTTCCACTTCCTCCTGGAATGTGTCCGTTGTCGAATGCTCCAAAAGTTATGACAGTGCAGGTATCAAACACTTCCCATGTGTACTGCTCGTTCCATTTAGGCGTGAAACTATCGACAATTGTTCTCGTTCTTATCCATTTTTGCCCATACTTAGCCACACAATACGCGTCTGTTGTTCCCTTGCCGTCTTTTGTCTTCATTGGCATCAGTCCGTGAGCGCTTATGATCCCTACTTCAAGCACTCCAATGCTCGGTTTCCACAGCTGTTTCGCGGTTGGCCTTAGGTCGCTGCTGTAATGAGTTGATTCATCAAGAACATGGTATCCACCTTCAAGAAAGATTCTTAGATGAATCCTACTCGCGAATTTTACCTCTTTTCTCTCTCCCTCAGCTATAATATGTTTCTCCAGGTTGTACCACCTCGAGTTAAGCGGCCTATGGTCTAACCTCCTCTGTACATTCTGCAACGGGATTGCACACCGGCCTAACGTTTCATCTTTGTTTGGTGCAACCCTATCTTCAACCGCCAGAATCAACGCCTCCTCAAAAGGCTCAGCAACAACAAACATAAGATCTTCATTCCACATCGGATTCAATGTCTTGGTCTGAGAAATCCGCGTTCTTAGAGTCTGGCTTCCAAGCATTGCTTTCACGTAAACCTCAGGGAACTTGGTTTTATCATGAGGTATCAAATCTTGAGCCTCGATCACATTGACTCTTACATACCAAAGCTTTGGCGAAAGATAAACCTTTGACCTGATATTCCCCACACCCTCGGGTCCAACCGAGGCTGCATCTGAGTGCCAAGCATCAGAAAACGCTTCATCGGCTTGTGTCCCCATCCAAACAGCTAACATAAGCTCTCCTTTAGCCTTCCGCCCGTGTCGATCCTCCAACCTATACCATTGGGGAGCCAGTGGACTATCAGGCGGAACTCGCTTAGGAATCTCATTGAGATCAAACATGATTCTACCAATCAAATCATCCAACACAACATCTTTGTCTTTCACTACAACCTCCAAGATTGATGCTTGGATCCTCTCCTTTGAAAAAGCAAACACTTGCTTCCACTCTGGATTCGACTTCTTCTCGAAATGCTTAGTCATTCCTTTGTAGTTTCCGAGCCTTACTTCCACGTAAGGATCGCAACTACCGGTCACATCTTTCCCCGGTAATTCCTTCGCCTTGACGACCCGAACGTAGAGGTAATGCATCTGCTCAACCAAATCATAAGTGCAGGAGAGTTTATCACCTGTCACAGCTCCTGCACCAATCTTTGGTGAAGTCTCCTTCAGTGCAAACTCTATATTTGGACCAGGTTTCTGCATCTTGTCTGAATCTTCAAACTCTTGTGATGTTTCGAGATCCAAGAAACTTGTAGTAAGAAGCAGTTTCAGGGAAAGCTGCTTGGTTCTGTTATCTTAAGACAACCTCCTGGTAAAAAAAAAAAACATAACAGAACAGGAATGGATTAGAGAGATTTTAACAGCTAACACACATATGGATACAACATATTTAGTAACATAAACATCTCTCGAATCAAATTAATGAGCAAGGAGTTTAAGATCTACACTCTTCTGAGAATAAATAATAACCAATGTGAAAAATGTTAATGGGGAAAATTAAAAAAAGGCAAATAGTATTATACTTTTGTTTATTTAAAAATTTTATTTGGCATTCTTGTTGAAGTTTTCTCACCAAACAAGCAGCTACCAAAACCAAAAATGTTGACAGACATTTGTAAATGAATTTTATTTGGCATTCTCTTTCTCCAATGACTTTTTCCTAGCTTTCTCCTAATCTGATCCAAACAAAGATATAAGCAAAAAAAAGAAACCCATTACTTTAAGAAAAGAAAGAAGAGTAAACATGAAAGATCTATCTTAACCCAAAAAAAAAGAATTAATCTTTTGAGAGACAACTAAACCCCACAAGAAATGTTTTTGTATTAATGTCTTTTACTCTTTCACTATCGCTGTTACTTGAGCAACTGATCAAAACAACACTACAACTACACCTAATATAATATCTACAAATAAAGAAAACATTAATTTGGAACTAATTAAGTCATGGTAATGTACCTCAAGGGGGATCTAATGAAGAATAACTTGGAAACACATTATGTTTGGTAAAGTTAAGAAGAAAATAAAGATGTTGAAAATGAGATTAATAAGCAGGGTGAGTGAGCTTTTTAGATAGGTGAATGAAGAAGAGAGTGTACAGTAGAAATAGAATATTTGGGGACATGTGGATGCTAAGATCTGCTGCTTTTAGTGGACCTACTCTTTTGACCTATTCTTTTTATTTTATTAGTCATTTCATTTCTTAATTTTCTATTTGCCACTTCCAAATTTTACTCTCTCCATGTAATTTCTAATTAGTGTATTTCCTAGTATTACATTTAATGTTTGAGTGCATCAATTGAATGAAATCAATGTTTGTTTCCTTGTCTACTGCTTGTTGAAAAGAGCAAATATGCTTTCTGTCTACAAACATTATTTTGTTTTCAACATTTTACTTCTTTTAAATTTCTATCTTCTTCATAAGGACCAGGACTAAATGAATAAATCATTAGTACAATATATAGAAAACTTGTTTATCTTTATATTTATTGTAATTGTAGATCAAATAGAAATACACAAACAAACCCACCTAAAGAGGCTAAAAATCTAAACACAACCCTTATAGCTATCTTCTTAAGACTTTTTTTCTTTCTTATTATCTTCCTCCAATGTACTAAAGGAGTTTTCAAGTGTTATTTTTTCTTCAATTTTGTACATTGAAGTACACATTGTATGTTTCATCTCTTAAGCTAAACAATGGCGATAACACAAAGTTCCTATCTGTTCCGCTCATCACGAAACTCATAGGATTGTATTGACTCATTCCAGTCCTTAACCTAAAGCTTGCTGCCTGTTTAAACTTCTCATCACTCGCATCCGAATCACATTCAAGCTTCAGTTTCATTCCCGGTTTCGGGGTTTGATCGCTGTACACAAAACAGCCCTTTTTGCTCTCTAGTCTTAACGACACGCTTCCTGGCTTCCCGTCGACTCCAGGTACTAACCGAAAGCTAGAAGCTTCTTTGTCTGTAGAAGATGAATCTTGAACCACAAGGGAGTTGCCAGTTCCTTGCATCACAAGCATGCCAGGGAAATCAAACGGTTCCACCAAGACCTGGCTTCCAATGAGCTCCTCTGGACCCGAAATCCGGACTTTCAAAGCATCAGTCACGAGCCTAAAAGTCGCCCCAACAGCTTCTTGTGTCCCTGGTCCAGGCGATACTTCCATCGTGATGGTTCGGTTTCTGTTTGACAACACGTAAGATACGTTTCCAGATTGTTGTGAGAGTGTGATAAGGTGACTGTTATGAGTTTCCGGTATAGGGTTTATCCATTTTCCAGCTTTAGCCTGAGTTGTGATGCTCCATTCCCTGCTCGTGTGTCCCGCTAACAAGTAGGGGCCATAGAGTATAGCCTGAAGAGATGAGTACTCCGGTCGATCATCTGAAATTAATCACAAACAAAAAAAACGATTTAAATTGAAATCAGTTTCTGTTGTTATTGGCTTGTCAAAACAGAGTTGTTTACACTTAAATACAAATGAACAAGAACTGGTCTACTGATTTATGTTTACCAACGCTACACAGCATAACCGCTACAATAAAGCTAACAGAATTCTGGTTATAATTTGCCAGAGTGAAGACATCAGAGGATTCAGAACAGTGTCTATACCTTTTATAGCTTCGGTTCTGATACTTAACGGTAGCTCCATTGTTACTTGATCGCCGGATTTCCAGCTCTGTTTAAGTGATAGGAAATTACCTACAAAGCAAAAGGCAGGTCCATTGTGATTCTCATCTGTGCAAACTAGACTACAACAGGAATCTGGTGTCAAACAGATTCTGCTTTTAGAATCTAAAAACCATTTTTTTTATTCCGGTTACGGTACAAAATGGACAAATCACCTGAAGCTGGTACTTTGAGGGATTGTCCATTCAAAGATACTTTGGCACCTTCAGAGTTTGTCCAAACTGGAATTCTTAGATTCAAAGTTGCCATTCCCTGCAAGAACGTTGGATCCATTAAAATCTCTATCCACTTGAATGGGTTGCATCTGGTTTCTGCCAAAGTTTACCTCTTTGGAAGAAGAGAAAGTGAATGTCACACGCAAATACGGATCCCATGACACAACGGGCTTAACTTTCTGAGATAGCGAAAGACCAGCAGATTTCCAATCAAGTGAACTTGATATATATTGGGTGACATAAAGAGCTGGAGATTCCCCATCTTCTTGAAAATAAATGGAATCTCCCAGTTTTGAGAAGGATTCAATTCCTGTGAAGAAGATACAAAACACAAAAAAAACTCTCAAAATACATATATATCTGATTTTTGTATGTTTACCACAAAGTATGATTGAGGTTAAAAATTACCAGTGCCATAGCAACACCAGAAGGCATCATAAGGTGTTCCCCAGCCGTGATAAGTCACAGCCTTAGAAACACCTCTACCTAATGGGAGCATGTAGATCATCAGTCCAGGCTGGGTTCCTCTTTGAATTCCGAGCACACCGTTTGTCAAAGCCCGCTCGTAGTAGTCTGCATAGCTAACTTCTTTTGACCACCTGAACAGATTACGAGAGACCTGAAATTGTTGAAGTTTTGATTTGTTACCTTGAGCAAATAAAAAGAGTAAAACAATAATTTAAAATCCTACCTTGAGCATGTTATAAGTAGTACATGATTCCTCATTTTCGGTTTGCAGCGTAGTTGCCATTCTCTTTGGATCTTGCCTGATGTTCAAATTTCCAAATATGTGGTTATAAGAGGTAAACTAAGGTCATGTTAAATGAACCAAACACTAAAGTCAGGTCATGTTAGTACCAGAACTCACTGACTGATGTTCCTCCTGTTGCATAGCTGTGAGAAGCATTGACGATATCCATAAAAAACTTCGAGATTTCCTGAAAAATGGAGATTTTAGGATCAAGAGAACCAGTGCTTTCTCTAATAAATCCCACACTTTACAGGGCTAAGCTCCAATACCTTATGGAGTGGATCACCAGTGATTTCATACCGGAGTTGAGATCCAACAACAATTGGAATATGCGTGTTAGAGTGGAATCCGCTTATATCATCAGCCTGAAAAGAGAGCAAGCAAAATTCTGATATCTTACCATTCACATCTATTCAAGCTAATCATCATGTAAACTACCTGAATTGCGAGCACCCCAAGGAAGCAAGGCTTGTCAAAGAGATGCGCGAGCAACAAATACTTGGAGTCTCCCTGCAAAGTCCAATAACTATGATATGAAGCAAAGGTAGATATAAATCCAAGGAGCATTTTGTGGAGAATCTGATAATATTTGAACCCACAGTGATGCTGAAGAGCTGATAAAGAACATCATTCATGCCACCAGTCTCTTCGTTTAGTGATTGCCAGTGTCGTTCAACGCTGTACTTCCTTATCACATTACGAACACGGCCATAGAAGTAATCAGCCATCCAGGTTGCCATTTTTAGAGCTTGACTGTTCCCAGCCAACTTGTATTGATCCACTAGACCGGCTAAAATCTGTCGAAATTAAGACAAAGTTGAACTCTTTTTGCAAAACACAAGCGTATTTATCTACATCATATATGACTCAATCAGAGTAACACCTTGTGAATGGTGTAGTAAGGAGCCCAGACAGGAGTTACAGCTTCGAACCGGTCGAAAAAACTGCTAGGAAAAGCAGAGAGATATCCTGTGCCAAGTTTCTGTTGGCAATCTGATAGAGCTGAGACGAGGGCTGACATTTTTGCCTTGAGAGTATCATTATGAGTACTTGCCCACATGTAAGCTGTTGCACTCAAATAGTGACCTTCAACACAAACATTCAGATTTTATGAGCCATTATAGTTAAAAGGCCAATCCTTTAAGAAGAGTCTATGCAAAGTAAAGGTAATTCCTTTTAAGAGTCTATGCAATCTAAAAGGTAAAATCCTTCAAGAGTCTAAGCAATCTAATACCAAACATCAACCTTTTAGCGTACTATCAAAACCATGGATCAAGAAACCAAATTAAGGGAAAAGATGCAGCTTTATTACCGACGAAATGACCACGGAGTTCACTATCTGGTCGCTCCCATCCTCCATAGTAACTTCCTGGAGCATCAAGACCAGCTGCTTTACGGAAGCTCCATGTCAAACCATCAACATCCAACATCAATAGATACTCAAGGTTTGTCTGCTGAGCCCTCCAATGGAAGGAGCTTGGGTCCAACCTAACATCATGCAAAGAAACATCCTTGAGAAAGTTACCAGAGTCGTTGTTGGAGTTCTTGATGTTCCTATACATGATAGTCCAACCATATTCATCTTCCTCTTGTCTCAACATCTTCCTTGGCAACAAACTAGACCAAGCTGAGTCATCAGTTGGTGTTAAGTGGTAATGAGAGAACATCTCTGTCTTCAAAGTTTCGTTCTTTGATTGAAGAAGGTCGTAACGGAAAGTATGAGATGAGAGCTGCGTAGGAGTGTTTGTACACTCTTTTGCATCTGTTACAACAAGAACAAAGCTTATGCACAATAAAAGCAGAGCAATGGTACAAGACTTCATCTTGTCTTAACAAGAAACAAAACTCAAGATTCTTGTAATAATGTTTCAAATCCAAAAACCCAAAAACTCAGATTTCCAATAAGAGAATGAAAGAGACTCAAAGACCCATTAAACAGTTAATGAGAGTTCGTTGTAATGAGAAGCAGATATTTATAAAGCAAAAGAGAGTTCTGGAGATTTAAGCAATGTCTATCACAAAAACAAAAAGAAAAAAAAAATGAAAAAATGTGTATATAATCAATCACGTGGAAGAGAGAAATAAAAAGAGGGAATTTTTGGATAGAAAATTTGCGAGAGAGAAAAGGAAAAGAGGAGGTCACGGATAGTTTGTCCGTTTCGCTGTCTGGTTTTTGTATTGACTCTGTAAAAAGGAAGAACAGTTTCGAGAGAGATCAGTGGGCTATTTCTGGTTTTTTGTCCTCGAGATGAAGAATGAGATTACTATTCACATTACCCAAAGTCTAATTTGTGATTTTAAGAAATAAATAATAATGGTTTCCTATTATGTCGCTGATTAAACGAAATTGGACACAGAGAGAGAGAGAAAGAGAAAGAAGAGGTTTTTCGTTGCAGAGAAGAAGAGAGGAGAAGAAAAAGGTTGAAGGAGAGAGATTAATTAATTAATTAATTTGTATACCGTGTTAATTGATACTAAAATAAATTGTTGTGCTTTTTGTTGTGTTGAAAACATTTCTTAAACTTCCCCGAATATCCTTAACTATTAAAATAGTTTTATGAATTTTTTAAACTTATTTACTTGTTTTAGTTTTAAATAACTAATATACTATGTAATTGCAATATGATGACATAAAAATAGTTATTTGTTGTATGACATAAATAACTCTTTGTATCAAAGCAAAAAAAAAATGTATAAAAATTAAATAAACTATTTATACAACAACGAAAAACTTATTTTATCATGGTGAGATTCGTTTCCATTTTCTTTGGTTTTTACAAACTTAGTTTTTCTATTTTGAAAATATTAAAGACATGAAAACTAGGATAGAGCAAAAGACATTATTCTATAGTTTATGTGGTTTATATTAAAAGCAAAGAGTATAATAGTGTTTTAATCTTCAGATATAATACATCTCGCTGAGAAAGAATATTTTCCACAACTAGAAAATCAATCCAGTAGATCAGGTCCATAAGTAGTGCACCGGTATGCGACCCAATAATCAACTAGTATTTGCTGTAAAGTTGATGGATTATGGAAAGAAACCGATGAAATTTTAGAACTGAATTGAATTTGCTCGAGAAGGATGGATCATACTATGTTATTCGGAGCGAGAGGACGAAGAAAAAACATATCACCATTGCAATCGAAGATAGAGACTTTGATATAGGCAATGAAGTTCACTTTAGAAAAAGGGTTGATTGCCAAACTATCTAGACAAACAACTGCTTTGAATTGATCAACTAGACTTAATTTTGAGAATTATGTCCACTTTTTTATTCTTTTTCATACTTTTGGTGAGTTTCTCTAATTTTTTGTTATCATTAATTTCACGAATTCTTGATAATAAGACTAATTGAATTTTTATTTGTCTAAAATATCACTAGATTAAATAACTAATGGTTTTTTTTAATGAAGTGAGTTATTAACAACAAAAATAACTTATTTTAAAGAAAAACAACAACAGTAATAGCACAAACAATAAATGATTTCTAACCCAAATTAGATAGCTATGAGGTTGAAATAATCTCCACTTGTTTTATTAAGGCAAGAAGAAAACCATAATACATATGGGTCCTCCATCTATTCAAAGTTTAAAACAAAGACCTTACATAAAACCGAGGACTATTTCAACTTGGATTGGAGAATCATTTTACTGTTCGTACTATAATTGTTCAGTTTTATAATTTACTGAATTTCGTCCTTGTGTTTATGTCATCTCCTTTTTCAGAGGAGATTCTCTTTGTACAAATAGTCCAGTACCAAATTCTAAAGAGTATTTACAAAAATGTTTCATATGGTTCGTTGCAATATTAATTACAAAATTAAAGTCGAAAAATTAAGCGGAAATTTGGCAAAATGCTTTCTTTGGATTTTTATATTTGAAAAATACACCTCTTTATTATTTTTTTTGAAAAATACACTTTCTAGATATTAAATTTACTAAATTAACCTTAATGAAACTGAAAATATATTTGAGTAATTTTTAACAGATTAAATTAACTTTTGTGATGAAAGTATTATAATCTCGATTTTAGGATTAAATAATATTTTATTATCTTAATTTTCGATATTATCAAAAAAATTGTATCTAATTTTACGTTTAATTGAACCTGTAAAAGCAAATTTCTTTCTAAGATAATAGTAAGTCAATTTTTTGGTTTATGTAAACCAATCAAACCAAAACATTTATTATGTCGTTTGCTAAGCAAAAATAGCTAGTGAAGGTGTTTATCTGTCTTCTCCCCCAAAATTAATTCACCAACCCAGTTCTTTATCACAATCGTATTTGACCGTCATCGCCGTGGGATTTCTCATGCAAT
Source organism: Arabis hirsuta (assembly GCA_964056655.1). Classification (NCBI taxonomy): domain Eukaryota; kingdom Viridiplantae; phylum Streptophyta; class Magnoliopsida; order Brassicales; family Brassicaceae; genus Arabis; species Arabis hirsuta. The sequence continues at coordinate 7,255,605 of OZ053299.1, read as the reverse complement.
TATACCAATTATGATTACCTTCGAATACAATGAACAATTTATAAGAAAAAATTCAATTCTATGAATACATACAAAGCACCGTGCATGGATAGCAATAGAAACTTATCATAACAAGGTCAACGTTGTGAATACATAAGAAAATTATGAATTAAAACAGAGAAACATAAACTTATCGAAAAAATGTACAAAAACTAATTATGTAAGAATAAAAATATACTATGTAAATTGCATCGAAAAAGAATAGGTTGTTGACTATGTTTGAAAAATATGATATTCCTTTGAATTAAAAACATAAGATTGAAATAGATAAATTTGATATATTTTGATTTATCTAATGGTAGATTTTAAATCAATTTTTTTATATTAAATAAAAATAAAATTATATTATTAGCAATTTTTTATGAATTAATTATTATTTGTTATAATATGTAATTTCTAATTGAAATCAGGATCAATAGTCTTTTCAAATATTGAAAGAGTTAGTTTAAAAAAAAGAAAAAAAGTGTAGTTTTCAAATTTCTAAACATAAATAGGATATTTTTCAAAAAAAACCCCAAAAATTAAGAGAAATTTTTAAAAATGCCACTTTTCAAAAATGTCACTTTTTCAAAATCTTTGCAAAAATGTCACTTTTTCAAACAAAAAAAAATTCATTATATCATTTATGTTTGGGTTAACTATCTTGTATTACGGTTTAGTTTTGAGGGTTTAAGAGGTGTTAGGGATCAAAACATTTTTTAGGATTTATAGTTTTAAGATTTAGGCTTTAAAAATTCATAATTAGTGGCATTTTTACAAATAGACATCCCTAAGTGGCATTCTTGCAAATATACACACCAAAAGTGATATTTTTACAATTACTCCAAAAATTAAACTATTAATACTCCTCGTTAATTTTATTTTTATTTGTATTCCTTTTTAACAATATGTATTATGTTATGTTTTGAACTTGGTATAGTTTAATAAAACTAGTGGTTCGAAACACTTTCTATATTTATAATTTATAATTTAAACAATATTTGATTCATACTGTGTAAAATTGTATTAAATATCTTCTCACCCCCGTTTCATATTAAGTTTCGTTTTAGAATTTTATTTTTAATTTCTATTATAAGTGTCATTTAATATAGATTTTTTCATGAAATTTTCACTTTTGTCTATGTTCTTTCAACTAACTAAATAGTGTGAACACCTTATACAATGTATTAATAAGTGATAAAACAAACAAAAAATATTAATATGCTTTAGAAAAAATAGACAATATACGGATGGAGTATTTCTTAGTAAGAAAATATATTTAGTAATACTATCTTATATTTTGAAGTAGGTTTAGTTCAATAAATATAGTGGTTCTAAAGAGATAACGATTATCATAAAAAAAAAAAATGTTGACCCTTAAAAACATAAAACAAAAAAATTGATGCCTAATTAGTTGCTTAGCCAGTTAATCATATGGATGGGGTATGTTTTGAATCTGGATGAGTGTACAAGTTCTACATACTCTTCTTCCAATGAGTCTCATTATGTGTTGTTGTTTTTTTTTTTTGTTATTGTCCCACTATATGAAAGATAAGTAATTACTTACAAGATGCTATAATCCTGAAAGCACGTACTAAATCGATATTTTCTTGAACTTCTTATTTAACCAAAAATAAGAAGATATTCCCTGAACTCAAAGGCATACAATTATTGTATATGTAGATGTCCGTCCATATAAACAAAAGATATTATAAAAAAGTATATACATTAATAAAAGATATACACTGTCACTACCGAATGAGTTGTTGTGTAGTTATGGAGAGTGATGGCTAGTTAGTTAGATGTACTCGTCATTTGTCAATTTTAAGAAAACAAAAAATCTTTTTGGACATTCCGAAAATTTTGCTATATTCATCTTGGCTAAGATATTTGCTGCCGTCAATTATTGGATCAATTATCTAAATAAATACAAATGATTTTGTTGGGAAAGAATTATATATATGGTTCTTAAAAGTTAAGGTAAATAAATACGATGATGACGTTTAGTAATTTGTTGCTTCAAGAAAGGAGCATCCTCCACACGTCAAAGGTAACAACCAAAGGCCTCTTTTTCGAGAATAGTGCGAATGATACACGAGTTACTTTTCATCCCACTTGTACACTGCATAACTATATGTATAAATTTATAAGAAAATCACCCAAAAATGATTACGAGTTCTTGAAAACTAAACTGATCACAATAATCAAAAACAACCGACCAGGCTAAAATGATTCGATGGAAGAACAAAAGATTTTAAAAGATCACAATAATGAAAAACAACCGATCAGGCTAAAATGATTCGATGGAAGAACGCAATATTTAAAAAATCAAGCTTTACTCTATAAAACACACGAAAAAGAAACCAACCCATTTCTAATTTATATGTTTTTCAACGATTTTGCCGTACATTTAACTATTAGTTAGGTAGCATGATTTTTCTCATAACATGTCAATTGAATTCTCGTAATATGTTATTGTTTAGTTGAGCATTTAATTTAGGGTGAATTTGTGGAATAATACAAAAAAAAAATATTATAATTTAAAAACTAACCAATTGGTTAGAGAGCGATAGGAAGAGATAAAGAGAGAAAAAGGTGAAAATTGGTTAGCTTTTAGATTATAATTTTTGTATGTGTTATTTTTGCTAATTTCTCTTTAATTTACTAAAAATATGGTAGGGTTTGAAATATATTTTGATAGGAAATTATATGATAAATTAAACTTACACATTAAAAATAATATATAATACATAAACAAATAATATGTTACGAAAAAAACAGTCCCACTTCTCGTAACATTTAGATGAATGACAAAACGAAAATAAAATTTATTTTGATACTATTTGAAAGCAATTTATCATATAATCACCTTTTACTTAATTTCTCTTGACAAACTCACTCTGGTTTTTTTTTCTCTAAAAAGGCTCACTCTTATTTTTTATTTAAACTCATTAATGGTTCTTCAAAAGATATCAAAATATGTTTTTATTCATTCCAAAGCTTCGAGTTGGTGTCTGGTGAGAAACTATATTGCTAATAAATTTATGGAACGTGAATTAGTAAGACTAAAGGTTCTTTAGAGGTATCTCAAGAAATGATTTATACATTCGATGGTTCGAGTTGGTGAGAAAGTATTATATCTTGCTGATAAATTTACTGCGAAAGATGTAGTGAAACCCCGTGAATTACTAGTAAGACTTTAATAGCACCAAATTATGGTATTATTAGACCAAAAAATATACATTATTTTCCAACGAGGTAGGAATAGATATATATATATATGGGAGTAGTAAATAGGTAACAAATGAGTTGTATGCAGTTCATGTAGAGAGATTAGAAAAGTCACGTAAGAATAATTTGGAAAGGTCTTCCTCAACACTACTTGCATTGACATGAAATATTTATTTAAACTAATTGCAACTGTAGTTAATTGCATCAAATTATTTCAAATAATAACTAGTTAACGCAGTTAATGCAACTAACAGTTAATGCAATTAATGCAACTGTAGTTAATGCAATTAGTTTGGAGGACTTTTAATCTCATGGCTTGGCAGATAAAGAAAATAATAGCTGGCTGAAAGATTAAATAAATTAGTGATGTAGATGAACCAATAAAAAAAAGCTGACAGTTAAGTTAAAAAACTTACTACTAGTATAAATTTTAAAATCAGCTGCATTAAACTTTAATTAATAGGATGCTTCAAAGCATAGTTTTCATCACATACTTGTTATGAAATTCTCTGATGTACGGTATTCTTGTTAATACTAAAGTTAACTTAAAAGCATCACTTACGTGTTGTGCAATTCTCCCCCGCACGGTATTCATATGTTCTTGTGTCGTATCTTCTTGTTTTTTTTTCCTTTTAACGTACATATATCTTCTAGTTGTTCCAAAAAAAAATCATGTCTAGTCTACTCTATATAGTTATGATGGTATTATCGGCTATATAGTTATGATGGTATTATCGGCAAGGCACCATCACTAGCTATAGCATAATCTAAATCCACATAAAACAAATTTTATACTCCATCCGTTTCAAAATGTAAGTTGTTTTAACTAAAAACGGAGATATTAAAAAACTATTTTTCTACTAAAAATATCATTTAAAATATTTAATAAAAATAATTTGACCGATTACACAAAATACTGCAAAATACTATTGGTCACACAATATTCAATAAAATTAAAAAGTACCTAGGATTGTCAAAACAACTTATATTTTAAAACAAAAAAAAACTTCCGAAACAACTTACATTTTGAAACGGAGAAAATATATATTAATTGAGTAGACACTAAAGAGAAAATCATATGTATCACCCAAAAAGCAATTCAAAAGACACCTCATTTAAATTATATGTCATGGTAAAATTTTTTACATATTCTCACTAATTATTTTTAACATAAACCCATTAATATATGTATTACAAATATAAATCCAACTAAATGTAACATTTTAGACTTATCATATCATCTATTTTTAACTTTTGTTATATACATTAACAAGTTCTCATTGTCATATTTATAACAATATTATCTATTGTGTATATATGTACTTAGATTAGTACACTGTACAAATAACTTTGTTATGATGTAGTCTACATATTTAATCATATTTACAAATATCTATACCTTTTATTATTAGAAAACATATATTATTCTTTGTTTGTTATATCCAATAAATTCATATAAATATAAACTTTATCAAATTTATCGTATTCTCTATAATTTACAAGAATAATGAAAATCAGTCTTACACTTAAACATTTGCATATATTTTGATTAATTTTACACAAAAAAATATTTAAACTAATTGCATTAACATATATATGTTTGATTAAAAGTATTAAATTATATTATATTTATGCATAATACATATAATTTTTGTACGTTTATAGATATTATAAATTATATACTTGTCATATGTTTAAATATAAAAATTATATATATTAAACTCGATTATTCAATCTATTTAATTATTTGATCTCGCGCTTACCGCGGGATCAAAATATAGTCTATTATATAATTAGGAAGTTATCTCTCCATCTGAAATGTTCACATCATCACAAAAAGTATATTTAGAACTAAAATTAATAGCTTAATTAACTCGCGCATTTTTATATTATTGTCTATCATTAAATGAAAAGAATAATCCACAAAATACATAATATATATATATAATTAATAAAAAAATATATAAAATAAAAACGTGAATAATAAATTAGATTTGAAGGAATGTATTTTACGATTACTTGTGATTAGATCTTTAGAAAATAAAACTATTTTTATGTGTTGAAGAATAGATTCATGTTAGTGATTAAAGTTAAAACAATTTATAGATTTATAAACAATTTGGTAACTAGAAATAGAAATTAAAAACAAATTATTCAAAAAATCCCCAATAAAAGAACACAATTTAACCGAATCTATTATATAATTAGAGAGTTTTCTCTCCATCTAAGGTGTCCACATCATCTAATAAAAATGGTTCTATTAAAATTTATAGTAAATGTTCATTTTAATGCATATTTTATATTTATTGTTATTTATAATTACTAGAGATTAAAATTTTAAACTAAAAAACGAAAACAAATAAGTAAGTTAATAAAAGAAGTATTTACAAGATTATGAAATATTGTTTTGGTAGTAGTAATATAAGGAGGTGAAACAAAAGTAAATGTAAGAAAACATGAATGTATATCGGAAGATAACAAAAGAAATGTTTAATGAAAATATGTACGGAAAGAATTTGACAATATTTCGGAAAGATATATGAATAAGACTAACATAAAATATTTTAGATCGCATTCACTGTAATAAGTTTTCATAAAATACATGACATGGATTATTCGACCGAGTTATCATATTTAAAGTCGAGCTACTTCATTCACCATGTAAACGTTATATGTGAAATAAGATAAGGGCATTCATGACTAGATCAAACATTATCTTATCAAAATCTTCACTTGATTTGATGGATAAAGCATCGTCCCTAAACTCATTGTAACATCATGAATATTTCGATCATATCTTTGACAGAAATGATAATTTATATGACACATTCACATTTAATGTGGTGTTGTATTATGTTTGCATCCTATTAAATAAATTTTACTATTGAGTCAATGGTCAACATGAAAGCTTCTTGAGATATGTTATTATAATACTTTTATATGAAAAGAATTTTCTTCGAGATAAAGAATCATGAGATGGTTACCAAAGTTGTTTCTTCTTCCCACGAGTTTCATTATTTATTTTGGTTACTACGTGACACATACTGATTCGTTGCTTTTCAAATTAAAAAATATCTTCGATAATATTTATGTTGTATATCGTTTGATAAAATCAATATATATATATATATATGTATATAAATTTTATCTCTAGAAAAACTATTATATCTATATTCAATAAATGTATTGTTAACGATTTAAAATTAAAATCTCGCGCATCGCGCGAGGGATAAATCTAGTAACATTAATGAATAAGTTATGTATCTAGTTGTAACTATAAAGATTTATTTCCGACCGTGTTTAGAGTTATGAGTGTCAAAATGGATATTCCAACCCAACCCATGATCCTAATGGGTTGAGTGTGAATGAGTCATGGATCAACCCAACCCATTTAGTAATTGGATTTGATTAACCCATTAATCTATCAAATTTAAATGAGTCGGATTGACTTTGATCCAACCCATAAATAACTTGATTAATAAATATATTTAAATATAAATTGTGAAATTTGATTAAAAAAAATTAGAAACCATATTTTTTGTAACATCCCGGTTTCTGAAATATGTGGTGCATGCAGAGAGGGTTAAGAGAATTGATTTGACTACCTATATCACCAAAGTGCACTTATCTTTTCTGTCACACATCCAGAGAGAACTCGAGAATTAAACGTGTTTGGGCTGGAGCAATTTAATGATGGATGACCTACTGTGAAGTCATTTCCAGTACCGTGTGAGTGAGGACAAAACACGAGGAAAGATCACGTGGTGATTTGCAGGGTTAGTAAACAAGTCTTTCGAGCCTCCCGGACTAACGCACCGACCGTCAGACAAGGGTGGACCCACGGGTCGAGAGTCGGCGTAGAGCCCATTAAGAGATGAGGATTTCTCATGAGGGGATGAGAATTTTCCTTGTATGTTATTGAGAGATGAAAATATCTCTCGAGGGGATGAGAATTTCCCCTGCATACCGATAGCTCGACGACGGTCGGGGCGTTACAAGTGGTATCAGAGCGAACCCTAACGAGTGTGAGAGTCACACTGTTGAGGATAACGATTCTCGTACGCAACGAGGACTTTGCGATCAATTAGTGGGGGTGATTGTAACATCCCGGTTTCTGAAATATGTGGTGCATGCGAAGAGAGTTAAGATAATTGATTTGGCTACCTATATCACCAAAGTGCACTTATTTTTTCCGTCACACATCCAGAGAGAACTTCAGAGTTAAGCGTACTTGGGCTGGAGCAATTTAAGGATGGGTGACCTACTGGGAAGTCATTTTCATTACCGTGTGAGTGAGGACAAAACACTGGGAAAGATCACGTGGTGATTTGCAGGGTTAGTAAACAAGTCTTTCAAGCCTCCCGGACTAACGCACCGACCGTTAGACAAGGGTGGACCCACGGGCCGAGAGTGGGCGTGGAGCCTATTAGGAGATGAGGATTTCTTCTAAGGGGATGAAGATTTTCCCTGTATGTTATTGAGAGATGAGGATTTCTCTCGAGGGAATGAGGATTTCCCCTGCATACCGATAGCTCGACGGCGGTCGGAGCGTTACATTTTTGGCGGGAAAATTTTATGGAATTGCGTTTTTAGGTGGAAATTTTTTTGGAGTCACGTTTTTGGCGGGAAAATTTTACGGAGTCAACGTTTTATGGTGGGAAATTTTACGGAATCATGTTTTTTGGTAGAAAATTTTTATGGAATTCTCTTTTTTGGCGGGAAAATTTTATGAAGTCGCATTTTTTTTTGGGAAAAGTATACAGAATCGCTTTTTTTTTGGAAATTTTTATGGAATTTTGTTTTTTGGCGAGAAAATTTTATGAAGTTGCGTTTTTGGTTGGAAATTTTACGGAATCGCATTTTTTTACGGGAAAATTTTACGGAATTTCATATTTGACGATAAAATGTTTATGAAATCTCATTTTTAGCGGGAAAATTGCGAAATCGTGTTTTTTTGCGAGATCATATTCTTGGCAGGAAAATTGCAAGATCAAAATTTTGGCGGGAAAATTGGAAAATCATGTTTTTAATTTAATTAAGTGTTGATGGGTCAACCATTAACAACCCATTAACCCATTTTATTTCAAATCATTTCAATTCAATTCATGTGACTCATCAATCCATTAGACTAATTAACCCATTAAGATCAAAATATTCAACCCATTAGGATTGATAGTTTGGATTGGATTGAGTTGACCCATGGATTCTGACCCATTTTGACATCTTCTTTAGAGTCATGCCTTTATAAGAAAACTTGACAAGCAAGATCCTCACTTCATCTTTTTCTTTTTTTTTTGAAATTTTTTTTAAGACACCTCCTAAATTTGAACCAAGGTCATAAGACCATATCACGCCTCAGACCACTAGACCATGATACATTTATTTCCTCACTTCATCTTGAAGAGAAATTCATTGTTTACCATCATCTTGAAGAGAAACTATTATTTTACCAGACTCACTTCATCTTGAAGAGAAACTATGGTTGGTTCTATTACGAGGACATGGGGTGGTCAGATATATGGGGCCATTTAGACGTTTGGAAGATAATATTGTATCAAGTGCTACATAAATGCATCACCATTCATTAGAGAGACTCATAACAATAAAATAATAAGACCATATTCATCGATTAAAACGTCATGGAATTTCTCAAACAAAAAAATAAAATATTTTAATAGAAATTAGTTGTATAGTTAAATTTAATTTTTAAAAAACAAATTAAACTAACTATTAAATGACAAATGTCTCATGGGGTTCTTATGGAATTTTTTAAAATTCTCATTTGAAAACCTTTTATTTCTATTTTTTATTTTATTTTAGTTTAATGGTAAGAACTCTTTTTTAGATACTTCCACTGGAGATCGTCTAATAGTTTTCAATTATTTTAGTTTTGTAATTAAAATTTATATGATATAAATAAGTTGAACCAATTGTTAGAAGACACATTGCAATATGAATCTCTTATAGAGATATCATAGTCTCTTTTCTTGTTCTCTCTTTTCCTTTTTTCTAATTTTATCATTTGTTTAACGTGAGTCTTTCACTTACAAACCATTAACGAAGGTGCTCCAACGATTCTCCTAAAATACGACCCATGCACCACGGCATTGGACACGAAGGCCACTAATCCAATTTTGTCCCATACAGTCCACTTTAACATGTTTTTGTTAAGTAGACCACCTAATTGGAGCGTATCGACACAAATTATGATTTTATTTTAGACAATTATTTGATCACAATAAAAGCATGCTTGATTATCCTGGTAAAAGTCTGTCCACGATAAAAAAGCCCATTAGACGAATTGGAATATTCTTTTGCTACAAGATGAATTGGAGATTAAAATCGCGTGTTCGTCAATTAAATGGTTGTTTTGTCAAGTGACGGACCATAAGTTCTATCGAATCATCAAATCGATCCAGACCACATGTCAATGTTCGTTCGAATCGTCAATTATGTTTGTATATATATTTATTTTTTTTATCACAAAAACTTTCATTGATTTAATTACTCTCCATCAAAAGAAAAATGTTTACAAACCATAAAAATAAAGCTATCAAAACTAACAATAACAATGCTACAAAAGCAAAGCATAAAGCATTAAAAAATAAATAGATGCGAGCCAAACGTTTGAACAACTAAAGCCATATAAGAACTTAACGCTATTGTTGCTGAGAGGTAAGACGTCGTTTTGGGAATCAAATAACACACTAAGTGATCTAAAACCCGAGATTGAAACTGCAACGAAGACAGTGTAAACAATCAAGATGTAGGCGACAAATGCAGAGGAAGACTGATTTGTTGCGCCGGTAGACAAGGTGATAATCGAATTTGATATAAGCTTCAACACAAAGTTACCTACAATGAAACCACTCACCAAAAATGGAAACAAGAGGAGGAAGACATGCTCTATATAAGAGCAGTCATGGCAATAAATGTCCAACCGAACAAAGTTCTCAAGTATTAGAGAACACAACCTGCATAAAGCAGTAATGGGTTGCACAAATACTAGACACACGCTAGTAAGGCCCTCAATACGAGGTAAAATCGAATCATGAATGATTTCGATGCATAAACTTGGAGGATCCACAAGTGTAAATTGAAGCAATAGTTCACTAATCCAACCAAAAAGACAATCTAAACACTTCTCTTTCTCAAAACTATATAATTGGGTACCATTATGCGCCGAAGAGCACGAAGAGCAATTATCTGAGCTGGTTAAAATAGAACTTGGAAACTAGGTCATATAAGGCTGGAAATTGGGCCAAAATATCATATTGGACGAACCCCATAACAAGGTCTTGTTGGGAGGAGAGTGTGGAGGGAGGGAGACGAAAGTTGATGGTTGCGGCAGTTGAGATGAGGTCCGGCGAGTGAGGGAAATCGAGCCAGATTCATGAATTTGGTGAACAGTATTGGCGGTGCATATGAATCCGGTGGAAGGTCGGGAGGATCTGGTGGCTCCGGCGGTGGTGAAGGCTCCCGCGGTTCCGGAGGAAGCAGATTTGGTGGCTTCGGAAGAGGAGAGGTCGAGGATGGACTCTTTATCACCACAGAGAGACGCGACCTTCGAGACTGCACAAGATCTTCACCCATTGGTGAGATGGAACTTCGAGTAAACCCATGGGGGGTTTCAAGAGTGAGGAGCATCGGTTCTCATAAGACAAGCTTGGTGGAGAAGATCAGTGAATCTATGAAAGATCGGAGGTAAAAGACCTTAGGAAGAAGGTAGTGGAGTAAAGAATCCTCACAAAGAGGTAAAAGTTGTGCTAGAGACTTCTTCAAGCAGACTCGGGAAGCAGGTGCTTGAAACTAGAAAAAGACCCCAAAATCACCAGGGAGTAGAGTAGAAGATTCTCCAAGGAGCAACATCTTTGAATAGCTTGTAGAAGAGGTTTCGTTGAGGCAACCCCGGCGACCGGAAGCTCTTTTCCGATAAAAGAAAACTCTGTTTCTTCTTATCTTGGAGAAAAAAAGGTAGGTAAAAAATTAATTTTAAAAAGATGATCAAAAGAAGCAAAATCCATCTTGTAAAACTCAGGAACCGCAACGATTTAAAAGCCAAAGACCAACATCGGGAAGTGAGTCTGGGAGAAAAAGATTGCTTAATGTTTGTATATATCCTTAAAAATATGTATAAAAATAATTTTTGTTATGGAACAAAAACAATTCATATCTTACTATGAAGTATTATAAATCGAAGATATTTATAATCCAAACATTGTAATCTAATCAAATTTTCAAAAAAAAAAAAAAAAACATCGTAATCCAAAACTAAACATTACAAAATATCAGAGTAGCAGTGAATTCTCAAACATTGTGAATTTATTACACTTTTGAAAGAAGAAAAAAAACTCATAGAAAACAAATAGGGAAATTTGGGTGTATAACAAAGAAAAAAAAAAGATAACTAAAATTCTAACCAAAAGTATCCCATATGGCAAAATCATAGCCATTAAATCTAGGTTTTTTTATTAATATTTTAATTATTATTTTTTCTTTGTTATACACCAAATTGACCCAAGCAAATATCTCATTTTGAAATAATAAATTCCTTTTGGCCGGTAGTTTTTCAAATCATTTTGACCAAAAGAAACAAAATAACAACACTACTACAAACAATAAAATAACGAATTTAATGAGACCTTAACTTCGGACCTAACTCGGTTAGTTTAATTAAAAAAAAAAATCAAAAATCAAGTAAAGAGAATAATTCATAAATCATTCTCGAAGTTTAACTTACAAAAACAGAGAAATGCATGAAAAAAACATATCTTTAAAGGTTTACTCATGTACTTTTACTAACTAACCAAACTGTTTTGAAATATTAATAAACAAGTTTCTACTAGTATTCCATCGGTTTCTAAAAAATAGATGTTTTGGTATTTTTACACATATTAAAATAATAATTAATAACTTATAATAAATGTATTGATTTTTGCATTAAACGATTTTTAAAAAGTTTCAACTATTATTATTTGAATATTTTACTCGAAAGCTATACTCCCTCCGTTTCAAATTATTTGTCATTTTAGAGGATTTCATATAAATTAAGAAAACCATTAAATTTTCAGTCTTATCCCTAATTAATACATTATTTTGTTTGATAAAAGTAATTAATGAGCTAAAAGTTAAGGATAAAATTAGAAAAATTGATCATAAATATGCATTGAAATTGTAGAATGACAACTAATTTGAAACAAGAAAATAAGGTTAGAATGACAAGTATTGTGAAAGGGAAAGAGTATTTTTTATCAATAAATGATAAAAATGCATAAAAAACATAAAAAAAATCTATAAAACAAAGTTTTTTGTAATTTTTTTATTTTTTTAGGAACGGAAGAAGTATTTGATACGGATACCGATCTGGTCAACCAAATTAACTGCATGCTTATTATAGGTTTCCGTCGGATTTTTCAATTTTAAAATCTTATCTTAAATTTGGTTCGAGGAGTCTCATTGATGAGCTTAATCTTGAAGAATCTCATTGATGAGGACTCGATAATCAACGCAGAGAAGAAGACTATATAAATTAATAAACAAAACACCAAAGTTGAAAATACTCGCTTTGCCTCTCTTTCCAAACGGCTAGTTACATGATATAATATTGAAATCAATATAATAATATCCAAAATCAAACTATTGATTCCTCGAATCTCTTTTTTTTTAATTAATTATTTCCCACAATTCCCAAGAGGCTTTCCACAGAGACAGTCATTGTAAGCGAACGACGTCGCTTCAAGCCGATCGAAAGGAGATCCCGTCGGAATCTTCCCACACAGATGGTTATGGCTCACGTCAAGATGTCCGATAAACGAAGCCGCCGTGATACTCGCCGGAATCGGTCCCTTTAGACGGTTCTTGGAAAGATCAAGAACCGTGAAGTACGACCTCGGTCCGAACGTGTTTGGTATCTGTCCAACCATAAGGTTCCCGCTCAGATTCAGATTCGAGATAGATGACGTCATCAGTGTCCCCGGAATCTCGCCGGAGACCCAGTTCCCGTCGAGGTTAAGCGTCGCGAGCACCGACATTTTCCCTAACGAAGCCGGGATTGGGCCGGTGATTCTGTTCATGGCGAGCTCGAGATCAGCTAGACGGTAGATCCGGGTCAGAGATTCGGGTATTTGACCGGATATTTTGTTACCGGTTAGTAGCAAACGGCTCAGCATCTTTAACCGGCCGATGTCCAGCGGTATGACTCCGGTGATATAGTTGTTCCTGAGATCTAGATGCGATAAACTCGTTAATCTTGTGATCGATGTAGGAATCCCACCGGAGATTTGATTATCGGCGAAGTTCAACACTTTAAGCCTCTGTAATCTTCCGATATTCGCCGGAATCACGCCGGAGATTCTATTTCCGACGAGATCTACGATTCTCAAGAAAAGTAGATTCGTGATGCAGTTTGGAATCCCACCGGAGATTCCTTTCCAGTCGGCGATTATGATGGTGGAGAGGCTAGTGAGTTTACATATAGCGGGCGAGATAAAGCCGGTCATTAACCCGGTCCGTTTCGCCCGCTGGAAAATCGGGTCTTCGGATTCTCCTCGGAGGGTAATGCCGGCAACCCGGTGAGTATTGGGATCGCAGCTTACACCGTACCAGCCATTGCAGCAGTATTGGCCTTTCCATGTGTCGAAAACTCCAATGTAAGGCTCCTTGAGCTTAGCTCGGAACTCGAGAAGCGCCGCGCGATCCGACGGTGTACAAGCTTGGACCACCGTGGAGCTACCGACAAAAAGCAATACGACTAGGACGTTGCACAATGCAATCACGAACGACTTCTTCATAGCATCCATTGTCCTGATCGAACAAGAATACACACACACTCTCTCTCTCTATCTACAAGAATCTTTAAGTGAGATCAGTGTATTTTATGAGCTCAAAGAGGTTTACATGGAAGTGAGTTAAGAATGGTGTTATATACTTGAATTTATAGTCATATTGATGGGCATAAAGACGACGAAATATTACTTTAGTTGCTTCGTTGAAGCTTCTCATCTATTGCCACGTAACATACCTTGCATGCTACTACTTTTTTTCCAGTTAATGCTGTTAGATAATGATTCTTGTCAAAATAAATAGATCACTTTGCTTATAACATGGTTTTGTTGTTTCTGTCGCCTGGTTGTGCTATGAGTCTATTACAATATCTCCATGCATGTTATTATCAGGCTATAAATTAAATCAAAATTGTTGAAAAGCAATGAGATAAAAATAACAGCCAAAGAGGAGTTCAACGTATTTTCTCTTCTCGTTCCAAACACATCAAGGAAATCAAGTCGCGGATAAAATCGCTAAACAAACTATACTTTTTACTGTTTACAATGCCATTATTTTCTTCAAAGTTATTTGGACTGTATCCGACCTTTTGTATCCATGGAAACAATCAAATTCTGTTTGAAGAAATGGAAGTATTTAAGTTGGAAAAAGAGAGAGCCATAGTAACACCAAAAGACTAGTAGTTGTTGTATAAACATTAATTTGAACGCTCGGGTGTTTTTAAAAAACATGAACCGGCATTCCAAATGAAAATTTCGACATTATTCATTTTGTACAAGATTAAAGATTTTACGTTTTCAAATGCTTTAATCGACTTGGACAAAGTTATTTTCCGCAACGATAATTGGTATACGGTTCCCTGATTGGTAATTTATGTGTTAATGTGTTATTCATTTTCTGTTAGACTAGTAATTGGATAGAAAATTTTGTTTTTCCATTGATAACCACATAAACTTTTAGATATAATGGAAACGAAGACAAGACGCAGTCTCAAATTCTCAAGTTTTGAAACAAATACATATATATATACATTAATTGTTTAAGAAGAAAATTGAAGGTTAATTTTCAAAAAAATAAAAAAATTGAAGGTTGTTACTTGTTAAGCCACAAAGCTTCATTCTAAACCATAGGTGTGAGATACATCATAATCAATAGTTTAGGTTTTTTTCTTGTCTCTACATTGAATTTTTGGACCTACTAATGAATACAACGTCCAAGTGGGTTAGCACAGCTGCACAGCAGTTAACATTATCATAGTTTCTGATCTTTTGTCCACACTACATTACTTTTTTGTTGGTCTAGTTACTACTAGTATTTGTTTATGTATAGATAAATAAATGCATAATTTTCTAACACTTTGCCATTGATCTTATCGTTGTAGATGAAGTTATTGTGATCTTATCGTTAACATGTGATCTTTGTCTTTGTTAGCACTTAGCAAACATAAATAATATCAACCCCATGTAATGATGTACATTTATTGGATCTCCTCTTTCAACCTTGAGTCAATGGTAAATTTAAATAACAAAAAATCGTCCCGTTGGCCACAATGACCATAATAGACTGTCACCAAGATAACTTACTTTTGATTGGCATTTACCGCTACGATTTTAATTAGTAGCATTGTGGTATAATACTGTACAGTTTAAAAGCATAAGTATAGTATCATGAAAAATGTATAAACAACCACAAATTATATATTTGCTTTAGATTTTTACAAAATTCATGGTCGGCCCCAAAAATAGAAGAGGTTTGGAGACAGCTATAGAGTAAACATAATAGAAAGATTTGGCACTTGTTTATTGTTTAAAGAGTTTTAGAAAGAAGTGAAAGAAGTCATAATGGAGACATTTATGGCTTTGACGTTATTTGAAACATAACTCATGTGCCCCATGTGCTTTACTGCTTCATTTCATTTCTATTCACTTCACATTCATTTGTCATGGTATATTCTAGTGCAGGTCCGGTGTTCAGAATTTAGCATTCCCTGCTCTACAAATTCATGTTCTAAAGTACGTCACAGTGGCTTCAGAGCGTTAGGCAATAACCGAAAAATAATAATCGAAGTCTAATGGTAGTCAGACGGACATCTAGGCAGTATAAAAAAATGTCAATCCAACTAGTATGATCACATGTTATTATGTAAGCTAAACAAATTATTTTAAATAAATATTATTTTTAGTTTACTTAGACCTAGCAAAAACTTATTTATGAAATACCGAATAATTTATTTGGATACCCGGAATCAGCTTTTATATATTTCGATTTAAAGAATAGTCTTTCGTACCAAAGGGTGTTTGAACCCGGACACAACGGAACTAACCTCATTATATTACCACTAGACCACTGGTTGGTAATTTTCTTCTTCTTGTTGTTTGAATTTTTTTTTTAATAAAAAATCTGTAATTTGACATAATACTATTAATGGATTCATTTTCATTTTCTTCAAATTGACATTAACATTGTTCTTGGACACTACACTTGTAAGTATACAACATACAGTGAGTAAATTTTTATCTCTTGTATGGCTACACACAATCCTCTATATATTATTTGGTGAAAAAAATTTATGTGTCATTTAATGAGAATTTTAAGGGACATATCAATTAGATTAACCAATTAAAAATTTCAATTAAGTCTATATATCATGTTAGAAATCTTTATATATTTACATTATTTTTTTAATATGAATTGACAAATATATATGTTATAAATTTAAATCCAACTAAAATGTAACATTTTAATATTTTAAAACATAATATTTTAACGATAAATCATTTACCGATATCAATTACTTTATAAAAAAAGTGTTAATGACCATTTGGATACCATATGTAATTAATCATATAATTTATTTTTTATATCGCTTAATTTTATCTATATTACTCTTATTAAAATTGTGATTTTGTTATAAACGTATGACTTTACTAATCAAACATTAACGCTTTAATTTAAAAAAAATCATCATTTTAATTTTTTATTATTTTTTAATTTTTTATTTGAAAATATTTTAAAATACTAATTTGATATTTGTTTTGGTTTTGGTGAACTCAAATAAGTTTGAAAGAATCGATAATCTCAAACGTATTTGATTTACATAAATAAAACGTTTACATTTAATCTAAGTGTCATGCAAATTCAATTTTGTAAGATAAAATATATTTATCTATATGGGAGATAAAACATTTGATCTTTGTTATTTCTAATTTTTTTCGTGTATTATAAATTTTTTTGAATTTTTCTTTCCAAATATTCTAATCCCGTGTTCGACGCGGGACAAAATTCTAGCTACAAAGTATTTGCGAGACTCTACTAATTCTTTTTTTTATAAACCATGGAAGTTCCGAACCTTTGGCTTATAATCTCCTTAGTACCCGGATACAGTCTTTGGATATTCAGATGTCTTTGGATATTCAGATTTAAAGAATAACTCTCCGTCCCAAATGAAAATTTAAACCCGGAACCCAATGAAACCAATCCCATTATATTACTATTAGTTTAGCATCCTATTGGTGGCCCTACTAATTCTGTAAATATAAAAAGAGAATATATGCTATTAATGTTATTGATACTAACTGAGATACAAATGGTAGATAGATAGATCCTTCATGCACATTATATATACGTACGTAACGTGAGTATATAATTAAAAAAAAAAAATATTTCTTCCGGTCGATACAAGGATTATGTGATATTTTTCTTAGAACAATTTCGCCCGTCCAGACGCTCGGCTCAGGTATATATGACTAGGTCCTTGTTAGCTGTCTAATGCATTTTAGAATTTTTTAAAATGATTCATCACTCAACCGATTGAGATACTAACATGGATTATGATAATAACCATTACACACCAAAGGTAATTTATGAAATAATCCACGAATCATTACGTTTGCCCGAATATTGTGTAATTTATTTTGTTGTTGACGTGAAAGAGAACTTTGTGGGAGAAATATATAAATTATTACTCAAAATGAAGGTCTTATGCAGGGGAGTCAACAATATCAAAACGAAGCAAGGAACGAAGAAAAACAAAATATTTCCAAAGGATTAGGACATGCACGTGTCTAAATCACGTTCTCCTTCTAACACTACCACTCTTCTTAAGCTCAAATCCACCAGTTTTAAATACCTAGTTAAGAAAACTAAAATGTGATTATGAATCAACCACACATCATAAGAGATCTAGCGAGGAAATAATGCATTTGTGCACAAAATCAGTCATGAATAGTTCTACTTCTAAGTTGAGATAATCAGAAGTGAAACGGATTCATGTGTTTGGGCAGAATTCTAAACACTTATGAAGTTATGGTTAAAGGTTAAACACAATTTTTTTTATGATATATATATTTTTCAATGTATTTTCAATTGGGCGAACAACCAATTTTTTCTTTTTATCAAAATACAAAGGTGCCATTTGTGTACAGGGAAATGATAAATGGAAATATTCAGATAGAATTAAAAAAAAAATTAATACATTAGAGACAATGAAAAGAAAAACAGTTTGGAAAAGTAAAAAAATAAAAATAAATAAACATGGCTTAAAGTGTAGAGCCGAGAATCAGATAGATGTTGAACCCAACGTTAACCCTTGAATCTCTTCGTCTTCCCTACGGAGGGAAATCCCATTTTTTGAAATCTCACAAAATTCCAAAATCCAAAAATCACAAATTGAAAACGAATCGTTCTCTGTAAATAACCTCGTTTCTTCCTCCTCCTCCTCCTCTTCCATGGAGGAACCCGGTTCGGATCCCGGATCCTACCCAATTTCACCCGCTTCAGTCCATCTCGCACCCTTCTTCTCTCCTCCGTCTTCTCGTCGCCTCTCAACCCACTTCACTCATCGTCGTTGTACCCAGCCAGTTCAATCGTCTCGGCGGCTAGCTTACATATCTCTCCAGGGTTTGCTCGTCAATTCCGATGCAGCGCGGTCAATCGGCGGCGGATTGAGCCGAGACGAAGCCGTCGCGTGGGAGCTCTTTACGCCTTACCAGAGATTCCTGATTGTAGCGGTCATCGGTGTCGCCGCCGCTGAGTCGAAAAAGAACAGTGCGATTCGAAAGCTCCAGAAATCGGTTGATCTCAGGGTTCGTAGGAATTGCCTTTTCGTTCGTTTTGATGGTTAATTTGATTAAAAATATAGCGAATTTCTCGGATTTGTTTAATTAAAGCACTTGGGGTTAGTTCATGATTGTGTTCAGTTATGCTTCAATTTACGTTACTTGTTTTTTGAATTCCATATAATTTTGTGTTTCTCTCTCTAGATCTCGCGTTTATGTGACTGATTCTAAGTCCATTTTATATCTGTGGTGGTGGATTTTCAGGATCAGCTTCTTTCAAGCATGCAACAAAAGCTGGACGATCTGTGTCAAGAGCTAAATCTTGTCAAGGATCAGTCTGGAAATGGAATCAAGGTCTCCTCAGATGGTGATGATTTACAATCAGCTCTCCAAGAAAAGTTTGGATCTGAGAAAATTAAATTCGTAGATTGTGGTTGTTGGCTATGTGATCAACATCATCACTCATCACCTGCTATTCAGGTTTGTGTGTGTGTGTGGACTCTCTTGCTTTTTTTTTATCGCAATCCGATTGATCATGTTCTCTCTTATGTTGTGTTGTTTAGGATAAAGCTCACACAAATCCGGTGATGATTGACGCAGAGCCAGAGGAAAGGCGTATGTCTTACATGTCAGATTGGTGTTCTAGTGCCACTTCTGCTGCAGAAATCCATGTATGTTGTGCATGAAAAAAGATTTATGGTTGATCTTGTGTGGTTTTGTTGCAAATGAAGATGAATTGGTTTTAAATGTTTATTGTAGTTTGATAATCTTTCACTCGACCAAGACATGATTTCCCTCAGAAAAGAGTGTCAAGAGAAAGATGCAACAATAAAGGACTTAACTTCATTTCTTCAGTTGACCAACAAAGCTGGTTCAAAAGTAAGACTTTTTCAAGTTCCCTTAAAATTTTGTTTTTGGTTCCTCCTACTTACACAACAAACATGTTACCCTTCACTCTTTACCAGCGAGAAACAGAGCTTGAAGAGATTATTAGTAGGAAGAAAACGATAATTAAGAAGCTCAAGAGGGACGTATTAGTGTTAGAAGAAAAGGTGAGAGAAACTTGACCAACCTTTACTACTTTCAGTACCTTAAAAGTTCGATTCTTTCATCACAAAATGTTCCTGGTAACAACATCAGCATTGAAAGATCGTTCTTTATTTTACCGCCTGTTTCGGTTGTGAAATGTTCAGGTCACACAGCTCACTAGGCTCCGGAGGTCCTCCTACTCACCCGCAAGCTCAAATACGCGTGAATTCCCAATGAGACTAGACAATCTTCTTTATGATATGGATGTTTCTACAGCTTCTTCATCCTCTGATTCAGAAACTCCTGCAAACACACCCAAACGAGCTGTGTTGGAGGAGGCTCCAGTTGATTCCATGAAAAAGGAACAACCTTCAGCTTTGGAAAAAACCCATAAATCAGCGCCAGCTAAATCCTCGGCCTCACTTGTGAAATCTGTGAAGCCGCCTTCAGTAGTGAGTCCATCGACTAATCGGAAGCCTGTTTCTTCTTCTACTTCTACTTCTTCTAGGATGAGACGGGCTTCTTCTACTGGTGATTCAAAGAAACCTAAAAGGCCAATTCAGATCGCCCCGAGAGATTCATCTGGTTCACATAAGAGATGGGTTTAGTATAAATGTGGATCTAGTGGCAACTATCATTTGCCACTTCTTAGAAGAAAAACAAAATATGTTATATAGTCCATATTTATTTTATTTGGAGGATCTTCACTGATGCTTCTGCACAATCCTTTTTTTTTTTAAAACAAGTTATGTTGTTGATCTCTCTCCGTTTCAATAGTAAGTGTAGAGTTCCTTGTTTTTTCTTTGTTTACATCATTTACGAATACACGAGATGTTGGAGATTTTGAGAAAACAAACCATTGTACGCATAGACATAAGGACGACGAAACTAACGAAGCATAAAGGTAAATTTAACGGGATGAGTAACACTATAACATTCAAAGTATGTTTTTGACGAATTTTATAAGTAGGGTATACGAATGTAAATGATTTTGAGTTGGGGTATGTACATAAAGGTAAATGTAAATGTAAAGGTAAATGTTTAAGTATGTTTTTTCTTTACTCACTTAAACATAGTTTAAAGGTAAACTCTTTACACACGGTTAAAGAGTTCAAGAATGAACCTTCACTTTGGTCAAAATTAGGATAAGAATATGCGGTTTTCCCTAGTTTTCTAATATATCTTAACATAATACATCTAAGCTATTGATCAGGAAAAACAAAATATATAGTATATACATCTAAGCTAATGATTGTTCAAAACATTTTTTTTTTCACGAACAACTATTTGAGGTTTTAGTGACTTTATTTAAAGTATTAAACAAAAGAAATGTTAAGAGATGTTTAATTCAGCTATACCGATCTGATTCGATTTAAACCAAACTAAAAATCAAATAAAAATATCTTGTTATATGTTTAAATAATCCGAACTGAATCGAAAAAAACAACCAAATGTTAAACTTTGACTATACTTTGGCTCGACACTCGTTCCAGTAGAAGGACAGTGGCTGGTTTATGGTTCATATTTATTCTGTTTGTGTTTGTGCCGGTTGAGTTTGATTCTCTTCTTCTCTTCTACTTGTTTTCTTGCTTTGGTCTTGCTCTTGAGGTTTGGATTGTTTCTGGTGTTTTGACATTGGATGTCTCCTGATGCCTCGAAGATTATAAGATGCTTTCCTATCCCGATTTGATATGTCCTCTTTGCTTATGGGTTGTGGCAATGCTAGTTTTTTTCGCATTGTGTGGTTCTTTCTTCTCGTCGGCATTGCATTAGCGGTCCGGAATCCTTTCTGCTTGGTTTGGAAGCTAACTTGCCTTTGATTAAAGCTTTGATCCGGACATATTTTTGGAGTTAAGACAATAAATGACCCATAGATCACCGGTTTTTAAATCAGTTCAAGTAATCGAAGTTCTTTGGAAAGGTAATGATCGGGTCTTGAAAGCCCTTGTCTTACCCTATCATAGTTTGAATGGGGCACGAGCATTAGACGGTATTAGATTCGCTCTCATTCCTTCAAGACGAATAAGACTATGGGGTTTGTCTACACCACCTCTCTTTTTCATCAGTTGTCTTACGATTATTGTTTTTATTCATTAGGGTTGTTAGTTACTTAATTCAAGCCTAGTTCTCCGGCTTTCTGTTGTAATGCTTCTCTAGTTTAGATTTTGGCTCCCATTTGACAGGATTAAGTGATTGTATTATGGCTCCCCTGTGATGGAATTAAGTGGTGATATTATGGCTCTCCTGTGGTGGGATTGTGGCTCCTCTTTGGTAGGAGAGATTAAGTTATGAGATTGTGACTCCGGGGTGATGGGATTGTGGCTCCTTCTATGTATTTCAGACCTCATGATTTCAATATTACTACAACATATGGAAAACAGAAAAAAAAACTTTTGACTATACTTTAGGAAAAAACCCGGACCAAAATAGAATCGAAATGCGGGTTGAACACAAAATGAAAAATGTTGGAATTGTGTTAACTCCTATAAGCGCGAAGAGGAAACGCGGGAAAATTAAGATCCCCAAATTATCGGTCGAGGTCAAGCAATGGAGAAATACTTGATTCCGCCGGAATCGCCGCCAAAATCTTCAACGTTGGTCAGGTAATTCGATCGACTAGTTTCTTTCCTATCAATTTGGCGATGTTTCTGTATGTTTACGAAAGTTTGTCGACCGACCCCTTGAAGGCGACCATGGAAGCGATCATTAATCGAATTGAATGGAAGATTGGATGCAGATTACCGACATGAACTCTATACTCTGGTTGCTCATTCCTACTCCGAGGTTTTACTCTCTCGTTCGTTTTCAAAAGATTTTTCGGATTGATACATTTTGGGTTAATTGGATTTTCGTTTGGGTTTGTTGCACAGATTGGGAAATTTTCACATCTTTATCATGTAAACGAGAGGGCATGTCAAACCTATGTACGAATTTTACATGTGATTTTTTTAAGCTTGTACCAACTTTTGGAGCATTTTTTTGTTTGTTGAGAGATAAGAGTTTGTATTTCAGCTAAGCGTGATCCGATCTCGTTATGAGTATGGAATCAAGCAAGGTGTTGCGGGGCTTGATTTTGATAACCAGGTGAGTTCTCAACAATGCTTTTGGTCTTCTTTCCGTATATGTTTCAATGGTATTTCACCGTTTCTGTTCTCTGTCTGTCTGTTTGTTTACTCTTGAGAGATAGGATGTCTCACAAGTCCTTGTGTTATTTTTTGCCTTCCGATTCCAGCTTCTTCGATTTTCTTTTTACCATTTATTATTGTTTTCAGGGAATATACTTAGTGTCTGTCACAAGATCAGGATGCTTGACGGTGCATGACTTTGAATCTCTATATTGCCAGAGTAAAGTTGGCCAAGGTGAAGCTTTGAACTGTGCTCATTGTGTTTGATTTTAATGTTACCTCGTAAAGGTGTCTCTTCATTCGAAAACCTTATCTTCTGTCTTTGGTTCTGAGCTGGAATGGTTTCCAAATATTAGCCTCAACTTTGTATCTATGTTAGTAACTTAGTATAGTGCACGGCTCCTTGATATTTGACAAGGGTTTTATTTATTGGCAAGTCTAAATAACCTTTCATAGTCTTTAATACTCTGCATACTCAAGTGTCTTGCAATAGAGAATAAAGTTCACATTCTTTGAATATCAGTAGTCAATGGAATCTTATTGTATTAAGTTGGATGAGTAAGGTATATAATATTTTTTTGTGACGGTGATGCTGTTGGATCATACGTTATAGTTGCTCATATTATGCTTTTTATACAAGTTTTAAGACCTTTGTACGTTACAGTTTTGTCTTTTTACTGAAACATCAATAATAGATTCTGTGGAAGATGAAAGTAAGCATGTTCTCCATTTGTCTTCCCCTCTGGATAGAGAATTCAATGTCGCTAGATGGAATCCTACAAACCAGAATGAGGTATGGGCTTAAAACAGTCCTCATCTGATATCTTAATTCCGTCTAAGAACTTCATTTCAAAACATTTTTTATGAGCAATCATAATTCCTATAGGTAGCTTGCACATCGATGAAATGTGATAAAGTCTTTATCTTCGACATCGGTTACATGTCTTCCAAACCAACTGAGGTACGATTTCAAACAGATGATTTTGAGATCAAATGGATTTAACTATACATTGTTTTTTGGTAACTACTTCTGGTTCCAAGTTCCAACTCCTGTGACCGCATCATCATGAATTTGGTCGTCTTCTTTCTAGCTCAGTTTATGTCTTATATCTGAAACAGACAGAAACACATATGTATCGCTGTATTCCTTTCTTAGGCATAGCAAAAATTGCCTTTCCAATATGGTTTCAAGAAAGTAGCGCATATAGGGAACAATGCCTGTATTCTTCCCATCATAGTTATAAGAAAGCTAGGAACTTTTTAATTGAATTGACACGGCCACTACATGGCCATGGTAAGACTTATCGCCCATCAAGTCTTAGTCTGCTCTACTTAGGCTAGCTCTGCTAAATATTCATATCCTTCCAACCTACATTTCAGTGATTGTTCTAATTGTGATTCAGGAATTGCAAACTACACAGAAGCTCTCGGTTCTTGGCCGCAAAATTTCTAGTGGTTTATCTGATATTGCCATTACTAGTGATGGAGATTCAAGGTTTGTAGAATGGCTCATCCCTGAGGTGCAAAACAATGATAGCTTCTTTGTAGGTACTTTCTTCAGCAAATTTTCTGCATTTGTTCTTTATGCAGAATATTTTCTCCAGATACACGTGGTATCGTTCATGTGTGGGATAGAAGAGCAGGTGTGTCTCCATGCATTGAACTTTCGACAAACAGATATGATTCAATCAAGAGTATTCAGATATATGTGGATAATCAGGTAATCATAAAATAAGATATCCCCAAGCCCAGTAAAGGTCTTCTGATCCATGAAAATTGCAGTGAGCATTTGATTTCAGATTGAGTTAGGCCCCAAAGTTTTGTTTCGTCCTTGCGACCATGTTTCTTTGATCTATCATGTAGACTATTTTTGGAGCTGGTAAAGAAGGAATCATTCATATCTGGGACCTTCGTGGAGGAAGAAACTCTACCGCTTTTCAGAGCCGCAAAGATGTAAGTCTTACAAAAGGAGAGCTGGAATTGGCTGTGGCAGTATATTTTATCAGTGACATCTACATTAATTTACCAAACATGTATATTTCATCAAGTTTTTTTATTGGTAACATTCAGATGAGCCACTTGCCTTTAGCATCTCTACATCTTGCACCAATGCTGCAGAAGATTGCATCTCTTAAGGTAACTTCTGTCTTTTGCTTTGCATCTCACTTGTGCCATCATTCGAACAACCTTTTGAGGCTTCTTTGGTAGTTCTCATAAAAATTTGTATATTTGAATCATATTTTGGACAACCATCATGTTCTCAAAACCTGAAAGCTGTCTAACTCAATACATGAAGTTACCGAGATAGTTTTGTGGGTGTTAATCTCGAAACTTTCAGCAGAAGATCATACTGAAACTGGCAGCATTAGAAAAATCTTGCATCTCAATCTGAATCTCTTGCAGGCACAGTCAGAAATTGTCCCCAAGGAAATCCATTCCATCAATGTAAACCCATCTTCTCCACATCAACTGGCATTTCACCTTGACGATGGTTGGTAAGTCATTCTTTCATCATTCTTTTAATGTTTCTTTTCGTTGATTTCAATTTCATTCATCATTTTACTTTGGTGGATATCTCTAGTGCAGGTCTGGTGTTCTTGACATTTATAAATCTGAAGTTACTCATGTACATTGCCCTCCTCCAGCTTGGTTGTAAGTTAATAAGCAAACTCACGAAATTGCAGTTTCTTTTGTCACAAGATGCATTTGATTTGATCAAAACCAATACAGAAATGATGTAATATTGGATTTTTGTTCACTTAGGGATTGTTCCAACAATTCAGCTGATTTGTTCTTGCGGAAACCATCATGGCTACCAACATCATCCGTAAGCCCTGCATTTTTTACTATCATTAACAGTCACAAGTGCAGATTTTCTCACTTTATATCTGCCTATTCCAAAGTTACATGTTTCCTATGGCAGATTTATGTGGTTGGGTCCATGAGTGAGAAAGGAATTCATGTTCTTGATTTTCATCCAAGCTCAA
The DNA here is from genome assembly GCA_964056655.1 of Arabis hirsuta. Classification (NCBI taxonomy): domain Eukaryota; kingdom Viridiplantae; phylum Streptophyta; class Magnoliopsida; order Brassicales; family Brassicaceae; genus Arabis; species Arabis hirsuta. The sequence continues at coordinate 7,229,376 of OZ053299.1, read as the reverse complement.
AGTCTCCTTGTCACGTTGACTACGAGTAAGGATTTCCTGGAAACTCTTCATATACATATCATGTTCTCTCTAAACTTCATGGCCACATTCCTGACATTGCTAATATCTTGTTGCAGTGAGAATTCACAGAAAAGGGAGAAAAGAGAGAAGCCTAATCACAGTAACAAGTTTATTTCTTTGTCTGAGCGTGTCACGGGTTGTGCTGCGCATCCTCTCAACAGCATGATCGTAGCTGGAACTAAGGTATTTTCAAGTTTGCTTAAAGTATCAATCAGTTTTAGTCTTTAAGACCATGATTTTAGGTTAGTTTTAGTAGTGCTTGGCTAATAAAACAAACCAGTGAATCAAATGGACTTGTTGGTAGTAAAAGAATGGTGTAATTGGCATTGTGCATTATATCTGACAAACACAAAGTGTCAACAATGATAAGTGAATTTCTGAATGGAAATGGTGATTCTGCAGAAATCGTCGTTGTTGTTAATCGCGCAGAGACATTGCTCATCTACATCAGAAACTGTAGAAGGTGAATTGTAGCATCAACAAGCTGGAGTGAGCTTCTTGATTTGTAACATAGAAATCGTTCACGAGGTTATTTATGTAAGAAAGTAAAAATTGTCCTTAAATAGGTTCCAAAAAGAGGATACTCATCACATTGAAAATGCTCTTGTTGTGTGTTGGTATTGTTTTATATTTTAATAAAAGGATAATTACTAGAACGACTTTGATAAATGCCCTAATTATTAGAATGACCTTCACAAAATTTCAAACTTATAAGAAATGTGTATAAGATATAAAAACCAAAGTTATACTTTGTAATTACAAAATTGCCATTCAGATTTGAAAAAAAAAAATCTGATTATTACGAATATGCCATTAAAAAAAATCAGAAATTTGTTTGAATCGATTCAAACAAATTTCTGATTTTTTTTTGTTTGAATCCGGCGCCCGCAGAGGCTGCGAAAGCACAAGAGACGTGTTCGGCGGAGGTGTGCCACCGGATTTAGATAAAATCATATTGAAAATCACTAGCAAAAAAAAAAAAAATTGAAAACTTTTGATTTTTAGTTAGAAAAAAGATATATGATGTTAGATCTACTAGTTTTAAGCTAAAGCCAGTTGAAAACAAATTAAAATACAGTAAAAACGAGCTAAAAACATGTTGGCCGCCATTGTTAGGGTTTGACAGCTTCTGGTGAAGAAGATGAAGAGTAAAATACGATTTTACCCTTTTTGAATAAGTCTACCACAATAGATAATTAAGTCTACCACCACAGATTAGTAAGTCTACCACAGCACATCAATAAGTCTACCACAGCAGATCAATAAGTCTACCACCACTACATATTATAAGTCTACCACTACAGATCCATCGATTTTTCGGAAAACTCCAAGTGCCACATACCAAAATTATTTGTTCCATTGCAAATCAACCAAATATCGAGTTTAAGAAGTAAAGGTTGAGGTAAGAATTTGATATTCAAGAGAGGAGGTTCGTCGAAATGAAGAAAACAAGTTACGGCAGCGGCTACCCTAGTTCTTCACAGTTCAAGGTCCGCCTGAGGGCAAAACAGTGATTTCGCAACAAGTCTACACCTACCACAAACAAGTCTACCATGTCTAATCTAAACAAGTATACCACAACTGATTAATAAGTCTACCACCACAGATTAATAAGTCTACCACAACAGATAATTAAGTCTACCACCACTGATAATTAAGTCTACCACAACAGATAATTAAGTCTACCACCACGTATTATTAAGTCTACCACCACGTATTTTAACTCTACCACAACAGATCAATAAGTCTACCACCACTACTACATATTAGTAAGTCTACCACCACTACAGATTATTAAGTCTACCACTGCAGATCAATAAGTCTACCACTGCATATCTGCAGGAAACAAGTCTACCGCCACTACAGATTATAAGTCTACCACCACAGATTAATAAGTTTACCACAACAGATAATTAAATCTACCACCACAGTTTAATTAAGTCTACCACAACAGACAATTAAGTCTACCATAACAGTAAATTAAGTCTACCACCACAAGTTAATTAAGTCTACCACCACAGATTAGTAAATCTACCACAAGGGATAATTAAGTATACCACCACTAAAGAATAAGTCTACCAAAAAGAAAAATTAAGTCTACCACCACTAAAGACTATTAAGTCTACCACAACTGATCAATAAGTCTACCATAATGAATTATTAAGTCTACCACTACAGATTATTAAGTCTACCACCCCAACGGATAATTAAGTCTACCACGACAGATAATTAAGTCTACCACCACAGATTAATAACTCTACCACAACAGATAATTAAGTCTACCACTACAGTAAATTAAGTCTACCACGTGAGCGGTAGACTTATTCGCTTTTGGCGGAAAGCTCATTAATGGCAGTTTCGTAAATACGTTTTTTGTTATCAAAAGAAATAATGATAAATCGGGTGTTAAAATTTTTTCAAAATCGTTCTAGTAATTATGAAACTTTAGGGCCAAATTAGTCAAAAATTCATTTATTAAGGTCATTCTAGTAATTTTCCCTTTAGTAAATGAGAAACCTCTAAAAATAATGAGAATCAAGAATGAAACATGTAAATATGCAAAATCATTTGAAGTGAAGGTGACTAGACTTGATCCCAACAAGTCGTTATCCAAATCTAGATCATGTATAAACAATATCTTAACTTGGTCTTTTCTTTAGTTAAAGAAAAATTCATAAAAGATACTTCCAGAAATGTTATGGGACTTTCACTGCGATTTTTAACAATTAAATGTGATACATTAACAAATTTTGTATACTTCGGATAAGAAAAGTTTCTAGAGCTCATTTTGTCCACATGCGTTTGACAAATAATGCTTGGCGCTAAACAGAAAAACATACATAATTTTGTCATGTACCAAATACTTTGCTCATTTTTCATTTGCCAACCAAAATCTTTACAAATTACCATTTAACAAAATAAAAGTTATTATTTTGTCATGTACCAAATTAACTCTTTTATTCTAATGAAGCTCATACATAATTGTATTACTATTCTCTTGAATGAGAATTCTTTCTCCTTGTCAAAGAACTATCCTCATTTTTTTTTCTTTCATAAAATGGTCCTCCATAAAATATGGACCAATACTAATATATTATTACGCATGATTCTTAGTTGGTCATATCCATTTTTTGTTTCTTCTTTTGCGCGGTATCACAAGCTACTTTTCAGTAAATCATTTTGGTTTAAACACACAATTAACACCAAAGAAACCATCAAACCAATTGTATTTTGTACTTGTTGGGATTACAATCCAAATCCCACATTGGAAATTTAGACAAAAATTGTCTAATAGATAAGAGATGTCCAACTCTACTTAGTATAAAAGGTTTTGGAAAAGAGCCCAAAAACAAATCCGTGCGAATTTTGCATATAAACCCAAAACGGACAATATCATACTAATAGAAGAGTTGTACATAGGCTTGAAAAGTCCCACACTAGTAACATCATTTGTAATAATCTAGAATATTATATATGGATAAGAAATTAACTCTCAAATTATGATATTTTGGAACACTTGAAAGAAATATGTTTAGAAACGATAAACCTTAAATAAATTGTAACCAAAGAAGTGTAATAAAGCATTAGCAAGAAAAAGGCTACAAGGAAAACTTTTTCGCATGTGGAGGGTTTGTCAAAACACTTTATTAGGTTAGGCTCTGTGTACTTTATATATATGTGTTTGGTGGGTTTGGTTTTGAAAGTTAAACACAATAACTTAACAATGATTTTATCATCATTAAACTATTAACAGCTTTAATACCTTTTTTTAGTTTCTTGACTTCTTCTTTTGCTGATGTAAACAACTCGACTTTACAACATTATTTGCAAAACAACTCTTAAGAAATATGATCAATACCATATGGAATTCTATCTACTACAAACAAATCCGGTTTTGTCAGAAAGTCTTCTTAGCTTTTAACTATTTGTTTTCTAATATACCAATTCTTCCGAGATCAGAGATCAAAATGACAAAATATTATTGCGATTTTAATCACCGCAAAGACCTTGAAGTCATGATCCACTTCTCCTTACCATCTTCTATTTCATTTTGGTATCTACTAATAATATATGCTTTCTACTTAGCTCCGACCTACAAGATCACTAACTTTTGGTTTCTTGACTTAAAGAGACTTTATTATCGTCATTGGTATTCGTGGTGATATATAAAATCATTCGATAAATCTTTCAAAATTTTCAGATTTAACAAATCGGCCATAAAGAGAGATCCACAAGCCAAAAATGAGCTGAGATCCACACGTCCATGGGTTGTTCACGATGGACGTGTTATACGACCTCCCCAACATATACACAATTCATACACCCAATCTCAAATTTTTTTTTTGGTCACACACCCACTCTCAAATTTAAACTCGGGTTATAACACACCAAAACTACTATTACAAAAATTATTAGACTAGTCGATCAAATATGAAACTACGTACATGTAAAAAACAATGAAAAACTTGATTCATTACTTGTATATATAATCAACTGCTGACTTAAAGATAAACCATTATTAGTGATATTGCCTAAGGCCTCTTAAGTAATTGCTATAGATTTTGTAACAATGGGGTGATCCTTGATATATTCGCCAATGACTAGTGATATTACTTTTGAAAACATTTTAATCATTTATTATTTGTGAGATCCATTTCCTGAAACTAATTTTTAAACTATATGATTTTTATGTATCTAGAATTTGAAACTCTTAATTATATTAAAATTTTCAATATTCAGCATTTTCTTTAGTTTTGTGTTTCTATATAATAATTTCAATGTTTACTTGTATACACATATATCTATTTGAATGAGATTTTATTCCTAAGTTTGCTGTTATATATACTGTTCAATTATTTTGCTATGTTTAACCATTTAGAAAAAGAAACAAAAGAGAGAATAGAATGAGGAAAATGAAAAGGAAACAAAGAGTGAGGGGGCAATTTGGTAAATATAAAAAATTGGTCTCTGCCCTTGTTCACATGCGCTCTTTTTACCAGTCCTTTTTAGAGAAGGGAGACAGAACATTCTTTGGATTTTCTCTCTCTCTCTCACACAGACATCATCCTCATCACAACCCTTGGCACAATCGCATTCACAATCTCTCTCTCTCCTAATCTTCTTCTTCTTCTTTCATGGCTTCTTCTGAGACAAGAATGATGAACAAAGGAAGAGAAAAAGAAGAGGCCATTGCAAACGGAGTTAAGATAAGAGCACTTCAAGCAGCTCTTCTTATGCACAAGCAGTCTTCAAGCCCTTCCTCTAATTACAATACAAGAATCCCTTCTTCTTCTTCTGCTGCTTCACCTGCTTCTCGTCCTCTCCACAACAGCAATCTCTCTGCTCATGATTACCCTGTTTTCACTCCTGTAACCTCTCTCTCTCTCTCTCTTTTTGAATAACCATGAGTTACTTCACTTTTTCTTGTCTCTAACTTGATGATTCATTTCGACTTTGTGTATGGGAATTTGAGTTAAAAAGCTTTTGAAAGTCTTTTTTAAACTCATCGAACCCGAGATTTATTGGTTTAGACCGGTTTAAGCTCGTTACTTGTTGCATTTTGAGTATCCAATTTTGTTTAAAAGCTTCTGAAATTCTTTAGTTATATTGGTTTAACCCGGTTTAGGCTCGTTAATCGTTGCATTTCAGTATCCAATTTCTGTTTTTGAGAATCTTAATTTATTGTACTATGCGTTTTGGATCTTCACGTACCGTATATATTATTATTTCGAAAAAAATGAAAAATGCATAGATAAATTGGTTAGTCCCTTTAATAATTTACCACTGTTAACACTAAAAAGACAAACAGAAAAGACCTGAATTTGGTACAACCATATGTTTGGTCTAATGTTTTTTTTGTCCTTTGCTTACACACTGTACTGAATTTGGACACAAGTTACTGTTTTACTCTGCTAAAAACTTGTTCTCTACTGGTCTTGAAACAGAGCTATGAAGATGAGCCTGTGTCTGCATTTCATCACAAGAATCTCACATTATCTGAGAAATGGGATGACTGTGGTGGTATTGGTTTAGTAGATGGAGATCATGAAGATC